>JBBBVM010000053.1:1800000-2267461 GCA_037355625.1 Petunia x hybrida | reverse complement strand
CAAATCCAATATAGGTTTATAGGAAACTAAATTTGATTTAAAGAAATGATCAATTGGAAAATGATCCTGGAAATGATAGTCATGAGTTTGTCATAATTATCTATTGTTATTGTGAAGTATAGTTCACAAGAGGTGAATAATCTCTTTGCAATTATGTTTTATAGAATATTCAGTCTAATTAACTTACAAGTTCTCGAAATAGTTGTTTGTTTTGGAAGCTTAACTTACAGATGATACTTTCACATGATACTTTCACATGAAGAAGTTCTCTTTTGGCGTTGTCCATAATATGGTACGCGGTCACTTATTCCAGCTTCCTATTTCTTTTGAGAAGATTTGAGTGATATGTTGAGCATTAATCTCGAGTTATGCACCTCTAATTTGAAGTCATTAAGAGAATAAATATTTTCTAATTATAATATTGAAGAGGCTAATATTACATTTAAAGAGATTATTTTGTTTCAATCCTTATATTATGAGCATGCTATGAGAGTTATGTCGTCGCATTAAGAGTTGTTGATTTTATGTGACATTATCTTATTTATGCTCTCATGATATTGAAAGCTTGTTGAGGTTAATTAAGATGACATGATTTATTGAAATTTAATTACGGATAGATGAAAGTATTGTTTGGGATGAAAGATCATCTCCCGTTGAAGATCTATTAACATAAATATTGTTTCATATGCTTGGGCAAAATTTTTGGTATATCCCTAATTGAATTAGTTCTGTGGATTGAAGTGAATGATGTGCACCAAAGTGGCGTATTTGCTTTAGTCTTGCGAGTCTTTTTCATTATGTGCATTATGAGATTTTACTAGATTATTACATACAATAGCCTGCCCAAAGGGAGTTATTGTGTGTTTTAATTTGGTGGTGGGTGTGAGGCCTGCAAAAGAAATATGTTAGTTTAGTAAATCTATCTGCCCAAAGGGGATACGTTTCTAATACTAAGATGTTTTCTCGTTACCTGCCCAAAGGGGGTAACACTGTGAAGGCTCACATTATTTGCCTAGGGTCCCCTCATATCACATTTGTTATTTATTTTTTTTTTTCATTTGCTCAAAATTGAAGTATGAGCCTGAGAAAAAAAGTATTTTGATTTGGCAAATTTGTCCGCCCAAAGGGGATAAGTTTTCTAATACTGAAGTATTTTCTCGTTACCTGCCCAAAGGGGTAATATTGTAATGGCTCGTATTAATATCACTAATAGAGTTTTCTTACTACTTTTATATGAAACATAGTCTTGAATTTTGATCTAAAACTTATGGACATCAAACCTTGTTTTGTCAGTCAACTTTTATTAAACCTACTTGAGTTCAAAAGGTTTTATTAATACTAGAGAAATATGTATTTTCTTTAAGTTATTTGTGTTAAATAAGTGCTCGTTGAACTTATTTGATCTCTATACCTTTCTATTATTTTACTAAAGATTATTAGACATATTGACTAATTAATATATGATTGTGTTTGAAGACCCATTATTAACATTATGATAAACATAAAATTATCTAACATTAACATTATTTCTTTTGAGAACCTTATGAGAAATATTTGACTATACATATATTCTTCCCAACCTAGCCTATATGTAAATAATTTTCATTGTTTTTCATTAATGACAAACTATATGTTCATAACACTTATAAATGAGAATAAGAGAGTTATTATATCAATGAGTCAATGTTGATAAACTTCTTACTTGAATTGGTTGATGTGACTCCCTTTCTGTTGTTGTAAAACTCTCAACTATGTTGATAATGAATTTTTCGTAATAACAAAATATCCAATATATATTACGATTTTATTGTGTTATATATCGTGAAGTCTAGTTTTCTTTCTTTCTTGTTAATTGAGGTAAAAGTATATATTATTTTCTTTATGAGATAATTTATTGATTTTGCTCAACGCGTAATTCTTGAATTCCTTTACTTGTCTATAACATATACATGATCTTTTATTTTTTAAAACGATGAGGAAAGTCTTAATTTCTCAAGAGAACATTTTCTATAAAGAAAAAAAAAACTGAAGTTTAAGGAATTCTTAAAGTTTTAATGAATATGTTAAATAATGGGAGTAAATTCATATTTTTTTACTCATTTGTGTAGGTTGTGTTGTTCAATTTTATTTTTATATCATGACAATATAATTTGATTTTAATGATTAGAATATGTCAATGATGTTAGTTATATTTGGTTAGTGTTTATCAGATGATTGACTAACATTAAAATCTTTAATGCCATAATGAATTTAAATTTAATGTGAGAAGTTGTGATTGTGTGTTTATTGTTGTTTGAATGATAAATTTATCATATAACACTTGAAATTTGATTGTGTTCATGAATGTATATTCAGAATGAGTTTATCAAAATTTGGTTGTGTCATATTCCTTGTTACCACTTTAATTAATCATTAGCTCATTGATGTTTACTTGTTAACTAAATGATCAATATGATGTATACACATTCTTTTATGTATATTATAAAGAAGTCATATTTATCACCATATCATAACCGACTTCTTTAATTTTATTGGTGTGTTTGTGTTTATGAAATGTTAAATTGACAGTTGTTGATATATAGTATCATTTAAAGGGCATATGACTAATAATCGCATATCATTACAGTGAATGTATCATGTACTTAATTAGATTTTAACTCTGTTACTTGACACACTTTGTGAGAAAATTGGGGAGGTGAAGGAGACTCAATGAAATATTATATTTCTTGTGACTTTATTTGTTTGTTCAAGTGTTTGGACTCATGTTGTGAAACTAATTGTTATTTGTAATGTTAGAGTCTAATGTATGCACTTGATCAGTGGGAGTCGTTTATTTGGTATATGCTTCCCTTAAATATTTGTTATAACTACTTGGTAATGGGCATCTTTGATACATCATGATAATTAAATGTATTATATACATTTGTGTGGGTTTATCTATATTGACAAGTTTTGATGCTTATAAATTCTTAAGACTTCTTGTCTTATGTGGTTGGTATGTCTCATGTTGATAAGATCATGTTGTGCCTTTGTTGGATCTTTATAGAGACATACGACATATATGAATTTTCTTGGCTGTTGCATATTAGGATTAGTTTCATATGTTGAGCCTCGAAAAATTATAATTTTCTGGTAGAGCACATGTCCTTTAGTTGCTCACATGTTGTAATAGAAAATCATATTGGTGCGCATGTTGTTTGGTCGCCCAATATTGTTTATGGAAAATCGTTTGGAGGACCGACAATGAAATAGTCTTGTTTTGGAGTCCATGTTGACTATTTCTTGCTACACTACCACACATTTAGGTCTGTCAGCAAGACTTCAATGTTTGTGATTGTGGACTAGTCTTGTATCGTTGAAGGGTGCAAGTATTGCTGCTCTTCGACGTTGGTAGTTTTGTTTGACTAGATCATGTTGGAAACAATGTTCCACCGCTATATGTTTGTGGCCACTATCTATTTAGCCCGAGAGTCATTTTATAAATAAACTTTTTCAAAATATTTTAAATAGTTAAGTTAATGTTGTCCAAGTGGGAGAATGTTGGAATTATTTATTTATATATGGACTTAACGTTAACTTATTTATTCGGTTTTACTAAAACGGGCTAATTGTATATAGTTGGTGGACAATACACAGGCCACATATTTGTGGATTCCATGATGAACCTGCATTATTTCTTGTATTAGGTGTGGGCTGGCAGTAGTGTAGGCCTGTTGATAAACCTGTGGGGCTATTATGGGTGGGCCCATTAGGTTAAGGTTTTTAAGCCTATATATATGAGGCTAGGTCTCCTCTCCTGGCTTAACCTGTTGTAGAGAACTTCCCATTAAGTTGTAAGTTCTAATAAGCCCAAGAAGAGGAAAGACTCAGCCTGGTTCGTCTTCCGTTGCGGTGCTGCTATGATGGATAAAGGTACGTCCTTTTCTCGCGTCTTTATTCCTTCACTAGGTGTTCTTGATCTATATGATTGTATGGTGTTTTTATAATTAATCTAACAAAATTAACTATATTTGTTGAGTGCCGACGGTAGATAAATCCTTCACCTTGCTGTTGATATTTTACTTCAATGCTTATAATACAATTTTGTAGACGCTAGTCGCTCTTTTTTGCATTATTACTTGATTCAGACCTACTTAACTAATTCAAATTAACTTCACGTAAATGTATTAAAAAGAAATGCAACATGTGAAATATGAGTACCTAATCATTATAGTACTGTATAAAACTTGTTATAATTGGTAGTATGATCTAAATTTAAGGCTCGAATAATCAAAGATAAGTCCATTATCGGGCTCTAGAAATTGGTACGTATGCAATAATATAAACATTAGCAACTTGGGATAGCGTGACCCAGTCCAGTGGCGTACGCAGGATTTTTTGTAAGCAGTGTCACTTTGAATAGAGACATTGATAAAATTTTGAAGATCCGCATTTCACTTTTCAAAGTCAATGATTCTGTTGTTAGCCTACTGTTGTGATTGTATACTTGTATATTTTAATGGTAATATTGGCTAATAGTGATGTCTAGCATATGTGGTTTAAAGCCTCGTAAATTTATTTAATCTTACAAGGTTCAATCCCCAAACACCAAATATTTTTAATTGAATAAATATTTAAAAATTGTGATATAAAGTGGTCGTTTGGACTCAAACCTGCGTCATATGAGAGAACAACCGGTAACATAACCACTAGATCACTTTGCCTTCTTGTTCTAAGTAGTGTCACCTCTTGTATTTGTACCAACATATAGTACATTTGTCATATATTTATATAAATATCCGGTAAAAAATTTCGACGAAGCAGTATCCCGTGACACCCCTTCTTATCAAGGTTGTTTCGCCCCTCTGACCCACAGTCTTTATTCATGAAAATACTTCAACTGCAAAACCAAAGGAGGCTGGCTATCCTCCAAAAATGGATGGAAAAAAAAAAGGAGGCTGGCTTCTTCCACGTCTTCTGTTGCTTTCCAACTTAGCTAGCATTTGGACATAGATTTGGTTGAAACTTGGGAATTTGAGAGTTTGAAGTTGAGTTGAAAAAGAATTTTTGAAACTTGAATTGTGTTTGGAAATACATTTCACTTGAAAAAATATTTAAAGTTTTGTGAGTGAAATATACAAAATTTCTCAAAAAATCTAAAAAATGGTCTTGGCCACTTTTTGATTTTTGGGACTTTTTGCTCCAAATTTTAGTCAAATACTATAAACAAACAGTTTTTCTCCCAAAAATTCTCAAAAAATCTCTCCAAAGTATAAACAAACGGACCTAAGTTTCTCCTTTTTCTTCTCCCCTAGAACAGAATAGTGACAAAAAACTTGATAAAAAATTACTCCTAATAAAGCAAATGGTTTCCATCCACCTACTGTTGTGTCTTCACTATTTTTGAGTAATATTTAAAACCTTTTTCATTTTTCCAAGAATAATCTCATCCTACGATATATTTTTTATATAGTTTATGAACATTTTAATATTCGTTTTAGTCCACTTTTATTTAGTTTTGGAATACTAGTTAAATTAGTTATCGATAACCGAAAACTGTCAATAAATGGGGTTAATGATATGATTAATTATTCGACTTTCATTTTATTGTGGCAAAATCACTAGACTATTTTTAAACAAAAAAATCACTAAATTTTGCATAAGTATCATAGGAACTGTCACAGGGGTGGTTTTCGTGACTGAAAATCACACCAACCTGTGCGGCATTCAAGCCTACACGCTTGACTCAGCCCTCGCGACACTTAGACAAAATAGGCAGATTTGAAGTTGGTTCACGAAATAGGGACGTTTGCAGCAATGTTTGAATAAAATTCCAACACACACAATTGAATTAAACGTAAGGCAACACAGCACACATACGGAAAACGCTTTCCCAACCTTTATATTAATATTCCCAACAATACAATACAAAGGACACAAGACCCTCAACGGTCTAAGACACCCTCACGTTTTTCTCTCTTTGGAAAACTCTCAATCTGATGCCTTAGGCTACAAAATGGCTAATAAACTAATTATATACAATGGGGGACTGCCTTGGGGAGTTTACAAGGGGAAGGGGCGTGCCTGGCACATGCCAGGGCAGTTTTGACACACATCAGCGCCCAGCTCAGCCACGTTTTGCCCATGATCCGCGTTTTCCTCGGCGCATGGCCTTGTCAGCGCCCGCTCACGTGCCCTGCACGCCTGCGCGCGTTTGTCAAGCCAGCACCCAAGGCTGACAACCATTTCTCGCACAGCTGACATCCAAAATGCGCCCATGCCACTGCCTCAGCTCACCCAAGCTCGCACAAGCCCGCACAAGCCAATGCCATGCCCCTTGCTGCCTCACGCACACATGTGCGCATAGCTTTGTCAAGTGCCATGCGCCATGCCCTTGTCATAGCCCACTGTCTCGCCTTGCCTTGGCCTCATGTCATGGCCTAGTCTTGCCCATCGTTTGCCACCCATGTCATGCTCCCACAATGCCATGACAAGCTCATCTTAGCCCACAAACGTAGCCCACACATAGCCACACGTAGCTGCCTTGCCCAGCTCAAGGTCGCCACCGCCGCCCACCGGTCACCGGCGTCCACCACCACCGGCATAGCCGTTGCCCACAAAGTAGTGTCATGAGCCACCATCAAATTCATTGACATAGCCCACAGCTGCCTAGGAAGGCCCTTGGCGCGGCCCCCAACTTTGGACTTGTCGGCCCTTCAACACCTCTACCTCTCTTATATATGTCCTTAAAAATTAATCCCAAGTCTCAGGAGTAGACATGTTCCTGCCAGATAATCATACTGCGCCTGCCTATGCCAATACTCAACTATTGGCCCTAAGCCTCCGTTTGACATCACTTTCACTCCACACGCCAAGGCCTAAGCCTTGTAAGCACAATGCCAACACTCTAAGTTAGCTCACACAATATATTGTTTTCACCAACACTTAGGCCAATACCAAGGGACAACATGCCAAACTCTTAGCAAAGCCGTGCCGCTCATAGTCAAGTGTCAAGGGGCTAACAGGAACCATGATAGAGATTTGGGGACATTTTTTTGAAGTTTTTTGGGAGAAAAATTATTTGTTTATGCTATTTCATTAAACTTCTCCCAAAAATTCTCAAAAACTCAAAAAGTGCTCAAAGGCTGTTTTTCTCTATATTTTCAAGTAAATTCTATGTCCAAACACAACTTCAAGTTCTAAAAATTATTTTTTAACTCAACTCAAAAAACTCAAATTCCCAAGTTTCAACCATATCTATGTCCAAATGCTAGCTTAATGCCTAGTTTATTTCAATTAATTTGTTCAATCGATAGTGGCTAATATAAATTATAGCATACTACTTCCTTCGCTATTACGTCTTTTTGTTTCATGGCCAGTCATAAGATCGCAAATGTATTTGGTAGAATTGCAATAATGAATAAAATATACAAGGAATAGAAAAGATATTACTTAAGTATCAGAATTACTAATTTGATTACGTACTGTAATGATCGATTGAGTTAATTATTTCTTGAAGTCCCACAAATCCGTGTAGCCACTCCATCCTACTTCACCAATATATTTGTAAACATTCCAATAGTTTTCCTTTAAGCTAGAATCAACTGGTGGCATTCCCACTTGAGTTGCAATCCAATCAATGTACTCAAACTGCCAAATACTAGTACTAGAGAGTAGAGAGACTAATATTTATTAGGTATGTAAAAAACGTGAATAACAGTAGGAAGAAGCACTATTTAATTTGTTTAAATGGTCAATTAAACATTATAAATTCGAAAGCAATGGTTGGTTGGCTTTGATGGAATACAAATAAATGCAGAGTATCTTTCTTGTTTTCATCTTCTATGGTTATTTTAGTTTAAGTTTCAATACCACTACAGATTTGGATCCCCTCCCGTACATCATCTCTCCATTTTGTCCAGTTCCCCTTCAGTTTGATTACACTTGTACACTTTTAAATCTGAGGGCCAATACTTATTTAACTAAATCCGTCCTTAAATCATGGTTTAAACTAAAAAAAACTTAGTATGTTTTATCCTTTCCTTAATTATATTTGGCAGCACTTAGATAGGAGAATTTCGCGAATTATCAGCAACAGTTAAATCCTTTTCATGGTTTTAAGACTTCAAAAATGTCTTTCTTCTCCCTAAATCCCGCCCGTTCAATTGAAATATTATTTTCGTGGGCTGTTTCAGTAATGTTCTGACGGTTAACATACTCATCATCTTAACAAAACTTTTAAAACCAGTTAATTTATTGTTAGCTTAACTTGAGAGTTCTTGCAGAGAAAATAAAGAAGATGAACATTAGTCGGATATTTATTGATAACTTCTTGAAGATAATTAGAATAAATAATATTTGAAATTATAATTTACATTCGACAAACTTAATACACAAAATTTTGATGGCAGTATTATGGCATTGCAAGGGATAAGAAACTCTAAAGCTCGACTCTGCGATCTCCTGACTCCTGTTATTCTAGTTTGTAAATGGTTTATACTTTTGTTCTTGTGGATTCTTGCATTGCGTCTCTACTGAAGGAACGATCTCCATGGTAAGAAACTCTTTCCAATAAGAAGGGGATGCCCAGCAACACTTTGGATACTTGTTTTCTCTCTCCGATTTAGTATTGATCTAGAACGAAATTTTTGCTTAAACTATGGTTTATAGGCTGGTTTAATTAAACAAATTTTGGCATTTAGATTTTAAAGTGTACATGTGCAAGGAAAATAAATGGGCACTGGACCAACTGGAGAGATAGTGTACAGGAGAGGAGCTAAATCCTACAGCTACTAAGAAATGGTAAGAATTGTTTGGATTAACTATGCCATTTCTTTAACATTCAAATCTACCCTAACATTTTACATTTGTAGCTCTCAATAATGTTAAGGCACTTTTATTAGAATTTTTTCGTGGCGTAAATTTCACATATGGCTAACACTCCCTTCTTGAGTAGATGGGCCACCTCGAGACGCAATGCTTTACAATCCTCAGTTGCATGTCCGTAACCCATGTGAAATTCGCAACGTTGAGATTGATCTCTCTTGTTCGGGGGCGTTCTCATGTCTTTGGGTAACCTCACCCCTCGATTATTCATCCCTTTGATCGCATTTACTAGCTAGGTAGTCGATATGCTGAAATTGTAGTCGAAAATCCGAGGCAAATCTTTTTCCTTGGACACCAAAGATAAGCCTGAGGATTTTTTATTGGAGGATGATCCAGACTTTCCTCCAAGCCACTGGCTCACGTGTTGGTTCCCTCCGAGGCGCTGTCTTATGTGTTGCTTTTGAGCCCCGTGGTATGGTTCGTATCGATTTTTTGAGTTCCCTCGTGGCACTTCGGCACGTCGAGAGGACTGAGATCGACTTTGGTAGGAATGGCCCCGACCTGTCCTTCTCCATTCAGCTTCCTCGAGCCTGATCTTTGCCGTTGCACGATCATGCAATTCATCTCAAGTTCGAGCTTGCCATTGCTGGAGCTCTTTCTTTAATTCAGTTGCGGCCTCTGAATTACCCACATTGATATTCTTTTCAAAGGCCATGACTGCCAAACTGTCATCCATTTTTGGCAGATCCATTCTCTCAGCCTGAAAGCGTTCAAGGAAGTCTTTGATTGGCTCGAGGTATCCTTGCTTTACGTCGAAGATATCCTCCTTTCTCTTGAGGATCTTCTGGGCTCCACTGTGAGCCTTGATGGACATATCTACCAATTCGTCGAAGTTGGAGATGGACTCGGAGGGGGAGAAGCATGTACCGACGCAACGCTTCTTTTTCCAAGGTATCGACAAATTTCTTCAAGAACATGGATTCCTTTTCGATTGAAGTTAAGTCATTACTTTTAACCATAGCCATATACTCAGTTATATGGTCGACTGGGTCCGTTGTCCCATCGTATTTCTTTAAAATCTGTAATTTGAAATGTTTTGGGATGGGTGCCAAGGCAGCTTCAGGCTTGAAGGGTAGCTGGCGATATTTTTCGATGTCCAGCACGCGTTGAGGTTTTCGAACCCCCTGGCACATTTTCGAGCCGTTTTTCTATGCTGGCCTCAAATTCTTTCTTCCACTTCTCAAGTTCGGACGCGGCGCTTGCTTGAGATTTTGCGGGGGTTGTAGTCCCCGAGCCTCCTGACGTGACTCCATTTAGAAAACCTCCCATGGTAGCGCCTACGGGAACAACGCTGGAATTTTCCCCGTTAAACATTACGAAGGGATCGTAGTCGGGGTTCAAGGTGAGCCTTCCATTCCTAGCGAGGGCTTGCAAGAAGCTTCGAAATTGCTCGTTAAATTGAGCTTGAGCGGCTGCCTGCTCTCGTATTTGTTGCAACGAATTCACCATGAATTGTTGGAAAGGATCACCACTGCTTGAGGAGTTCGGATCGGCTAAACCTGCTCCTACGGGAGGTATTGGCCCAGCGGAGGAGTGGATCTAGTATGTGGTATTAGTCCTACCAATGGAGTGGAATTATTTGTTGGAATGGGGCTAACAGGCGGTGTCGAGCCAGTTGGGAGTATCGAGACCCCCCCCCCATTGGTTTCGGTAGCTCCTATTGTTTGATCTGGTATTTGTATAGACATATTGTCATTGACGACGTCAGATGTTTTTTAAGTGAAACCGAAACTGCAGATTTTGGAACAAACGTTATTACTAAGTCCCCACAGATGGCGCCAATTTGTGCTGGCCAAAATCGGGATAGGAAAACAAATCGAATTTGTTTTGAGTTTTATTGATAATTTGCTTGTATCAAAGTCGTGCTTAGGTGGGATCAGATTTAAACGAGGTGAATTCTTGAGAATAAAATGAGACAAGGAAAGAATTAAATGTTCAACGAGACAAAGTATAAAAGTATAATCAACTATTGTATTTTTGGATGTCCTGCTTGATTACAAATGAATCCTATTTATAATCAAGGAAAAGATAAATGTCATAGCCATAATAACTATGCCTTTATGGCTATTACTCCATATTTGGTCGTGGTCAGCTCATGATCTTCTCCTTAAATGTTAGAGCAACGGTCAACGGCTACAAAGATCAGGCCTCGTTCGGCGAGGTGTTGCACTTGCTCGGGGATCACGTTGTTGAGATGATCTTTCTGAGCTTGATGCTTCAAATATGATTTTCCTCATTCCCCGAGATGGCTTACCGAGGTGGAGAGTCGTGTTGCTTCCCCTCGTGGGTTCACCTCGTGAAGTAGACTCATATCAGGTCTCGAGTCCTTGCTCGAGGCCTCGGTGATTTTTCATCCAATACAAAAAGTGCTTCTACCATCGGAGGAGGAGATGCTAACTGAGGTCGAGGTTTATTATCGACACCTTTGAAGAAGCTGGGATCCCAAAACGTCACACCCATCGACTTCATCCTCATGAGGTTCGTCCCACAACTACTTTTTTCTCGAAATATTCTCTCAAATTGGATATCAAGCTTTTCTTTTTTAATAACTGAAAAATTTTCCGAAACTTAATGGGTGTACGGCTCAGCGTTAAGTGAATAACGAGTCCACCTAATTACCATTTTCCACTTGAGTGTCGACTTTTGCTTTTGGGAGAATTCGAACTCGCGGAATGCGCCGCCTTTTGTTGGGTTTTTGGAATGTGAAGAGTGTGAATGGGAAATGGGTGGAAAGGTGGAAAGTTTTCTTTTACTAGGGAAATGCACTTTCTCCCACATTGGTAGAGGAAAAGGCTTTTGTTGGGTTTAAATAGAGAAGTGCTTCTTTTAACTCCTAAAAGAGTTGAGAAGAAGGGAAGCCTCGCGCCGTCGCTCGTCTCGGCTTCGGCTTCGGATTCGGATTCGGTCAATTGATATGATTGATTGACTTAATTTTTTGGACCAACAAAAACTAAAAATATTAATTAATTAATAATTTATTATTATTATTTAATATTAATCCGTTTGTGTAACGGGAATCTGAATGATTTAATTAAATAAATCAGATTGATTCGTTCCTCCACCTTAATGATTTTCCCGTTATGTATTAAACAGCCATTAGTGGTTTTGTAACAGTCACATCTGAAAAGCTGTGTCTCTTCATATTCTGCCTTCCCATGACTATATAAACTTGTCATTCGTCGGTCTTTTGACATAGACAGAATACACAGAACACATAACATCTTACTGCATCCCTCTCTTTTCTGCATACTAAAGTAAGTCGTGTGATTTGCTCCGTTCTTTTGAGTTCGCAGAGTTCTACGGTTTGAAGTGCCGCTACCGTAGAACTGTTATCCCGTTCCATCCTGAAAGAAATTAACCAGTGAACCTTGGGCAACTGTGAGGGGGTTAGATTTCTTAAGGAGACACAAGTAACTTGTGGGCTCGAGATCGTCCCATACATACTGATTATATACTTATGTTTTGTATTTTCTGATTTATTTGAACGCAGGAACAACAAGCTTAAGAAATCTCTTGTTATTTATTTTCTGCGCTTAAATAAATATTGTTTAAGGAGACTGCTTAAGGAGACTAAAAATCTTCGTGGTTTTCTGCTCCTATTTACTGTTAATTAATCTGTTGTGGAGACTAAAAGCCTTCGTGGTTTTTCTACTCCAACCGTTTAAACAGTTTGTTGATATTGTTTCTGCTTGTGACATTTTGACAGAGATGACAAACGGAGTGGATCCAACTGTCCCAGTTGTGAGTGCTACTGTTACCACAGCTTCTGGTCCTGCAGGGCCTAGCCGTGCTGCTGCTGCAACGGTTATGCCACCTATAGAAAAGCCGGGGAAGTTTTCTGGTATGGACTTTAAAAGATGGCAGCAAAAGATGTTCTTTTATCTGACCACTTTAAGCCTGCAAAGGTTTATTAAGGAGGATGCTCCGGTCCTGACTGATGAAACACCTGAAAACGAACGCTTCCTTGTGATTGAGGCTTGGAAGCATTCTGACTTCAAAATTACTTTCTAAGTGGCTTGGAAGATGACTTGTACAATGTTTATAGTAATGTTGAAACGTCTAAGAAACTGTGGAATGCACTGGAAAAGAAATATAAGACTGAAGAAATTTGTGGCTGCCAAATTTCTGCATTATAAGATGGTGGATAACAAATCTGTTGTATCCCAAATCCAAGAACTTCGAGTCATTATTCATGATCTCCTTGCTGAAGGTTTGATCCTGATTAATACTTATGTTAAAAGTATTAATTATATTGTTGCTAACAAACTTTTCTTTGAAGGTTTGATGATTAATGAGGCATTTCAAGTTGCATCCATGATTGAAAAGTTGCCTCAGTTATGGAAGGACTTTAAAAATTACTTGAAACATAAGCTCAAGGAGATGACCCTTGAAGATTTGATTGTACGCTTAAGGGTTGAAGAAGACAACAAATCTGCTGAAAAGAAGGCTCGTGGAAATGCTACAATAGCGGGAGCAAATATTTTTGAGCATAATCCAAATCAAAATAAGAGAAAGAAGCTTGGATGGAAGACCAACCCTAGCAAGAAAAAATTCAAGGGAAATTGCTACAACTGTGGCAAGAGTGGACATAAGTCCGCAGACTGTCGTTCTGCAAAGAAGGACAGGAAAAAGGAAAAAGGTCAAGCAAACATGGTTGAAGAGAAGAAATTGGCCCAAGGAGTGCAAGACATTGATTTGTGCGCTATGATTTCTGAATGCAACTTAGTTGAAAATCCTAAAGAGTGGTGGATTGATTCAGGAGCCACCCGCCATGTTTGTGCTGTGAAGGAAGCCTTTGCTTCTTATGCTCCCGCTGGACCTGATGAGGCGCTCTCTATGGGCAATTCTGCAACGGCCAAAATTGAAGGATATGAAAAAAAATTTCCTCAAGATGACGTCTGGCAAGGTTGTGACTCTGAACAATGTTCTTCACGTTCCTGAAATAAGGAAGAACTTGGTGTCTACTGCACTTCTCGTTAAAAATGGGTTTAAGTGTGTGTTTTTTTTCTGACAAAGTTGTCATAACTAAGAATGAGCTGTATGTAGGAAAAAGTTACTTGACTGAGGGCCTTTTCAAACTCAATGTAATGGTCGGTTACACTATGAATAAAACCTGCAGCTTCTTCTTATTTACTTGAGTCAAATAATTTATGGCATTCTCGTTTGAGATATGTCAATTATAAAACCTTGCGAAAAATGATCAATTTGGAAGTATTGCCTAAATTTGATTGCGCTAAGTCAAAATGTCAAATATGTGTTGAGTCTAAATATACTAAACACCCTTAAAAATCAATTGAAAGGGATTCTGAACCGTTAGACTTAATCCATACGGACATTTGTGACATGAAGTCAATACCATCTCGCAGTGGAAAAAAGTATTTCATAACTTTTATTGACGATAGCACTCGGAACTGCTATGTTTATTTACTTAGTAGTAAAGATGAGGCAATTGACGCATTCAAGCAATACAAAAATGAAGTTGAAACGCAACTTAACAAAAAGATCAAAATGATAAGAAGTGATAGGGGTGGCGAATATGAATCTCCTTTTGAACAAATATGTTTGGAATATGGTATTATTCATCAAACAACTGCCCCTTACACGCCTCAATCTAATGGGATTGCAGAAAAGAAGAATCGAACATTAAAGGAGATGATGAATGCCTTGTTAATAAGTTCGGGTCTACCCCAGAACTTGTGGGGGGAAGCTATATTCACGGCTAATCAAATACTCAATCGAGTTCCCCATAGCAAAACACTTTACATTCCATATGAAAAGTGGAAAGGAAGGAAGCCCAACTTGAATTACTTCAAAGTGTGGGGGTGTTTGGCAAAAATGCAAGTCCCAAAACCCAAAAGGGTTAAGATAGGACCGAAAACAGTTGATTGTGTTTTCATTGAATATGCTGTAAACAGTAAAGCATATCAATTTCTGGTTCATAAATCAGAAAATCCCGACATTCATGTTAATACGGTGATGGAATCAGATAGTGCTGAATTCTTTGAAACTATATATCCGTATAAGAAGGAATGTGAGTCAGTTGGTGAAAGATCCAAACGACCTCGGGAAGGAACCAAAGAAAATTTACCAAATGAGGAAGAACCAAGACGGAGCAAGCGTCAAAGAACTTCTACTTCATTCGGAGATGACTTTGTCACTTTTCTTTTGGAAAATGAGCATCGGACGTTTAAAGAAGCAATGTCTTCTTCAAACTCTCCATTTTGGAAAGAGGCAGTCAATAGTGAAATAGAATCTATTTTAAGTAACCATACTTGGGAGTTGGTTGATCTTCCTCCTGGAAACAAACCATTAGGTTCTAAGTGGATTTTCAAAAGGAAAATGAAAGCTGATGGCACTATTGACAAATACAAGGCAAGGCTTGGTGTTAAAGGCTATAGACAACAAGAAGGTCTTGACTACTTTGACACATACACGCCGGTAACCAGAATTACATCCATACGTATGTTAATAGCGTTAGCCGCTGTGTATGGTCTTGAAATCTATCAAATAGACGTTAAGACAGCGTTCTTAAACGGGGATTTGGAGGAAGAAATTTATATGGAACAACCTGAAGGGTTTGTGGTTCCGGGTAAAGAAAAGATGGTGTGTAAACTTGTTAAGTCGCTTTATGGACTAAAACAAGCACCTAAACAATGGCATGCGAAATTTGATCATACGATGTTGTCAAATGGCTTTAAAATTAACGAGTGTGACAAATGTGTTTACATTAAGAACACTCCTAATTATGTAGTCATTGTTTGCTTATATGTGGACGACATGTTGATAATGAGCAATAACATTGCCAATATAAATGCTACGAATGCATGCTGACTAGCAAATTTGATATGAAAGACTTAGGAGTTGCCGGCTTAATTCTGGGTGTTAAGATCCATAGGACTCCTCAAGGTCTGGCTTTGTCTCAATCTCACTACATCAATAGTGTGCTTGAAAAATTTAAATATTTGGATTTTAAAGTTTCAAGGACTCATATTGATGTAAACCTTGCTCTTAAAAAGAACAAAGGTCAAAGCACGTCGCAACGGGATTATGCTCATGTTTTTGGGAAGTTTGATGTACATCATGAATTGTACTCGTCCAGATATAGCTTATGCTATAAGTAAACTAAGTCGATTCACGAGTAATCCCAATCAAACTCATTGGATGGCAATGAAACGTGTTTTGGGATATTTAAAATACACCCAAGACTTTGCATTGCATTATAACAAGTATCCTGCAGTCATTAAAGGATATTGTGATGCCAATTGGATCACCGGCACGTCTGATTCTAAGTCCACAAGTGGATATATTTTCGCACTTGGTAGAGGAGCGGTGTCTTGGAAATCGTCCAAGCAAACGTGTATTGCCCACTCTACAATGGAAACTGAATTTATAGCTTTAGATAAAGCCGGTGAAAAGCTGAGTGGTTTCGGAACTTTTTGGAAGATATTCCGTTCTGGCCTAAACCGTTGACACCAATTTGTATACATTGTGATAGTCAATCGGCTATAGGAAGAGCTAGGAATGTCATGTATAACCGTAAGAATCGTCACATACGATGAAGGCATAAAACCGTTAGGGACCTACTCTCTAGAGGAATTATCACCATTGATTACGTGAAGTCAAGGGATAATGTATCGGATCCGCTTACAAAAGGCCTAACTAGAGAGGCGGTTGAGTGTTCATCGAAGGGAATGGGACTATGGCCAAGGACAAGTCATCACGGCAGTAACTCTACCTAGGAGACTGGAGATCCCAAGAACTAGGTTCAAGGAGAATACAAAGTTGTGTATGACGGTCCAACATTGTCAATTAAATGTTTGGTCCATTCTCGTGATGAGACAATGTTCAAGTACCAAGGATAAAATGCTAGAGGCACTTTTTAATGATTATCTAAGTTTGATATTGTAATTATCAAACAGTGTATATCTATAGGGTTACACGTTTAGAAATCACATATGCAAGTGTGAAGTGGAAGCCGCTTCAAGGAGAATTCGGTATGGCTAGTTCTCTAAGCACTTATGAAACCAGGCGGTGTTCATGGCTGAAACGAACACAACAGTGAGAACCAAAGACGGTTAAGGGTTAGTTGTGTGACTTACATTGTCTAGGTATACACCAAAGCTCAACGGTTCAAAGATATTAAATCTACCGATTGACCGAGTATATCCGATGTATGTTCACTACGGAAAGTTCAAAGGGAAACCTACTTATCCCGATGCAACTAATTCTTTCTTGCAAATCACACAAGTCTGTCATGCATATTTCCAATATAGCCATTCCCCATTCATGTGGGGGATTGTTGGGTTTTTTGGAATGTGAAGAGTGTGAATGGGAAATGGGTGGAAAGGTGAAAAGGTTCCTTTTAGTAGGGAAATGCACTTTCTCCCATATTGGTAGAGGAAAAGGCTTTTGTTGGGTTTAAATAGAGATTTACTTCTCTTAGCTCTTAAAAGGGTTGAGAAGAAGGGAAGCCTCGCGCCGTCGTCGTCGCTCGCTCGTCTCGGCTTCGGCTTCGGCTTCGGCTTCGGTCGATCGATTGACTTAACTTTTTGAACCAACAAAACTAAAATATTAAATCTTAATCCGTTTTTGTAACGGGCATCTGAAGTGAGTTCAGTAACGGGTAGCTGAAGTGAGTTCAGTAAGATTAATTCCTCTTCGTTTTCCCTCCACGTTTTCACATTAAAGTCAGTCATTAGTGGTAGATTAATTCCTCCACATTAAAGTCAGTCATTAGTGGTAGATTAATTCCTCCACATTAAATTCAGTCATTAGTGGTCGATTAATTCCTCCACGTTTTCTCATTAAAGGCAGCTGTGTCTCTTCGTCTGCCCTTGGGTGTCTCTATAAACTGGTCATTCGTCAGTCCTTGAGACAGAGACTCAAGCTCGGACAGAAAGATAGAAACAACCTCGGACAGAGGGTAGACACAACCTCGGACAGAGGATAGAAAAACCTCGGGCAGAGGATAGAAAACTCGGACAGAGGAAAAACATATCTTACGCATCCCCTCTCTTTCTGCATATTAAGTGAGTCATGTGATTTGCTCCATTCCTTTGTGTTCGCAGTGTTCTACCGTTTGAAGTGCCGCTACGGTAGAACTATTATCCTGTTCCATCCTGGGAGAAATTAACCTGTGAACCTTGGGCATTGTGAGGGGAGTTAGATTTCTTAAGGAGACACAAGTAAATTGTGGGCTCGGAATCGTCCCATACTAACTGATTATATACTTCTGTTTTCTGTATTTTCTGATTTATTTGAATGCAGGAACAACACTTTTTACCTATACTTTAAAGTTACTCTCAATTGGAGTTCATTTAGGAGTCAAGGTTAAAACGTTTATTACCAAAAAATGGATAATACTAGGTCAATTGTTTACCGGTACAAAGTTGCTTAATTTGATTATTTTCGCCCAAAAAATGTTAATGTAGAATTTATACCTTCGATAGCCATCGCAGGCTACAATATTGACATTTCCTTCCTCTCTACCGTTATAACATTTACATAAGGTTAAATTACATAAGTATAGCAATATTACATAATCTCTCTTTTAATTTTGTAATTTCTTAAAAAGCCTTGGTCATAAGTTCAAGAAACGTCCTAAAAACAATGTATAAAACATAAACACGGGCGAAATCTTTGTAAGTTGACCAACAAAAGCTATTTACAAATTACAAGAAATAAAAAAAAAAAGTATTATGGAAGGAGTATTCATTTTTAAGATTTGAATTAGTTTTAGTTTCTTCCTGTTGTGGCTTAAATTTCATGTCGCGATTAATTCAGCTTTGACGTTTTAAAAATTTATTTATGCAAGAAGCACCTCCTATCGAAATTTCATTTCATTTCTAGTGACTAGCATTTTACTCAGATACAAATATCTTTTATGTTGTTATAATTTTATTTTTTTTAACGTTCACTTTTATAATAAAGGGAAATGACAACATTGAACGCTGATACTTTTTTTTTTTGGAAAAATTAAACAGAGTATAACTTTATGTACTTTTATTACAAAATATATAAATATTTTCAAAACTTACAAAAAATAGCAACATTCTTGTTTTTTGCTACAAAAAATAGCAGAATGTATTTAAAAAGAAAAGAAAATGTAATTAAAAAAAAAAGATAAATCTAATCCTATATTTATACACCCAAAATTTTTTCTCTCACCTCAAAACCATCTATTAAAAATTGACAGTAGACATACGTAAGAAACAATAGCCATACAATACACATACAATACACATACAATAGCCATACAATATACATACAATAGCCATACAATAGCCATACAATACACATATAATAGCCAAACAATATACATACTATACACACACACCATACGATAGACATACAAAAGACATACAATAGAATTAGTAATTGGGTAGTTGTAATCCCAAAAAAGTAGGAACAGATGAAAAGACATGCCTATAATTATGGGCGATTTTGGTGCAGGGTGTATTTTCAATTTTATTGAGTAAATCTTTTTTTTTTAATAACTTGTATATATAATGTTAAGAAAGTATTGCTATTCTTGAAAAGTGACATAATGTTGCTATTTTATTGTAAACCTGCTACTATATTTGTATATTTGTATAATTTAGCCTTTTTTTTTTTGGGTCGAAAGCTGATGCACATGACCCTTACTATGATATATACCTGTCAATCGGGCCGGGCTAGCCTGG
Organism: Petunia x hybrida; assembly: GCA_037355625.1. Lineage (NCBI taxonomy): Eukaryota > Viridiplantae > Streptophyta > Magnoliopsida > Solanales > Solanaceae > Petunia > Petunia x hybrida. Next base: position 2,247,914 of record JBBBVM010000053.1, on the reverse strand, counting down.
TACCGAACCTGACCGGTTTATTATAAGAGGTCTGGGATAAGGAGAAAGCGGGTTGCGGGCCGAGTCGGGCTTATGAAAAAAGACCGGTTAGCCCCGACCGGTAAAAGACCAGTCTTTGGCCCACCGGTGAACCGGACCGGACCGATTTTTTCATAAAAAAAATTATACTATATATCGAGGGAACTTGAGACATGCTTTTGCCAAGAATCATACAAAATATAATGTAGCATTTAGTCACTTTTAGAATCCGTCAATATGCAATAGTATGAAAGATATTTTTAGCTTCATTAAGTACAACAAATGAACATATTCATTTACTATTTTTTCATTGCTAATCAAGAATATATATTAATTAACTATTTTATACAATTTATCTTCTTGGTTGTAAGAGAATTTGATAGTCTCAGTTTCTCACCTTTGAGTTGTAGTATTAAAGTTGTATCTATTTGACTAAGCGTACTATAGTAATGATGAGATAGTACTTACTTAAAATAATAATTGTATTGGATAAAAGCTGACAGCACTTGAAAAGATGACACGTGTCCACCACGTGGCATGGGCAGAAGTTACAATGGACAGACATCTAACGGACAGACATTTATCACGAGCAGACCCAAAGGAGTTATGAAACACTTCATCAGCCAACCCGGTCTAAGTGAGCAGTTATTAACCTGATCATTCACGATCATTCAATTAATGGTCATAAAGGCAATTATTACAACCCAGAGGTTATACATCCAACGGATATGTGCCCAGCTGTTACATATCCAGACGGATCCAAGCCCAGCGGTTACGAATCCCAATGGGTGCCTATCAGACTTATAAATAGCATTTGCTGTAAACCATTGTAACACAACTTTACTTCCTGTCTACAATATCAATAAGAATACTCTCTCGCTCTCGCTCAGATATTACTTCTTGCTCATATTTGCCTAGTATCTTAGTTCTTTGATCCTCTAAGTACGACTGGTATCGAAGAGCTCTCTCCGGGGATAAGCGATACGAAACTGTTACTTCTTCTTATTTCTGTATATGCTTTATCTTTATTAATTCATACTTATATCTTGTTCTCGTATTGTTTGCAAATCTATCGCCGCTTTGGTTCGTCGTTCAAACTCTTAATCTCAACTATTGATCGTGACTCCGCAAATATAAATTTAATTGTTAATTGGCCTAATATCGGATTTAGGTTAAACAATTTGGCGACCATAGTGGGAGCCGGTCAATAGCCTTCGTAGGTTAAAAGTTTATCTTTTCTGATATTACACCTCTTTTCGTCAGTCTTTTTGTTCTATAACTAACATGGCAGAAAGCAATTCACAACGAACTATCGTAGGTGGAAGTCAGGTAAATACTCCTCCACTCAGTCCTAATTACTCTCATGATTATTCTCCCGACTACTCGTCCGATGGGCAGCAACAATCTTCCTAAGGACCGGTTAGGCAGCGAAATAGGCGTGTGCGCTCTCAGAGCACTACCCCACCCAGGAGACGATGCCATAGGAGTCTCTTCCCTGGCCAAGGGAACCTCCAGGAAACACTCTTTGCTTTCATGCAGGAACAGACAGAGGTAAACCGAGGAATAAATGAGGCGCTCACTTCTCTCCGAAGGAGTAACCCTTCAACTGCAAGGGCTGACGCTGCAGCACCTGGTCGTGACGCTCTTTCCTCACATACTTCGAGGCAAGGTGGAGAGTGGAATAATGGAGGGACTGCGGATCCAACGACCTAAGTCAACCAGAATCAGAATGGAGGGTCTATGGCGCCTACAGAAATGAGCCTTGTTGTGGAAGCTCTCACCAAACAATTCAAGGAAAGCCAGGAAGCACTTCAAAAGTCTCTTCACGAGAGAATTCATCAGATACCAGGCGCTCCACCCACGCTAAAGAAAGTCGATTTCCAATGATATTCCCAGCGACCCTGGAAGAAGGAGGCAGCCCCAAAGGGGATACCTAAGACAACATTCCGAGGTACCGTGGGACATCCGATCCCAACGACCACCTCATGATGTTCAGCAATTTTATAAAGGCTAGCGACCTCACCGACGAAGAGATTGAATCTGTTCAATTGAAGAAGTTCGTGGAAACCTTAGCAGATGGAGCTCTACAATAGTACTCAATATTGCCACCAAACTCCATTGGGTCTTTTGCAGAGATGGCTGAGTTGTTCGTGAAGGCGCACACAGGTGCTCAGAAGACAGAAACCCGCGTAGAGGATATCTTTGAAATCAAGCAAAGACCCGACGAGTCTCTCAACAAATACGTGGATCACTTCCAAAGAGAGCGTATGATGCTCCCCAAAGTACCGGAAAGATGGGCAGCGATCGTATTTACCAACAGCTTGGATATTAGGAGCTCAGAGGCCACGCACAGACTTTACAAGTCTCTTTGCGAGTTCCCAGCAGCCAGCTGGTCAGACGTCTACAACCGTTACAATTCAAAAGTACGTATCGATGAAGATAAATTGATTGGAACAGGTACTCGAGGAAGGGCTCAGGCACGAAATAGTGGATCCGGCGGGAAGGCAGAGACCGAGAGAGCAGACGTACGTTATGAACCGTACCCTGATCAATCATGCAGCCATTCCAAAGGACGCAACCGCAACAACAAAGGACTGTCCCGGAGGGATGATTCGGAATCAAGCCTCCGTGGAGCCCCAAGCCTACCAAGCTTCAACGTGGAAATGACTGAAGTAATGGCAGCACTCAAAGACATGAGAGAGAAGGTCAAGTGGCCGAAAGACATGAAGACCGACCCAAGCAAGCGAAACCAGGACCTGTGGTGCGATTTCCATCGTGACCATGGTCATACCACCGAGGACTGCAAGGCCCTAAGGTATGAAATTGCTCATTCGTTGAAACAGGGATTCTTGAAGGAGTTCCTGACCGAGAAGGGGAAGCAGACTCACGCGAAGACACAACTTTACTTCCTGACTACAATATCAACAAGAATACTCTCTCTCGCTCTTGCTCAGATATTACTTTTTGCTCATATTTACCTAGTATCTTAGTTCTTTGATCCTCTAAGTACGACTGGTATCGAAGAGCTCTCTCCGGGGATAAGCGATACAACACGGTTACTTCTTCTTATTTCTGTCTATGCTTTATCTTTATTAATTCATCCTTATATCTCGTTCTCGTATTGTTTGCAAATCTATCGCCGCTTTGGTTCGTCGTTCAAACTCTTAATCTCAACTATTGATCGTGACTCCGCAAATATAAATTTAATTGTTAATTGGCCTAAAATCAGATCTAGGTTAAACAATAATAATAGTGATCTTTTACTTCATGAGTAGTGCATCAAATTAACATAGTGATTAAAGTTGGTTTCCATCAATGAGTCAAAGTATATGATTCTCAAAACGTTTGATCATTTCTTTCCTGCTTTCACCTTCCTTCTCTTTTTATATAGGATTGTATGTCCTTCCAATTACAAGTACAAAGTGATAGCTTAGCTAAAATATGAAAAAAAAAAAAAAGAAGAAGAAAAAAAAGGGGTGCTTAATGGGTTAAGGGCCGAGCCGGGCTTCAATTTTTTGAAAAAAAAAAATCGGTTTGAACCGGACCGGCGAGCCGACTCTTAACGGGCCAGTCCAGATCCGATTGACAGGTATAGTCACTAGAAATGTAAAATCAATTAATCGAGAAATTTCGGAATAAATAATTTTAAGTTTTAAAATTACAATCATTTGGTATACATTTTGATACACGTGCGTCACATGCCAATGGGTCCAACCCACTTCTAGAAATGGGTCCCATAGCTAAATTTTCTTCCTAATTCCTTCTTCCTTGTCTTAAGCAATTCTTTGGAGGAAAAAAATAGTTATAAGCAATTCTTAATTTCCTAATAGTCTCGTTTTTCTTTTTCTTCTTCTTAAAAAAATTAGAAGTCCGATTGAATTTCATGAAGTTTACTTAATTGTTTCAACTTCTCATGTTACGACAGTGACTAATTGGAGTAATTACTTTATGTGTTCTATTATGTGACCCTTTTCTTTCAAAATAAACAGTTTTTATAATACATTGAAACATAGGAAAGAATTGATGACAAAATTATGCGTGGTTGTAGTGTCTTCTAGTAGTATTCATCATCTATTATTAATTGATTTTACACACTACCTTCCACTGTCATTTGGCTATCAAGACTGAAAGAACTGTCATAATCCAAAATCAAATGTGTAGTTTTATGTTTACTATATTAGGACCTTAATGCCGGCTTAACTCAAGCTCCAGTGAAAAACTGCATCATTAAGGAGCACTAACTAGGAGGTCTATACTAACGCAAATTATAAAGAGTTTAATTTAATGATTTTACGGTTAAACTCTTCATCAGTGGTACAATAAACAAAATAACTAATCAACTATAGTGAAATAAAGGCTAAGTCACAAAACTAAAATATTCTTGAGTTTCCTTTTATCAAGGATATAGTTGGTTCAGAGGAACTGAAGTGAATGGCAGGGACATATGTTGTACACGTTTGTCCTTTGCAATTTAATAATAGGAGATTCACATATTATGTCCCTACCCTTTGGGGAATCCCTCTTGGAAAATGCCAACCAACAAGAGGTACTAAATATAAATGAAGCCACATATCTTATAGGTTTCTGACACAAACATATACCCAACTCATTTAATATCATAACCTAACTTTTGGGTACCCCATATCAAAAACCTAATACCCCTGGAAGATATATTATGAATAACCTGGTTGGAAATGAGATTCTACAAGATAATAATTTATATATGTTATGTGTGTTTAACCTAGATCCGATTTTAGGCCAATTAACAATTAAATTTGTATTTGTGGAGTCACGATCAATAGTTTAGATTAAGAGTTTAAATGATGAATAGTGTTAATTACTAAAGTAGCAATATATTCGTAATTCCCAACGATAATGATACGGAAACGAGATAGAAGCAGAAATTAATAAAGTTAAAGCGTAAGTGAAAATAGATAGAAGTAACCGTGTTGTATCGCTTAACCCCGGTGAGAGTTCCTCGTTACTGATCGTACTTCGAAGGTTGGAGAGCAAAGTACTTAACAAATGTAAGTAGAGAACAATCTTTGAGCCAGAGGGAGGGAGTATTCTTATTGATATTGTAGACAAGAAGTAAAGTTGTGTTACAATGACTTCAAACGATTGCTATTTATAGGCCTGATAGGCATCCGTTGGGTTTTGTAACCGCTGGGCACGTATCCGTTGGATATGTAACCACCGGATTGTAATTATTGCCTTTATGACCATTTATTGGGTGATCGCACATGATCAGGTTAATAATTGCTCATTCAGATCGTGTTGACTGATTAGGCGTTACATATCTGCTTTGGGTCTGCTCGGGTAATCGTCTGGCTAGTCGTCTGTTCGGTAGATATCTGTCCGGTGGAACTTCTGCCCGTACCACGTGGCGGACACGTGTCACCTTTTAGATGATGTCAGCTTTCATCCAATACAGATAGTCCCCGCACTTCTCGGGCAGAGTATCTGCTCGAGGAGTGGATGTGAATTTTGGGGGGAATTTTTACTTTGTATAATCCAATCTTGTGAATTTTGGCGGGAATTTTTACTTTGTATAATCCAATCTTTGTATGACGGGGCAGAATGACGTACGTATCTCATCAGTTACATGACAAATTCCTATGACGTGCGCATTAAATGCGCTGTATAAAAAAGTAACTGCAGCTGGCATGCCTGCACGTCTGCAGTTCGCTCTGAAGTGACTATCGCGCGTTCCAAGGGTAAAAGTAATAATTTTAACAGCCTCAATCACGTGTAAACGTCGACTGCTGATCGCGAGGTGACCGCTGCTCTTTAGGGTAATGATGATACTACAGAAGTTGGTGAAATCTACTTCTTCTTTTGACGGTTGGATCTGACCGTGGCCTCTCGGATAATCTCCACGTGTCCCGAGGGAACTTGATGGGCCGAATTTTTGCTCTTATAAATAGGGGTTTGTTAAGTGAGAAACTTTTTACTTGCTTTTATATTCCTTTCGCTAAATCTTGAGAATTCTTTGAACATCCGTCAACTTTTCTTTCGAACTTCTTAATTCTTCTTGAATTATGTCTTCAAGAGCTAGAAAAAACCAAAGTACGGATGCAGCTGGTAGTTCTTCGGCTGCCACCCCTAGGCCTAGGGCTACTCAGGCTACTGCTGCCGAGATTATCCCCAAAAAGTGGGGTGAACTAGAAGCAGACTGTAATATCAAGGCCTCCAATAATCATGGGGATATACGCAACTGGCCAGCGTATAGATTTAAGTCTGGGATTACGGCGGAGCTGATCCCACGGGTCAGAATAGACTGCAACTGGGATGAGAGTATCCCTCTCTCGCCGGTTTCTGAAGAGGAGAATATTAGTTCTCATAGGGCTAGGTGGACAGCTATGTGTACCTATCCTTTTACACTTGGATGTAAACTGCCCCTGCATCCTGTGCTTGAAAGGCTCTACATGGAATATTTACTCTGTCTGGGGCAACTGTGCCCCAGTGTATATAAGATAATTACACTCTTGGATTGGTTTGCGGCAGAAACCGACCAAGTTTTTGGATATGAATATTTTATTTCTTCGTATAGTATATAAATTTTCAAAGACGATTTTGTGAACGTCAGGATGCGCGGGAGCAAGGGCTTAGTGCGCAGCTCCGAAGACACCGGCGACCGAGGTTGGTTACACTAGTACGTGTTCGTGCGCACCACTGCCTTGTCCCTCAACTCCAAGGCTTACCTGCCCGAGGTCTGGAACAAGAAGCGTAAGTCCCCGAGTTTTCTTTTGAGTTTTTCGTGCTTCCTCTTCTCTCATTATTTGCTTAACCTTTTGGATATCTTTGTAGCTGACAAGCGACCGTACGACGGGCTCATATCCGTCGATGAGCTGACAGCGTGGGTCGAGGCGATCTTGAAGGAGTTTTCTCCTGAAAAGAGAGAATGGGCATACTATGCCGCACAGAAGAGTTTAACGGTGAAGACTCACGGTGAGAATTTTTGCTGTTGTAGCCATTTTTTTCCTTCGTATTTTCGTTGTGTCTGACCGCTCTGCTTTTTGTAGGTCTGGGTACTCAGGGGGATTTTTTCGCTGCTCCTCCTTCTCCGGCCGTGCCTCCTGAATCTACTACTGACCCTGATGCCGACGTCGCATCGATACTGGCTTCAGCAGAGGCATTGCGCGGTAGGGCAGGTGGCGAGGAGCTTTTGTCCAATGGCCTTGGTTCTTTGAAGAGGAAAAAAAAGAGTCAAGGTGAGGGTGGAGCACGGAAAAAGTCTGCACGTAAGACTTCCGTTGCTGCCGGGCAAACCTGAACTGCCGGAGGTTAATCTCCGCCCAGAGCCAATGTACCAAAGCCTGCAGGAGAGAGTGCCAAGGTTGCTACCGAAGTCCCCGAGTCTGCACGGGGAGAAGGTTTAGACAAGGTGGTGATTGATCTTTCAGATACTGAGATTGAAGCCAATGAACCCCTTGTGCGAAAACCTTATCTTCGGAGTGACAAGAGGAAGGTTGAGGAAGAAGCTGCCCGTACTCCGGAGAGGAGTCCCGTGTTGATGACGGGGTAAAGGTGGATCCTTCTCGTGTAGACAAAGGGAAAAGAAATATAGGTGAAGAAGAAGAAGAAGAAGAAGAAGAAGAAGAAGAAGAAGAAGAAGAAGAAGAAGAAGAAGAAGAAGAGGAGATAAGGGAAGAGATTCCCCAAGAGGGTGGCCGAGGTCCTCGTATTTTTCGTTTTGAGGACCTGGAAAATGTGGCCACTGAGGGGGCGACGCCTGTTGGTCTTCGCGGGTGTGACACGATAGATCCTGAAGTGGAGTGTGACTCCAATTTATCATCATCATGACTTATCTGGCGGTCAACCATCACCGGTCAGACCGGATTGAAGGACATCAGGGGTGTGCGCTACAAGTTCGGTCCGAACTACCCCTCTGAGCAGGCTTGGGAACCCAAGTACTACGTGAGGAAGCATACCATGAAGCTAGCCCCTGACGTCAATTTCATATCCAGGCCGGGCAGTTTGGCCAAGGCTGTCTCTTTACTCATCGGTCCCCGAGAGGAATGGACAATGAGGGAGATGAGTGATGAGGAGTTGGCTTTTGCAATCGCCGCCGATTCTGCTCAGGTAAGTATTTGCTGCTTGTGTTTGGAAGTAACTTGATTTCACACTTCTAACTTTGTTTCTTTTGTTTCTCCAGTCAAGTATGATGTCTGCTGAGCTGATGTTCCGCTCCAGGATCAACAATGTCGATCAAGTTGTCGAGGTGAAGAGAGAGCTACTGAGTGCTCTGGAGAAGAATAAGATACTGGCAGAGCAGTGTGGTCTCCTTGGGGGTGAGGTTAATCGATTAACTGAAGTTAACAATGAACGACTTGAACAGATTAACGAACTCACCAAGGAGAAGGACCTTCTTTCTAAAGAGAAGGAAGGGTTCGCACGCTCTGCCCAGGGTCTGGAGAGTCTACTTGAAGAATGCAAGGCTTCGCTGAACAGAGCTATTGATGATCGTGTATCTCTTGAGATGAGTCTACAAATGGCTAACGAAGAATCCGCTAGGGCCAGAGCTGAGCTCCAAGCTGCCAAGGACCAGGTTGCCCAGTCAATGAGTGCTCAAATCGCCCTATCTAAAGACTTGGTAAACCATTGTGACCAATCTGAGATTAAAACAAAGCTTGCTGTGCTCGAAGCTCAGCGTTCATTACTCGGGCAGGTCCAGGCTAAGAAGATCAATGTTGAAGAGATGTTGTAGAAGACAAAAAGCGCTATTCGCAGAGTAAGACAAGTACTGAATCTCTCTCCTGAGGAGTCTGAAGGTGAAGATGAGGATGAAGATGAAGACGATGGTGAGAATTCGGGGGACGATGGCAAAATCGACGGAGTTGGTGCGTCGGGTTCTGATCGTAGCCCTAAAAACTGATACCTTCCCCCAATTTTTAAGTTGCAAGTTTGTACATCTGGCGAGAGCCGGATTAGTTGGTTGTGGATAAAGGTCTTGTAGGGACTCTCTGATCCTTGTATGGCCGGTTCTATTAGGCCTTTGACCACTCTATAAAACTTCTGTCAGCCGTTTTCAGCATTTTATCATTTTACAGGATTATGGATATATTATTTTAGATCTATTCAATGACTATATTTAGCCTGAATTTTCGATCTTTCGTTTGTATGTGTTGTGGCCTTCGTGCCTTATGTTTAGGGGCTTTTGAAGTTTGAACTTTATTAAGCTCTGGTCTCCAAAAGTCTGCCCGAATATTTTAACTTAACCTTTCCCAAGGAAGAGGTCATAAGTTGTGAGTAATCTGCGCAAATATTTTTATTCTGACCGAGTCGTGGTCGATAGATTTATGGCCGAATCGTTGCCCTTTGCGAATAACTTTGCTTATCGTCTTGATAATCGAAAGTCGTCGCAGGAATTTATAGATTGGCTCTGGCCGAGTCGCTGGCCTTGTGAACGACTTCTCTTATTTTTGTGGAAGTTTGTCACATAAAAGTTTTTGAAAAAATCGCCTTATTGCAAGGTCTTTTGCCTTTATGAAGGTCTTATTTGGTCTCTTTTGCCTTTATGAAGGTCTTATCTGGCCTACAGGGGCCTTTCACCACCCTCCTTGTTTTTATGTTGGAACACGGGAAGTGATAACATAAAAAGAGTTAAGGTAAGCTCCTAATAGAAGAACACATATAACCAAACGAGGAGTGTGTCAGTTGTGGGATTCGAACCCACAGCCGCAAAGTTGAAGAACTTCGAGCTCTACCAGTTGAGCTAAACGGATCTGACCTTGTTCAGGCCGTTAGTACCATATAGAAGAAGTATAATAAAAGTAAGAACTGTCATAAAAGTAAAAGGCAAGAATAAAATAACTAACCATTTTACCACTCAGAAGTGATATCTTTTGAGGTGAATCACGTTCCAACTGTTCGGGACAGTGGAACCGTCTGGTCGTGCCAAGCGGTAAGATCCCTTGCCGACTGAAGCGATTACCTTGTAGGGGCCTTCCCAGTTAGGGCCTAGCTTCCCAGAATTTGCTTCTTGTGTGCTCTGGGAGACTTTCCTTAGTACAGAATCTCCAACCTGGAAGCTTCGTACGCGCAGTCCCCGATTGTAATATTGTTCAATTCGTTCTTTCTGGGCGACTACTCGTACGAGGGCTAGTTCCCTTCGTTCTTCGAAGAAGTCCAGCTCTTCGGAGAGGTTGACCGAGTTGGACTCTTCAGTGACATGTGCATACTGTAAGCTGGGCTCTCCAATTTCGACTGGGATTAAAGCATCTGCACCATACACCAATGAGTAAGGAGTCTCTCCAGTACTCATTTTTATCGTCGTGCGATAAGCCCATAGTACACCAGGTAACTCTTCTACCCAACATCCCTTTGCCTGCTCGAGGCGCTTTTTGAGGGATTCAACAATGATTTTGTTGGTAGATTCTGCTTGTCCATTGGCAACGGGATGATACGGAGAGGATGTGATCCTCTTGATGTGTAGGTCGTCGAGGAACCTATTCACTTTCTGGCCGATGAATTGTGGGCTGTTGTCTATGACTATTTCCTTAGGTGCTCCAAAGCGACACACGACAAAGTGCCAAAGGAAGTCGACAACTTATGTTTGTCGTATCTTCGAGTATGCTGCCTCTTCGACCTACTTGGTGAAGTAGTCAGTGATGATCAACAAGAAGTGCATTCCTCTCGGGGTTGTGGGAAGAGGACCAACTATGTCCATTCCCCATTTCATGAAGGGCCACGGAGAGATTATTGAATGGAGCGGCTATGCCGGCTGATGGAGAAGATGTGCGAACCTCTGGCATTTATCACATTTTTTGACAAATTCGTTCGTATCCTTCTCCATTTTGTCCCAATAATAACCTGCGTGAATCAGCTTTCGGGCTAATGCCTTGCCCCCAGAATGATTGCCACAGCAGCTTTCATGGACTTCCCTCATCACGTAGTTGATTTGATTCGGTCCGAGACACTTTGCAAGAGGTCCTGCAAACATTTTGCGGTAGAGATCGCCGCTGACGATTGTATACCGAGCTGCTTTTACTCTGAGCTTGCGAGCGGCTTTTGTATCAACGGGCAGAGTCCCATAGAGAAGATAGTTCGTTATTTCATTCCGCCAGTCCCAAGTTGTGTTGATGGTGTTGACCTCAAACTTTTCCCGGTCTATAGTCGTGTAAAGGAGTTGAACAACAGCTGAAGAGCTGGCCGCCCCCATTTCTGCTACCGACCCTAGATTCGCAAGAGCATCGGCTTCATGGTTCTCTTCCTGTGGAATCTGAAGTGCCTACCATTCATCAAACTGTGCTAGGAGTTCTTTCACTCGGGCGAGGTACACTTGCATCCTAGATTCTCGTGCGATGAAACCTCCGGTTACCTGGTTGACCACTAGTTGAGAATCACTCTTGAGTTTGATGATGTTTGCTCCATAACTTCGGGCTAGCTCCAACCCTGCAATAACGGCCTCATTGTTAGTAATAAATGGGCACTTGATGGCCTGCCTGACCGTCTCTCCGGATGGGGCGATGAGAACCAGTCCAAGACCGGATCCTTTGACGCTCGAGGAGCCGTCAGTGTATAGGGTCCACATGTCAGGGGCCTGCCCAGCATAAAGAACGGCATCCTTTTCTACCTCAGGATATATATTAATGCTAAAATCTGCCACGAAGTCTGCTAAAGCTTGTGATTTTATCGCTACCCTAGGTTGGTATGTGATATCAAATTCGCTTAATTCTATAGCCCATTTTACTAACCTTCCCGAAAATTCAGGTTTGTGCAAAATATTTTGCAAAGGAAAGGTTGAAGAAAATAAATTGGCCCAAGGAGTGCAAGACATTGATCTGTGTGCTATGATTTCTGAATGCAACTTAGTTGGAAATCCTAAAGAATGGTGAATTGATTCAGGAGCCACCCGCCATGTTTGTGCTGTGAAGGAAGCCTTTGCTTCATATGCTCCCGCTGGATCTGAAGAGGCACTCTCTATGGGCAACTCTGCAACGGCCAAAGTTGAAGGATATGGAAAGATATTCCTCAAAATGACATCTGGCAAGGTTGTGACTCTGAACAATGTTCTTCACGTTCCTGAAATACGGAAGAACTTGGTGTCTACCGCACTTCTCGTTAAAAATGGGTTTAACAGTGTTTTTGTTTCTGACAAAGTTGTAATAAAGAAGAACGAGTTGTATGTAGGAAAAGATTACCTGACTGAGGGCCTTTTCAAACTCAATGTAATGGTCGTTGACACTATAAATAAAATTGCAGCTTCTTCTTACTTACTTGAGTCAAATAATTTATGGCATTCTTGTTTGGGACATGTCAATTATAAAACCTTGCGGAAAATGATCAATTTGGATGTATTGCCTAAATTTGATTGCGAAAAGTCAAAATTTCAAATATGTGTTGAGTCTAAATATACTAAACACCCTTACAAATCAATTGAAAGGGATTCTGAACCATTATACTTAATTCATATGGACATTTATGACATGAAGTCAATACCATCTCGCGGTGGAAAGAAGTATTTCATAACTTTTATTGAAGATAGCACTCGTTACTGCTATGTTTATTTACTTAGTAGTAAAGATGAGGCAATTGACGCATTCAAGCAATACAAAAATGAATTTGAAATGCAACTTAACAAAAAGATCAAAATGATAAGAAGCGATAGGGGCGGCAAATATGAATCTCCTTTTGAACAAATATGTTTGAAATATGACATTATTCATCAAACAACTGCTCTTTACATGTCTCAATCTAATGGGATTGCGGAAAGGAAAAATCGAACATTAAAGGAGATGATGAATGCCTCGTTAATAAGTTCGGGTTTACCCCATAACTTATGGGAGGAAGCTGTATTCACGGCTAATCAAATACTCAATCGAGTTCCCCATAGCAAAACACTTTCCATTGCATATGAAAAGTGGAAAGGAAGGAAGCCCAACTTGAATTACTTCAAAGTGTGGGGGTGTTTGGCAAAAATGCAAGTCCCAAAACCCAAAAGGGTTAAGATAGGACCGAAAACAGTTGATTGTGTTTTCATTGAATATGCTGTAAACAGTAAAGCATATCAATTTCTGGTTCATAAATCAGAAAATCCCGACATTCATGTTAATACGGTGATGGAATCTGATGGTGCTGAATTTTTTAAAAATATATATCCGTATAAGAAGGAATATGAGTCAGTTGGTGAAAGATCCAAAAGATCTCGGGAGGGAGCCAAAGGAAATTCACCAAATGAGGAAGAACCAAGACGGAGCAAGCATCAAAGAACTTCTACTTCATTTGGAGATGACTTTGTCACTTTTCTTTTGGAAAATGAGCCTCGGACGTTTAAAGAAGCCATGTCTTCTTCAGACTCTCCATTTTGGAAAGAGGCAGTCAATAGTGAAACAGAATCTATTTTAAACAACTATACTTGGGAGTTGGTTGATCTTCCTCCTGGAAACAAACCATTAGGTTCTAAGTGGATTTTCAAAAGGAAAATGAAAGCTGATGGCACCATTGACAAGTACAAGGCAAGGGTTGTTGTCAAAGGCTATAGACAACAAGAAGGTCTTGACTACTTTGACACATACTCGCCGGTAACCAAAATTACATCCATACGTATGTTAATAGCGTTAGCCGCCGTGTATGGTCTTGAAATCCATCAAATGGACGTTAAGACAGCATTCTTAAACGGGGATTTGGAGGAAGAAATTTACATGGAACAACCTGAAAGATTTGTAGTTCCGGGAAAAGAAAGGATGGTGTGTAAACTTGTTAAGTCGCTTTATGGACTAAAAGAAGCAGCTAAACAATGGCATGCGAAATTCGATCATACAATGTTGTCAAATGGCTTTAAAATTAACGAGTGTGATAAATGTGTTTACATTAAAAAACACTCCTAATTATGTAGTCATTGTTTGCTTAAATGTGGATGACATGTTGATAATGAGTAATGACATTGCCAATATTAATGCTACGAAACGCATGCTAACTAGCAAATTTGATATGAAAGACTTAGGAGTTGCCGACTTAATTCTGGGTGTTAAGATCCATAGGACTCTTCAAGGTCTGGCTCTGTCTCAATCTCATTACATCAATAGTGTGCTTGAAAAATTTAAATATTTGGATTTTAAAGTTTCAAAGACTCCTATTGATGTAAATCTTGCTCTTAAAAAGAACAAAGGTCAAAGCACGTCGCAACGGGATTATGCTCGTATTTTGTAAAGTTTGATGTACATCATGAATTGTACTCGTCCAGATATAGCTTGTGCTATAAGTAAACTAAGTCGATACACGAATAATCCCAATCAAACTCATTGGATGGAAATGAAACGTGTTTTGGGATATTTAAAATACACCCAAGACTTTGCATTGCATTATAGCAAGTATCTTGCGGTCATTGAAGGATATTGTGATGCCAATTAGATCACTGGCACGACTGATTCTAAGTCACAAGTGGGTATATTTTCGCACTTGGTGGAGGAGCGCTATCTTGGAAATCATCCAAGCAAACGTGTATTGCCCGCTTTACAATGGAAGCTGAATTTATAGCTTTAGATAAGGCCGGTTAAGAAGCTGAATGGCTTCGTTGGAAGACATCCCGCTCTGGCCTAAGCCGTTGACACCAATTTGTATACATTGTGATAATCAATCGGCTATAGGACGAGCTAGGAGTGTCATGTATAACGGTAAGAATCGTCATGTACGATGAATGCATAAAACTGTTAGGGACCTACTCTCTAGAGGAATTATCACCATTGATTACGTGAAGTCAAGGGATAATGTGTCGGATCCGCTTACAAAAGGCCTAACTAGAGAGGTGGTTGAATGTTCATCGAAGGGAATGGTACTATGGTCAAGGACAAGTCATCATGGCGGTAACTCTACCTAGGAGACTGGAGATCCCAAGAACTAGGTTCAAGGAGAATACAAAGTTGTGTATGACCGTCCAACATTGTCAAACTAAATTTTTGGTCCATTCTCGTGATAAGACAATGTTCAAGTAACAAGGATAAAACGCTAGAGGCGATTTTTAATGATTATCTAAGTTTGATATTGTAATTATCAAATAGTGTACATCTATGAGATTACACGTTTAGAAATCACCTATGTAAGTGTGAAGTGGAAGCCGCTTCAAGGAGTATTCGGTATGGCCAATTCTCTACGCACTTATGAAACCAGGCGGTGTTCATGGCTGAAACGAACACAACAGTGAGAACCAAAGACGGTTAAGGGTTAGTTGTGTGACTTACGTTGTCTAGGTATACACCAAAGCTCAACGGTTCAAAGATATCAAATCTACCGATTGACCGAGTATATTCGATGTATGTTCACTACGGAAAGTTCAAAGGGAAACCTACTTATCCCGATGCAACTAATTCTTTCTTGCAAATCACACAAGTCTGTCATGCATATTTTCATAATATAGCCATTTCCCATTCATGTGGGGGATTGTTGGGTTTTTGGAATGTGAAGAGTGTGAATGAGAAATGGGTGGAAAGGTGGAAAGTTTCGTTTTACTAGGGAAATGCACTTTCTCCCATATTGGTAAAGGAAAAGGCTTTTGTTGGGTTTAAATAGAGAAGTGCTTCTTTTAACTCCTAAAAGAGTTGAGAAGAAGGGAAGCCTCGCGCCGTCGCTCGTCTCGGCTTCGGATTCGGATTCGGATTCGGTCAATTGATATGATTGATTGACTTAATTTTCTGGACCAACAGAAACTAAAAATATTAATTAATTAATAATTTATTATTAATATTTATTATTAATCTGTTTGTGTAACGGGAATCTGAATGATTTAATTAAATAAATCAGATTGATTTGTTCCTCCACCTTAATGATTTTCCCGTTATGTATTAAACAGCCATTAGTGATTTTGTAACAGCCACATCTGAAAGGCTGTGTCTCTTCATATTCTGCCTTCCCATGGCGATATAAACTTGTCATTCGTCAGTCTTTTGACATAGACAGAATACACAGAACACATAACATCTTACTGCATCCCCTCTCTTTTCTGCATACTAAAGTAAGTCGTGTGATTTGCTTTGTTCTTTTGAGTTCGCAGAGTTCTACGGTTTGAAGTGCCGCTACCGTAGAACTGTTATCCCATTCCATCCTGGGAGAAATTAACCCGTGAACCTTGGGCAACTGTGAGGGGGTTAGATTTCTTAAGGAGACACAAGTAACTTGTGGGATCGGGATTGTCCCTTACACACTGATTATATACTTTTGTTTTGTATTTTCTGATTTATTTGAACGCAGAAACAACACCTTTCACATCTCACCTTCTACACAAAGCCCCTGGGTATATTTGAGACATACTTTGAGTACATAAATTCTATCCAATATAATGATTTTTGTCACATTAAAGCAACTAAACTATATTACTTATAATATTAAAATTACCAAACTTTACCGTACCCATTAAGAAACAACCAAATTTACCTATCAAAGTGAATATACTGCCAAAATGGGTAAAGTTCACCTACTTTAATGTCATTAGAAAATAATTTTGTAACTTTACCGTAATAGTGGAGGTAGTTTAATGTCATAGAAAAATTGTTTTACAATTTTATTTTTAATGCAGATGAAATTCAATGATTGTACGTGAAATTAAATCAACATTTGCATGTCCCAATTGAAAATCCGAAAATTGTTTAGATAGAACTACAAAATTTCGTCTAGTTGGATACATCAAAATTTCTTTCTGATTCTCAATGTTTTTTTACTTCTAAATTAGTAAATGGCAATGATATGAATTTGTTTGGCAGTTTGAGTACATTGATTGGGTTGCAACTCAAGTGGGAATGCCACCAGTTGATTCTGGCTTAAAGGAAAACTATTGGAATGTTTACAAATATATTGGTGAAGTAGGATGGAGTGGCTACAGGGATTTGCGGGACTTCAAGAAATAATTAACTCAATCGATCATTACAGTACGTAATCAAATTAGTAATTCTGATACTTAAGTAATATCTTTTCTATTCCTTGTATATTTTATTCATTATTGTAATTCTACCAAATACATTTGCGATTTTATGACTGGCCATGAAACAAAAAGACGTAATAGCAAAGGAAGTATTATGCTATAATTTATATTAGCCACTATCTATTGAACAAATTAATTGAAATAAATTAGGCATTAAGTCATTAACGTTGTAAACTATCCAAAACCTGTGAACTACAGCAACGAATTTGTTGAACTTTTATTTCACCATTTTTTTGAAAATCAGGAGTGAAATAGTATTTTGGTAAAATATATTTCGTTGTCTCCTTTAACGTATCATTCTTTCAATTTTTCTATGCATGCGATATTATCCTCATACAACACTGTCTGAATATTATTATTTAAAAATCCACACATTTCTTGAACAAACACATTCTCGACTTGCTTCATGAAGAGCTATTATTTTTGCATGATTTGAGAAAGTAGCAACTAGCAACTACATTTTATTTTTTTGAACGCCACGAGATAATTGTACCTCCACATGTATAAATAGCCTATTTGAGATCGACCTTTATGTAGATCAGAAAAATTTCACATAACCAATTAGTGGCAAGTTGGATTCATTTGAATAAAACTAAGTCTTATTGAATGTTCCTCGGAGGTATTTGAATAAATTCTTGATACTATTCCAGTGTCTTTGTGCTGGGGAAGAACTAAATCTTGCTAATAAATTTATAGAAAAAACAATGTTTGATCGGGTAATATTAGCAAGATACATTAATGCCCCAGTTGCACTAATTATATGGTGTTTCAACACCAAGAATCTTTTCATTATTTTTATAAGGGCGAAATGGATCTTTATTTATGTCAAACGATCTCACGACCATTAGACTAGTCACCATGTGTCTGGAACATGGAAAACAGACACTTTGTCACCATTGTGTTCGTCTTAGAGGAGGCATTAATCAAGATTATGATTGCAATTGGGGGTGCTATACAAACGAGGAGGTTGGTGTGCTTGTGCAACCCATTGCCAAATTGATGCCTAAGTACCTCAAATAAAGTGAAAAATTTGACCACCTGGGTGATGATGTGGTGTTAAATCCATGGACATGGGAGCACGTTCTGGATGTCCCAAACAATGAGCAGGCGTAAGGAATTTTTAACTACTAGCTTTTACTCTCAAAATTCATTTCAATTTTTGCTAAATTTGTGATTTTTTATATAGTGAATCTTGTGGAGCATATGCATTGAAGTTCATTGACTTCCTCATCACTGATACCTTGATGGATAACTTGCACGACAACACTCACTACAACAAATTCATCCTTTAACTATGCCCGGAAAGTGTGGCCTAAACATTAAAAAAGTGTAGTCTATTACCAAAGGCCACACTTTCATCCCTAAGGCAACGTTTTTCAGGGGTGGCCTAAAGAGGCGTTATCTTTGGCCAAAGGCAACGCTTTTCATGAGGCAAAGGCTACGGTTTAAATAAGCGTTGCCTTTTTATTATCAAAGGCCACACTTATTGCACCTGTTATGACAACGCTTATTATGAAATATTGCTACACTTCTCAAGCATTGCTTTTGATACATTTTCTGCCACACCTTTCAAGTGTGCCTGACTGACCAATTCCTTGCCACACTTTTAAAGTGTGGCATTTATACAATCCTATTTTTGTGGTTAAAAATTACAAATTTTCATATATCCTATATTATTGATGTTTGGCATTTTATGCCAAGGTTTTCTTAATATTTCCGCATATTTGAGCTTGTTTTGCACTCGTTTTATAGTTTGTGAATGTGGTTTTACACTGATTTGATGTCGTGCGTGTGTAGGTTGTTACGCAGTGTATTTGGAGCTTTTTGGAGCTTGATTGAGCATGAGTTGATTGGAAGATGATTGAGGATTGGATTGAGCACACGAGGGAACGACACGAGCACGATTTCGGACCAAGGAAGAAGGCGATTTGGCTGGGCGCTTTGGGGCACGTGGCGCGCCAGTTATAGCGCCCAGTGCCCCAGCGCTATACCTCACGTGGGGCGCCCCAAAAGCGCCCGGAATTCGACGGGGTCTGCTTGTTTGGGCGCTTTACGAGGCGCGGGGCGCCCGTTATAGCGCCCCTTGTGCGGTTTTTCACTTCCTCTTCCGTCTAGTATTGGGTCTAACTTATTACTAGGTGTTTGTAAACATTATAAATAGTCTTTTACTTAGTTTTTGAAAGAGAGTTGATACTTTGGAGCAATATTGAGAGCAACATACTCATTGAACAAGGGTTTATTCCTAATCTTTCATCTATTACATCATTTACTTCATTATTACACCAAATCTTTGCCTTGTGATTATGAATATGTGTGGCTAAACTTTACGTTCTAGGGTTAGAGTATTACATGAAGGTTGATTGTTTGAAGATTGATTCCCATTGATTGAATCCCATAACGGGTTACTTATTCTTTCTTGATTTCAATGTGTAATTGTTAGAGCTCGATAATTATACATCATCTATGGTTTTTGGATTGAACTCGAAAGAGGGAATTTAATTACGTAATAAGAAAGAATAGAACTAGTTTGTGAACCCGGGCATCGGGGAACCAATTTACGAGTAGGATAGACATATACTTGCTTGCCTAGTTTAACTCATTACATGAATCATTAATGCGTGCATGTGATTTAACCCATAGACATATAGGGATTGAAGTAGCTTGCATAGACTGTGAAGAACTGAAAGGTTTTCACAGTTACATTTACTCTGTCAGTTAGTAACCCGGGATTTAAGAAGTGGAATCAATTGGATACATCAACTGGATTGTTCGTAACTCTGACCCTGGACCGTCCTCTTAATATTGTTAACAACCAAAGTATTACACATTGCTTGACTACACTTCTAGCACTTTAATTACTGCGTTTTAGTTATAAAAACTCTTGCAACCAATGAAAAAGATCCCTGAGTAGCTTGTAGGAATTGTTTGCGAAGTATTAGTCTGCTTAGTCCTCGTGGGAACGATATTCGATTTATCACTTTATTACTTGTCGACCGCGTATACTTGCGTGTGCGTTGGGAGCAACAAGTTTTTGGCACCGTTGCCGGGGACTAATTACGGACTATTTTCTTTTTGAACGATTACTTAATTTCTATTCAGGTTTAATTTTTTTTGTTGAGTTTCTTGTGCTGTTTCAGGCAATAGGTTTCGAATGCAAAGGAATAAAAAGGACGAATCACTCGCACCTTTTGATCCCGAGCCTGAAAGAACCTTGAGAAGAGCGAAAAGAGAAGCGAGAGATCGAGAAGCACTAGCAATCGTACTTGCCTCTCTACCTGTTGAAATGGCTGAAGAACAAGCAGTAGCAGTGCGAGATGTTGCTCTTCCTAGCCTGGGAGGAGTAGCGTCAAGTATTGTGAAGCCCGCTATTACCGGGCACTTTGAGATCAAGCCCGGCATGATTCAGTTGCTGCATGTGATGGGGCAATATGCTGGATTACTACATGAGGATCCGCAGCAACACATTCAGAACTTTCTGGAGATCAGTGATACTTATACACCATCGGGTGTGCCTACTGATTATGTGCGTATGACTTTGTTCCCATTTTCATTGATTGGGGCAGCAAGGAAGTGGTTAAAGGCTGAGAAGCCTGGGTCTATCACTACTTGGGAGGATTTGGCTAAGAAATTCTTGGCTAAGTTTTATCCGTCTGCCAAGACAGCTCGGCTGAGGAGCGAGATTATGTCTTTCAGGCAGTTAGAAGGAGAATCATTGTATGCAGCCTGGGAGAGATTCAAAGCGCTATTGAGAGATTGTCCACATCACAACCAATCTAATGAGGTTATTGCACACACCTTTGTTGAGGGGTTGAACCAACACACCAAGATTGTGGTTGATGCTGCTGCTGGAGGCCAAGTGCTGGCCTTAAATTTTGATCAGATCTATGAATTACTTGATAAGTTTTCGCAGAGCAATCCTGATTGGCAAGGTGATGACAGAGCTACGACACAATTTGAGGGTGTTAGTAGGGCTAATACGCAGAAAGCTGCTGGGATACTTCAATTGGATGCAATTTCAGAGCGGCGAGCGAAGATGGATGCTATTTCTAATCAAATCAGCAAGCTGACTCTCCAAGCAAAACCACCATTAGCTCCAGTGCAACAAATTCAGACTTTTTGTGAGGTGTGTGGTGAGGATCATAGTACTGAGGTTTGTCCATCTAACCCAGAGTCAGTATATTATGTGGGTAATCAGAACAGGTCACAGGGTCAGAATCGCAATCAATATGGCAACAGCTATAACACGGGTTGGCGTAATCATCCAAATTTTTCCTGGAGGGATAACCGTGAGCAGTTTCAGGGTAATGAGAGACCCCAAATTAATCAGAGCAGTGCACCACAGCAGGGATCACAGTCACAGGCTCAACCACAGCAATCTAATGCAATGGAGGATATGCTTAGAAAACTTCTTGCAGGGCAGCAAAAGCTCATGGATGATTCAGCATCTCAGGCACAAACAATTAAAGATTTGAGCAATGCGCAGAAAGATCTTGAGAGAAAATTGGGGCAGCTGCTGGAGCACAAAATAATAGACCTCGTGGTGCTTTACCGAGTGATACAGAGAAGAATCCTAAAGAATTTGTACAAGCAGTTACTTTGAGGAATGGAAGAGCTTTAGAAGAAGTGCCCCCAAAGCAAAGGAAGCCTGTTGGTGAGCTAGAGCAAAATGTTGATAGGGAAGTGGAGAAAGAAGCAGAGACAGTAATAGCAAAGCAGCCCGAGTCTGCTATTGTGAGACCACCACCACCTTTCCCTCAGAGGCTTCAGAAGCAGAAAGTTGATGCAGCATGCAAGAAATTCTTGGAGATATTGAGTCAGATTCAGGTAAATATTCCTTTGGTGGAGCTTTTGCGGGATGTTCCCAAATATGCTAAATACATCAAGGATATTGTTGCTAACAAGAGAAGACTGACTGGGTTTGAGACAGTTGCACTCACTGAGGAGTGTAGTTCCAGAGTTAGAAGCAAGCTTCCTCAGAAATTGAAGGACCCTGGCAGTTTTACCATCCCCTTGAAAATTGGGGAACATGAGGTTGGTCGAGCTTTATGTGATTTGGGTGCTAGTGTGAATTTAATGCCTTCTTCAGTTTTCAGGAAGCTAGGCCTGGGTGAACCACGACCCACTACTGTGACCCTACAGCTGGCTGATAGATCTTTGACATGCCCCGAGGGGATTATTGAGGATGTGCTTGTACAAGTGGGCCAGTTTATACTACCCGTTAATTTTATTATTCTTGATTATGAAGCTGACCCTGAGGTTCCTCTCATCTTGGGAAGAGGATTTTTGGCTACTGCTGATGCTGTTATTAGAGTCAGAGCTGGAAAGATGATTATGAAGGTAAATGGGGAAGAAGCTGTGTTTAATGTGTTTAGAGCAACCCAGCTTCCTTCTCATTATGAAGAGTTGTCCATGGTAAAAGTGGTAGATGATGAGTTGACTGCTGATGAGAGGTCATTCTTGGCTTCTAATGTTGATTCTTTAGAACGGGCACTCTTATGTGATGATGATGATATCATGAAGGATGATGATATTGAGGAGTATTTGGAGGTTCTTAATATGCAGAGTAGATTCATCCCAGGGTGGAAGAAATTTGAGGAGCTTGATAGACCGTTGACCTTAACTCCTGCTAAACCGTCTATTGAGAAAGCTCCTAATCTTGAGCTCAAACTTTTACCCGAGCATTTACGTTATGCTTATTTGGGTGAAGGTAATACTTTACCCGTGATCCTTTCTTCTTTGTTGTCTGATGTGCAGGTTGAGAAGGTGTTGAGGGTATTGCGAGAGCGCAAAAGAGCTATTGGCTGGACTATTGCTGATATTAGAGGGATTAGTCCTTCTTTCTGCATGCACAAAATTCTCTTGGAGGAAGATCATAAACCATCCATAGAGTAGCAGAGGAGGCTAAATCCAATTATGAAGGAGGTGGCGAAGAAAGAAGTCATCAAGTGGCTGGATGCTGGTATTATTTTTCCTATCTCTGACAGCAAGTGGGTGAGTCCAGTGCAATGTGTTCCTAAGAAGGGGGGCATGACAGTGGTGAAGAATGAGCACAATGAGTTGATTCCTACAAGAACTGTTACAGGGTGGCGAATTTGCATTGACTATAGGAAGCTGAACAAGGCCACCAGGAAAGATCACTTCCCACTTCCCTTTATTGATCAGATGCTGGATAGACTTGCAGGGCATGAATATTCTTGTTTCTTGGATGGGTATTCAGGCTACAATCAAATTGTGATAGCCCCTGAAGACCAAGAGAAGACCACTTTTACTTGTCCATATGGCACCTATGCATTTAGGAGGATGCCATTTGGGTTGTGTAATGCCCCGGGGACTTTTCAGCGGTGCATGATGGCTATTTTCACTGACATGGTGGAAAATTTTGTGGAGGTATTTATGGATGATTTTTCAGTGGTTGGTGACTCTTTTGATGACTGTTTGAGAAATCTTGATGATGTGCTGAGCCGTTGTGAAGAAACAAATCTGGTGCTGAATTGGGAAAAATGTCACTTCATGGTTCAAGAGGGCATAGTACTTGGGCACAAGGTGTCGAAGCAAGGGATTGAGGTTGACAAAGCAAAGATTGAGGCAATTGAGAAATTACCACCACCTATCTCTGTTAAGGGGGTGCGTAGTTTCTTGGGACATGCAGGGTTCTATAGACGTTTCATAAAGGACTTCTCCAAAATTTCCACTCCCCTGTGCAAATTGTTGGAGAAGGATGTGAAATTTGTGTTTGATGATGCTTGTCTCAAGGCATTTGAAGAGTTGAAGAAAAGGTTGGTGACCGCACCAATCATCATTGCTCCTGACTGGTCTTTACCATTTGAATTGATGTGTGATGCGAGTGATAATGCTATTGGGGCTGTTCTAGGCCAAAGAATTGGAAGAATCTTTCACTCCATCTATTATGCAAGCAAGACGCTTGATGCAGCCCAGTCAAATTACACCACCACTGAGAAGGAGTTGCTAGCCGTAGTTTATGCTTTTGATAAGTTCAGATCTTATTTGGTTGGCACTCATGTTGTTGTCTACACTGATCATGCCGCAATCCGATATTTGTTTGAAAAGAAGGACTCCAAGCCTAGACTCATTAGATGGGTTCTCCTATTGCAAGAGTTTGATGTTGAAATTCGAGACTTCAAGGGGACTGAGAATCAAGTTGCTGATCATTTGTCAAGGCTGGAGTATAGAGATCATGTAGATGAAGGGCCCGAGATTAAAGAGGTATTTCCTGATGAGCAACTTTTTGCTCTTGATACAGCTGAGGTGCCATGGTATGCTGACATGGTAAATTTACTTGTGAGTAATGTGTATCCCCCTGGGGCAACTGCTGAGCAGAAGCGTAAACTCCTTCATGAGAGTAGATTTTATGTGTGGGATGAGCCCTATTTGTACAAGATATGAGTTGATCAACTAGCTAGGAGGTGCATTCCAAGGGAAGAAGTAGAGCCGATTCTACAAAGCTGCCATTCCTCTCCTTATGGTGGCCACCTTGGTGGAGATCGAACAGCGGCAAAGGTACTCCAATCTGGTTTCTTTTGGCCTACTTTATTTAAAGATGCTCAAGCATTAGTGAAGCAATGTGATCGTTGCCAAAGAACGGGGACTATTACTAGGCGTCACGAGATGCCTTTGAACAATATCTTGGAGATTGAGCTGTTTGATTGTTGGGGTATTGATTTTATGGGTCCATTCCCACCTTCTATGGGCCATAAATACATCCTAGTAGCAGTTGATTATGTGTCTAAATGGGTGGAAGCTATTGCACTTCCAACAAATGATGCGAGTGTGGTGGAAAGCTTGTGAAGAAGAATATTTTCACTCATTTTGGGACATCGCGGGCTATAATCAGTGATGAAGGTACGCACTTTTGTAACCGGTTGTTCAATAAATTGTTGGCTAAGTATGGGGTTCGCCACAAGGTGGCTACTGCTTATCATCCCCAAACTAGTGGCCAAGTAGAAGTGTCTAATAGAGAGATCAAGCAAATCCTTGAGAAGACGGTGAATGCCTCGAGGAAGGATTGGGCTATGAAGTTAGATGATGCTCTCTGGGCCTATTGAACCGCATTCAAAACACCTATTGGAACCTCTCCATATAGGCTTGTTTATGGTAAGGCCTGTCACTTGCCGGTTGAATTAGAGCATAAGGCGTATTGGGCAATTCAAAAGCACAACCTTGATATGGCTTTAGCGGGTGAGAAGAGGATCCTCCAATTGCATGAACTTGAAGAGTTCCGTTTCCATGCGTATGAAAATGCGAAACTATACAAGGAACGGACAAAGAAATGGCATGATAAGCACATTGAGCGTCGTTCTTTTGAGCCCGTGCAGCTTGTATTGTTGTTCAACTCGAGGTTGAAATTATTTCCGAGCAAGTTGAAGTCGAGATGGTCGGGGCCTTTTGAAGTTGTACGTGTTACCACACATGGAGCGGTTGAATTGAGAGCCCCGAATTCTGAGAACACATTTTTGGTTAATGGTCAACTGGTGAAACGTTATTGGAGAGGTGTGGTGAATCACCGCACTTCAATTACTTTGAGGGACCCTTGATCCATACCCGTCGTACCACGACGTTAAATAAAGCGCTTCTCGGGAGGCAACCCGAGTTTGTACTTGTAATAATTTAGTATTTTTTGTTTTATAGTGTCGCATAGTTTGTTGTTTTTGTGTGTCGTTTTTGTAGGAATTGGGTGAGCTAACAATGGTGAAATTAATGCATTGAGGGATACGGGACGTCTCGAGACATGTCCCGCGCTTGGGTTTGCACTTGGAATTGAAAATCGGTGCAAAAAAAGTGCTCGGGCGCGTTCGGGAGTGCCCCGCGCCTCCCAAAGCGCCAAATAAAAGCTGAAGAAAAGAGGCCTGGCGCGTTGGGAAGCGCCCCGCGCCCCCCACCGCGCCAAGGCAAGCAGAATGCCAGGTTTCTTGCACGCGTTAAGGCCGCGCGGCGGGGCCTATCGCGCCCGGCTATTTTTTTGTAAGTTTCTGGGTCAAACGGGTTTTGACCCGCGACCCGGTACCCCCCATCCCCTTATACCCGATCCTAACACCTAATTCTTCACTATTTTCACTCCAGTTACTCTCTAATCACTCACCAATTCACCTCTAACACTTGGAATCATTCCAAATCTTGTGCAATCCACTCCAACACATTCAAGTAAGTAAATTCTTCCCTTCTTCTCTTCATTAGCATGTAAGTTGCACTTATTCTTGTTCATGGGTGATTTCTTAGCTAGTTACAAGTTTACTCATAAAATTCATGCTTGTTGTGCTTAAATTACTAATGGTGCTAGATAGATGACTTGTGACTTGTAAAAAGAGATCTCCCAACAATTTGGGAGGGTTGGCACAATCCAAAACTCATTGAAATTGCTAGTTTCAAAGTGTGCACACCAAGTGTTTGTGAAAAAGCCTCAATGATAAAAATTCAATAACATTGTGAATTCTTGAGTAGCAATGCATTCCTTAGGCTTCTAATGGACATTAGGTGTTGCACACACATAAGAATTGATCATGAGGCACCCACACTAGCTTAATCTTGAAAATTCAAAAACGTGGCATACTTTGCCCGAAGCTAGTTTTGCTTAATTGTGGGGTTGCTCGTGCCATTGAGTTGAGTGCTTGACACGTAGAATGTGTGATAAGTGTGGGGTGGTACCCCACCATTGAGCTTGCATTGTATAGTTTTGGTGCCTATCTATCCATCTCACATTGATCTTCCATTGTTGTATAGGTACCATGGTGACCACTCCTTTGCCAAGCAAGAGCTCTTCCTCAGCTGCGGGCCCGAGGAGAACACTTCAAGCCGGACCTTCCACCACAAAGCAAAAGGGCAAGGCACCGGCCAAGCCCAAGGCCAAACCAAAGGCTAAAGGCAAGGCTAAGATTCCTAAGGACGCGGTGCCGATACCGCGTCCCGGAGGAAAGACCCGTTATGGCATCCCTTTTGTTAAGAGAGGTGAATTCCAAACATGGTATAAGAGTGTGCGGCTTGCGGGGTACATACCCGAGCAAGCCATTGATAAAAGACGGGTGATGCAAAAATTCTGAAGTGTGGCCGATGCGATCATTGCTCTAAAATGGGACTCGGTGTTTGAGAGTCCGGGGCACGCCAACTTGGATTTGGTGCAAGAATTGTATGCCAAATGGGAGCCGGAGGAAGCATGGAAGGAAGATGATATGGTGACAGTGCGGGGAGTGAAAGTGAAGTTGGATCCTACGGCATTGAATGCCTTTTTGGGGGTCGAGGACCCCGACTATGATGATATGAAGGAGTACATCAAAAAGCCTGATTACAAGGCTCTGCGGGATACCTTATGTGGCGAGGGCTCCACTCACAAGTGGGAGCGCAGTGCCGCCGGAAGACACAAGTTCATGTATTTCTCGCAGTTTCTTAAACCGGCCCGCGTGTGGATGCGGTTTATCAATGCACGTATACTACCATCTTCCCATTATTCCAAGGTCACCAAGACTCGGGCGTGCATGGTGTACTTCTTTATGACTGGGAGGCCGGTGAACATAGGCTACTACATGTTGCGCGTGATGAGAGAGCAGCGGAAGTCTGATTCATGTAGTCGCTTATACTTTGGGAACATCTTGACCCGCTACTTGGAGCAGTCTGGCGTCCCCGTAGATGAGATTGGGGATCGCATTGTCCCTGACATAGGGAAGCCTTTTGATATTGCTTCGGTCAAGGGTGTGACCACTACTGCACCGGTGAAACTGACGGTAGAGTGGCGGGAGGCAGACGCCAACTTGACTGCGCGTCAGTACTTGATGATGGAGGAGATGGCCCGGCGGTCGGGCGTAGATTTTGCCGCTATTGATCGCGCTGTCCCTCTACTGGAGACCTCGAAGGGTCTGTTAGGCAGGACTCGAGCTAGAGAGGTGTCTCCGGAGGAGGATGAGAACACGGATTTAGATATTGTTGCTAACGATCCGGACAGTGAGGTTGAGGCGTCTGATGCTGAGGGCGGTGGCTCTGATGAGGAGGAGGATTAGGTCCACACTCCTGCGCACCACCCGGATTTCAGGGCAGTTTTCTTGTACTTTTACTTTTGCACTTACTTCTTTGTCGCACTGGGACATTACTTAGTTTAAGTGTGGGGTGGGTTACTACCCTTTATCTAGTTTTTTTTTTAGGTTAGGATGCATGTACCATAGGATTTTTCTTTTGTCACTTGACATTATTTTGATTTATTTCTTGCTTTAATATATGAAAAAAGAAAAAAAATTAGAAAACTAATGAAAAAATTCCAAAAAGATTTTCCTTTTAGTTTTATTAGTGATACATGTCATCCACCCCGTGGTTTTTCTCATGGCCTCGGTTCTTTTCCACGGGGAGGCCTTTGAACCGGGTAGTATTTTTATTTTTAGGATTAGGATAGTTAGTTGTAGATGACCCTAGATGAAGGAAAGAGGTAGAATGCTAGGTGCCTTTGATTTGTTTGATACCGGTGGACTTGAACTTGATTGCATGTGCTATTTGTGGTGTCCTTGGGTTTTAATTTGATGCATGCCTAGGAAAAAAATGGAACGACCCCCTTGAGATGCTTGAGTCCGCTAGCTTGACTTGATTGTGAGCCTTTGTGCATGAGTGCTTAAATTTCCACAAGTTGCATTCTAGATGCTTGGTTGAGAGTTGTTGATGGAACCTTTTTGTGTGGACCATATGCGATGTGTGTGTGAGGCATGTTCTTGTTTACTCCATGTTGCATATTAATGTCTAGAACTTACCCCGTGTGTGTGCAAAGTGAAATCCTAGGTTCGCTCTAGTCGGGAAATGATACAAGGCGTTCTTTTGATTTTCCTACCCTTACATATATACCTTGGAAAAAAACTGTTGTTGTGATTTCTTTGACCCTTTTTGTTGGTACCCACACCCCGAGCCTACCCATTTGTTCTAAATTGACTCTTTTGACCCTTACTCCTTAAGCACTTTATTGATATTGTGTAGTTGATTGGAGTTGTGGTTGGATTTTGGGAGGTTTTTGAGTGGAGCTAATGAAGGGGAATAATTGTAAAAATTGTAAAGTAGTGAAAAGCATTGGCAGGGGTGGAGGATAATGAAATTGAAAAGAAAAAATAGCAAAGTTGAAAAAGAAAAAAAAAAAGAGAAATAAAAAGAGAAAAAGATATTCATTCCTTGCTAGTGTGTGCTTAATAGAAATATGCTACTTGTGAGAAGGTGTATGTGTAGAAGTGTTGATTGGGTGGCTTGATGAGATTGATGC
This sequence comes from Petunia x hybrida, assembly GCA_037355625.1. Classification (NCBI taxonomy): domain Eukaryota; kingdom Viridiplantae; phylum Streptophyta; class Magnoliopsida; order Solanales; family Solanaceae; genus Petunia; species Petunia x hybrida. The sequence continues at coordinate 2,218,746 of JBBBVM010000053.1, read as the reverse complement.
TTAACTTGAATGTGATGTATTAAAGTGCTTAGGGAGGTAGTCACTATTACCATATGTATCCTACCCGCCCCTTAGTCTACATTACGACCTTTCTAAAGTCCTAGTTAATCCTGATTGGAGTGAGCTTACATTAGTGGAGTCCTACACTACGGGCAAGCCTATGGTACGTTGTGTGTGACATGTGAGACTTTCATGAGAGTGAGCGAATTCATTTGTATTGCCCCCATTCTATTCATGATATTGATTTTGTGTGTGATTTTTGGGGGGCACTCTTTTGCTTCATATTGGTGAGGGCACGTGGTTTGCATGAAATAGGTGAAGTTGATGGTTCTTGGTTGAGTAGATAGGTGTGATTTTGTGGGAGCATGGTTGCCTTGAGTTGAGTTTGTGCATTTGAGCTATTTTGGGGTGGTTGTTCTTATATTTTGATCTTGATAATTTGTTGGCATGTTTTGGATCCATAGTAGTCATGTGTGTATTGGTTCAATGGTCGGTATCAACCATAGTCATAGGCAGACCTGTTTTACCTAGGTTGGGAAGTGAGATATGACTTGCTCGAGGGCGAGCAAAGGTTCAAGTGTGGGGTGGTGATGTTTGTCGTTTTATGCCAAGGTTTCCTTAATATTTCCGCATGTTTGAGCTTGTTTTGCACTCGTTTTATAGTTTGTGAATGTGGTTTTACACTGATTTGATGTCGTGCGTGTGTAGGTTGTTACGCAGTGCATTTGGAGCTTTTTGGAGCTTGATTGAGCATGAGTTGATTGGAAGATGATTGAGGATTGGATTGAGCACACGAGGGCACGACACGAGCACGATTTCGGACCAAGGAAGAAGGCGATTTGGCTGGGCGCTTTGGGGCACGTGGCGCGCCAGTTATAGCGCCCAGTGCCCCAGCGCTATACCTCACGTGGGGTGCCCCAAAAGCGCCCGGAATTCGACGGGGTCTGCTTGTTTGGGCGCTTTACGAGGCGCGGGGCGCCCGTTATAGCACCCCTTGTGCGGTTTTTCCCCTATTCCGTCTAGTATTGGGTCTAACTTATTACTAGGTATTTGTAAACATTATAAATAGTCTTTTACTTAGTTTTTGAAAGAGAGTTGATACTTTAGAGCAATATTGAGAGCAACATACTCATTGAACAAGGGTTTATTCCTAATCTTTCATCTATTACATCATTTACTTCATTATTACACCAAATCTTTGCCTTGTGATTATGAATATGTGTGGCTAAACTTTACGTTCTAGGGTTAGAGTATTACATGAAGGTTGATTGTTTGAAGATTGATTCCCATTGATTGAATCCCATAACGGGTTACTTATTCTTTCTTGATTTCACATGTGTAATTGTTAGAGCTCGATAATTATACATCATCTATGGTTTTTGGATTGAACTCGAAAGAGGGAATTTAATAACGTAATAAGAAAGAATAGAACTAGTTTGTGAACCCGGGCATCAGAGAACCAATTTGCGAGTAGGATAGACATACACTTGCTTGCCTAGTTTAACTCAATACATGAATCGTTAATGCGTGCATGTGATTTAACCCATAGACATATAGGGATTGAAGTAGCTTGCATAGACTGTGAAGAACTGAAAGGTTTTCACAGTTACATTTACTCTGTCAGTTAGTAACCCGGGATTTAAGAAGTGGAATCAATTGGATACATCAACTGGATTGTTCGTAACTTTTACCCTGGACCGTCCTCTTAATATTGTTAACAACCAAAGTATTACACATTGCTTGACTACACTTCTAGCACTTTAATTACTGCGTTTTAGTTATAAAAACTCTTACAACCAAAGAAAAAGATCTCTGAGTAGCTTGTAGGAATTGTTTGCGAAGTATTAGTCTGCTTAGTCCTCGTGGGAACGATATTCGATTTATCACTTTATTACTTGTCGACCGCGTATACTTGCGTGTGCGTTGGGAGCAACAATTATACATTTATTTCAGCAAAAATATTATTATCAAATTAACTAATGAATATATAACAACAAATAATTCAAATGCGTACTTGCAATAAACTTCAAAAAACAACATATATTCAATGTACTACATAAATAGCGCATAGTGTTTCAGTCTATACACTTGAAATGAACTTTACAAAACCAAAGGTTTTTAATATCCAATAAACAACGTAATCGCCCAAAAATCTTCATCGTTCGCTTCCAAAAGATCAAATTAACTTGTTGGCACCATCACCAGTTTACTCCAATTGCATCGTCAATATTTTCTGCAAATTCAAATTAGTAATTAGATAAAAAGCAATAGTATGCAAGTACAAACTCAAAGGAATGTGGATGATTCTTCATTAGTAATTAGACAGAAATCATTAGTATGCAAGTTCAAACTCAAAGGCTGACACTAATTCTCAATAGTTATTACTGTTGTCGTTGGATCTTGTCATTCTAATGCTAAGCACTTAGTCTTTTAAACCAATTAGATGCTATAAATATAAAAGGAAAGAAGATACTTTCAATTTGTTATAAAGCCTGAGAATAGAAACGCAAGTCAAGCTATTTTCAAACTTCCAAACTAATATATATAATAATCCAAAGTAATACATATAACACAAGAACCTTCAGGTTAGTTAAAGTTTGCAAATCCAAAATTTTGAGAGAATGTACACAAAAAGTTTAACATTTGAGTTTTTTTGAGGTTGTGAAATATAAATACCTTTTCAAGAATCCAGAGCATGAGTTGAGCCAGAAGAATGTAGAAGATTTTGACTTCTCATACCCCGTGCACTACTTGCATCAACAGGTGAAGGTAGGTTAGATCCGACACACCCTGGTATATCTTGGATATACAGTCCAGGGTTGTTTTGAATGAACTGACTAACAAAATTTTGTCATTCTGCTTTCATCATTTCCTTCATTTTTTCGTTCAAAGAGGTGATTTCATTGGCATACTTTTCTTTTAGCTTGTTAATTTCCTCATCTTTTTTTCAGAAAAGAAGTTGTAATGAATATGCCATAGCATCTAAAGCGACCATGCCGCTCTTTTCCAAAAACTGCCTCAAATCCATCATCAGATGTTTCCTCCGACTGTCGACGATTCATAAGTTCAGCCTGTGAAAAAGAAACATCATTGACTGTTATACTTGATAAAGCAACTTCATTGTTTTGGTATTCGGGCAGAGAAAGAATATAGGTTTACATAATTTAACAAGGACTCGAGTTTCAACCAGGATGGAGAAAAAAAGAAGAATTCCCCTAATTAGATGCAAAGAGTGCTACTTTCTTTCTTCAATTAACTCAAATTCTTCTATATATGGCCCTTCTTACTATTGGTGAAACTCCAGTTATTTATTCCTAGTTGGTTCACATTTTCATGTACAAGACCAGAGTGATGAATTGATGAATGTACAAAGTCATTAGCATATATTGATTCTTTCTTTTAATTAAACTGGACCAATATATTACTAGACGGTCAATCATACAGAGAAGTGGACTAAAGCTTGACCTCATCAGCCCAAATAAGAGGCTAAAGAGACAACTTCTTCCATTCATGACCAATCCCAAAAAAAAGGTGATGAGAACTATACAATAAGGAGGACTCCTTTTAACAATTAAGCTTACAGAAATAAGTATAAAGGAATCATCACTTCCTTTACAACTTACAACATTTGAATTTAACTAGTGAACTTCAGAAGTATGGTACTTTCCTATTCTAACTTTGAAAGAAGGAATTGTTGGTTGTCCAAAGTGAGAGCTCCTTGGATCTTTTTCGGGAATCCTTGAGATGTCCAGATTTTTGTATGTTGTTGTTGGTGATTGATTTTTCCAAGTTGGTCTGAAACCTTGGATTAATTCTCTAAGCTAGCTTCAATAAATAGTTATATGATTAAGAGAGGTAAATTTACTTCTATTTAAAAGTGGATAGGCGAATAAAGTTCAAGCAACTAACCCATCAAAGAGTTAAGTCACTGATATTGTAGACAACTATTCCAGATAAATAACAGTATAAAACGGACATTTAAAAAAAAGTGATAGCTAAAGCTCTACCCACAAGCGGACGACGTGTGCTACTTCCTGATCCTGGACCAGAGAAACAAAGTACTAAGCCACACACAGCTAGCCTTTCAAAAGACAATGAAGCTTCACCAAAAAATCCAGATAAGGGTAAGCCTAAGAAAGCTGTGCTATATCAAAGGATGGTTCATTTTCAGAGAATGTTAAATCTATCAAGGACAAAGCAGTTGCTATGAAACTATCAAGCCCAGCGAAAGAAGCCATCAATTTTAATCAGATAGCGCCTATAATGCCTATTAATCTCTTTGCTACGCAAGACTTTGCAAAATTTTGAACTTTTAATCACTTGGGCATTTTATCGGACAGGCTGCAAGCATACTTTTTATGTGTAGATTCACAAGTATTAGGAAGGGAAGAACCCTCCCAGTTTTCATTGGAATTCTTACAATCAGCTACCACAGATCCATCGAGATCCAAAAAGGTTTCAATCAACTGCACGAAGCACAAGTGCAGAACTCAAGACTACACTTAATGTGGAAGGGGAATGGGACTGTCAGTGTAGAGTCGCGAGAGAACAAGAGTGAGAGACGTACTAGCAGCAGCAATTGTGAAGCAGTAAAGAGGTGGACTGTCACAGTAGAGTCGCGAGGAAGAAGTACTTTTGTATTTGCCCTGAAACGAGAGAGAGGCTTATAAGGATTTTTAGTTTAAAAGGGAAATATGAGCAATCACAAGAGAATGATGACTAATTCAATCCACAAAACTATATCAAAGGGAAAAAAGAATTGAAATTTTTTCAAACCTGTGGTGGATCTTGTGAAACACAATGTGAAGGTTATTTTTCATGAACTAAACCTAAAGACAGAGGAGGGAAAAGTGATGCGAAAATATTTTTGCGGTATGCTTGGAAATTAGGAGAATAGTTTTGGTGGGAAATTTTTTAAAACTTTTTTAGGAATTTTGTAGGGTGCGCTAGGAAAGTGTATCCTTTGGTATATCTATATAGCAACTTTTCAAAAACGTTGTTTAATAATCAATAAACGTTGTTAAAAATTTATGATTTGGCAACCTTGTATAAGCGGTGCCTTTAGGATTAAAAGCTACGTTTTACAAGTGTTGCTTTAAAAAGTTTGGCCATAGGCTCTAACCAAAGGCCACACTTAAAAAGGGTGCTCATAGATGTTTTTGGCAACACTTTTTAAGTGTTGTCTGAAATTAGTGTGGTCGTAGGCCTAATTTGTTGTAGTGACTGTTGAAGAATTTCGTGAAAAAATTGTAGTTGAAATCTTCAAAGGCAGAATGGAGCCATGACCTGTTGGATGCTAGTTTGGTTTTAGCTGTGAAGTTCTGCACAACTGATAGTTTCTAACTTTTGGACAATATTTCAATCGTATTTTGGTTTTTTTTGTTGTCCCTTCTATTTAGCATTGAGGGGCTATTTATGGCTGTCATGACAAACAATTTGATGTACGCCATTTTTTTGTGTAATTATGATCTATGATGGATGTAAATATTTGGTAGTTATGGTCAATAGAAGGTTTGTAATGTTATCCCTTAATAGTTGTGTTTGCAAATATCTAGTTGCATTTGATTTGGAATGGGGCAAACAAGACTGTCAAATAAGATATGAAAATCATCAAAATAACTAAGTGAAACAACTCTTACAACTATGGGTCGATTAACCAACTCGGGGTCGATGGGTCATAGATTTGAGGTTTATTAAACAACTTTGGGTCGATGATGCATAGACTTGAGGTTGATTAACCAACTCGGGGTCGATTGGTCATAGACTTGAGGTTTATTAAACAACTTTGGGTCGATGACGCATAGACTTGAGGTTGATTAACCAACTTGGGGTCGATTGGTCATAGACTTGAGGTTGATTAAACAACTTTGGGTCGATGATGCATCGACTTGAGGTTGATTAACAAACTCGGGGTCGATGGGTCATAGACTTGAGGTTTATTAAACAACTTTGGGTCGATGATGCATAGACTTGAGGTTGATTAACCAACTCTGGGTCGATTGGTCATAGACTTGAGGTTTATTAAGCAACTCTGGGTCGAGAACCCATAGACTTGAGGTTTATTAAACAACTTTGGGTTGATGTGTCATAGACTTAAGGTTTATTAAGCAACTCTGGGTCGAGAACCCATAGACTCGAAGTCTATTAATCGACTCTAGCCACTTCAACATAATTTATCATAATAATCTAATGGTTAAGCATACCTAATGATCGATAATATTTTTAATCAACGTATTAATGATATCACAAACGTTAGTTGACATATTTGCATCAACGACTAAATATAATTTGAACGTGTGAATTAGGCGATAGCAATGTGTAATAGGAATACTTGTTTATATTAGGTGATCTAGTATCATGTAAGTTGTTTTAATGCTAATGTTTCTATAATGTCGACATGTCAATCTACTTTTTATGATCTCACAATTAGTTCGGATAATACATGAATGCATGAATGATTAACATTAGTGAATTATGCATTAGTATTAGTAGTGGTATTACTTTTGGGATAATATTAGGTGATCATCAATGTTATTTATTTACTAATGTAATATGCTGTTAATTAAATTGTATGATCTCATAATGCGTTTCAACATATTAGGTGATCGATTATGTTCAATGATGGGCATTTAAGGATTAATACATAATTAATCTACATAATTATCCTCATAATTGTACTTTAAGGTATTATCATCATTAAATCAACATGATTATATAGGTGATCTAGTATCATGTAAGTTGTTTAATTGTTAATGTTCCTATAATGTTGACATGTCAATCAACTTTTTATGATCTCATAATTAGTTCGGATAATACATGAATGCATGAATGATTAACATTGGTGAATTATGTGTTAATATTGGTAGTGGTATTACTTTTGGGAAAATGTTAGGTGATCATCAATGTTATTTATTTACTAATATAATGTGTTGTTAATTAAATTGTATGATCTCATAATGCGTTTCAACATATTAGGTGATTGATTATGTTCAATGATGGGCATTTAAGGATTAATACACAACTAATCTACACAATTATCATCATAATTATATTTTAAGGTATTATCATCATTAAATCAACATTATTATTCAAATGAATTGTAATTTAAGTATTAGTGTGTGTGTGTGTGTGTATATTACGGATACATCCATAATTTAATTTAATAAAATACTTTTATTTTAACATATAATCCATAATTATATAGTTTAAGTAATTTTAAATTTTTTAAAGGATGACCAAATTTTAAATTAGTCTGACGGGAGGGGCAAATTTGAATTTCAAACTAGCATATATATTAAATGCTGGCCCCATTCCCAAATCAAAATTTCTAAAATCCCTAATTTCCTTTTGCCCCCTTTCTCTCAGAATTCTTATCTTTTCAAAACTGTAATTTCCCATTTCCCCCTTTCGCTTCGAATTCTCGCTGCTCAAGATGGAATATGTACTATTGTGTGAATGTGGAGATCAAGCATCACTAAGAACATCATGGACGAATGTTAACCATGGTCGTCGATTCTTCGGTTGCAGATATTATGGGTAAATTTTAACGTTTTGGGTTCTATTTCCATTTTAATTTGAATTTAAGTTTAACTTTTTAAATTTTCAGAACAATGGGGCTATTGCTTGTAGCTTCTTCTTGTGGTTTGACCCTCCAATTCTGGAACATGCTAAGGAAGTAATTTTGGGGCTTCTTAGGAAAAATAAGTAGTGAAAGCTAAGTTTAACGAAGCAAATAAAAAAGTGTTCTTAAGGAAGATTCTATGGATGTTCGTACTGCTTATGTTGAAGTTCATTCTTGTCGAAAATGGTGGTACTTGTTATCTATTTTGATAGGTAAATAAATAAAAATTGCAGGCACAAATTATAATGATTAAAGTTCTTCATTCATTCATTCTAATGGGCCACCGGAGGAGTACAAAATAAAGGCTTAATTAAAAATAAAAACATGATAATACTTAACTAAAATTAAAAACTTAATAATACTAAAAACTTTTAATTTGCAGGGGCCGCTGGAGGAGGAGGTGGAGGAGAATGTGGAGGACCCATGTAGTCGTCAATGTCTTCCCCAGCCCTTATAAGTAGAAGACGGAGCATCCTAACAATCCTCCAAATGTTCCTCTCTTGGCGGTCTCTGGCAGCATCTTACATTTGGAGCAGTCTGTCTATCAGTTTTCTCATTTATGCAATTTGATCTTGGGACGTTTCAGATGGTGGACTTGAATCTCTTCATGGAGCAGGCCTTCGTGACATTCTTCTTGTTGTATATAAACTGAATTTGATGTTGTAGTGTTGTGGATTTGATGTTGTCTTCTCCTGTATTTATAGGTAAAAAAAATGCAGTGTGGACTTGGCTGTTGCACTTTCTAGAATTGTGTTCATTTTATTTTCCATGCGTGATCTATGTTCACGTCTGTTCATTTAAAGAACACGTCTGTTCACGCTTATCACAGAAACAAATTAATGAACAACAATCATTGGTTGCGGGATAATCAAGAAGTCTATTAAACAACGATTGGTTGATGAACAAAATAAAAGTCTATGAATAAACTAGTAGTTGTTTGGACCAACATTTAGTTGCTTGACTAGACTAATAGTTTATTACAATACTTGGCTAATATTGACAAGATCTGAACTCAAATTAATGACCAACATTTAGTTGCTTGCCTAGACTAATAGTTGATTACGATACTTGGCTAATATTGACAAGGTCAAAACTCAAATTAATGGCCAACATTTAGTTGCTTGACTTGACTAATAGTTGATTACGGTACTTAGCTAATATTGGCAAGATCAGAACTCAAATTAATGACCAACATCACATAAATTCCTTACAAATAACATCAAATGAGTCCAGAACATCCAAACAATCACATCAAATAAATTACAATCTTAAAAATAAAAATACGAACAACATTTGATCAAACAACTTTTAAAAAACTAAACCAAATTTCTCAGATTTCTTGCTTCAGAGGGAGTAGGGCATGTGGTCCTCTTGTGGCCATATCGTTTGCAGTTAGAGCATTTATTTTTCCTTTTCCCAGCTTTAACCACTTCCCCTGTAAGCGGCATCCTCCTTTCCTCTTTCTCCCCCGTTCATGCTTGACGAAAGGTGGAGGAATTTTTCTCTCTAGAACATCTTCAGGCACCTGCCATTGGTCTTCCGAAGGAATTGGAAAAATTGGTTCAGCATATGCAAGTATGTACATCTGTGCCCTATAATATGGAGAGATGAACTCATAAATGCTCGAACCATATCCATCTCCAAAGTGAGCCCTCAGTGCTGCCATTGCGTGTTTGCAAGGAATTTTCATAAGGTCAAGCTGTCTGCAAGTAAAAGTTCTGTTTTAGAGATTGACGTCTTCCTTCCCTTCATCGCTGATGACATTATAGTCCCCAGTGAATACTCTGTTCACCACAAGTGAATTGCCAGCTTCCATGTTTTTCCTTACAATTTCTTCAGCAGATTCGACTAAGATTGCGGTTGCTTTGCTTACCTCCGTACGCCTCACATGAAACTTCAGGGCAAACTTACTGTTAATTGCATCAAATAGAGCAGTGATGGAAAATTCTCTTCCTCCCTGAACATTGAGTTAAATGAATCCGCAATAATATTCGAGGTTATCACCTCAAACCTATTCCCAGGAAAAAATGCTCTAGTCCATTTATGAAATCCACTCTCCTGAAGATAATTAGCTTGCCTCCCATTAAAATCCCAGGTCTCTTGAAAATGTGTGTTAAACTTTTCAAACCGGTAAGCCTTTGCTGCTTTATAGTACTCGTCTAGAATATCTCCACACTTGAACTTTACCCTGATGTTCTCAGCAAGGTGCCACATACAAAAATCATGATAAGCTTCACTATAATACTTGGCAATACCATTTGCAATGCTTTATGCCGATCGGAGATAATGCACAACTCTCCAAAGTTAGGGACTATATCAAGCAACTGTTCAAAAAAATAACCCCATGACTCATCACACTCCTTGTCCACTATGCAAAAGTCAAGCGGATAAATGTGGTTCTCTGTATCTTGTGCAACAGCACACAACAACACTCCACCATACTTGCCTGTTAAAAATGTGCCATCAACAGCTATAACCTTTTTCATTGTCACAAACCCTCTTATGCAAGCTCCATAAGCAACAAAAAAGTAATTGAACCTCCCTTTTCCATCAAGACTCAAATCAGTCGTACTTCCTTGATTTTTGGTTTCAAGAACACGACGATACGCCTCTATCACAGCATAACCCTGCTCTGGTGTTCCCCTTAGCCAAGATTTTGCTATTTCAGCTCCCATCCAACACTTCCAATAGCTGATTTGACAACCTATACCGGCACGAACAGAATTGGCAATGTCTTTTGTGGAAGGACCTTTGCAGCTAATAAATCTATTCTTCATAAATTCAGTGATGACATCGGCCGATGCATGAGGATGATGACTTGGAAGGTGTTGCACCCCACATGTGTGCTTACCATTGTATTTGGTAACATGAAACATGTCAGAATACTTATACTTCATGGATCGTACCCACTACTTGCAAGCTGGATCGACACATTTGACCACATACAAATTTTTTGTACTCTTCACAGTATTGAAACAATATGACTTCTTCACTTAAGCAAACTTAAGACAAACAACTAACTCCCGCTTATTTTTAAAAGTTCTACCTTTGTATAAACCTGTCTCATTAACATAATTATGGATGCTTCCCGTACCCAATGTATTATCAGTTGGATTGCTTGAACTATTAGTATTAACATCGTAGTTTAAATTAACCCCTACTCCTTCTTCAACATCATGGTTTAAATTTGATGGATTATGTTCATTGAAATGGTTGCCCTGATTATAGTCATCCCATCCATTATCTCCACTGAAATCAACACCTACTTTGTCCTCTTCTGTTACAGGTGGTGGTACCTCAGCTGATCCCACATAAGGAGCAGCATCAGAAGCAGCAGTAGCAGCAGGCTCATTTGATGCTTCTTCAGACCTTTCAACTACAGATATCCTCAAGGTGGGTCTAGAACCATCACTTGTAACATCAAGAAGATAGAGCTGCAAATCATTATCCGTCTGTATGATCGAGGGAGCTGTCTTTTCCTTTGTGGCAGCCACACTAAGCATATAAGTAATTGACACTTGCCTTGGCTCACATGTTAATTGGTCACTTGCAATGACATGCTTAACCAACTCATTGTAATCAACTTCCCGACTCAAAAAAATAGGTACGGTAACCTTAGATTTAGAATGCCAAGTCCAACATTTAGGGGTCTCCACCCATTCCCCAAAATAATCACCAGCGAATAGTATACGGTCCTCCATTAATAATGGACAGTCTATTAAATAAACAAGTGGTCTATTGCAATATGACAAATGGTGTAGCAAAAAATTGTAACTTCAAGTCGATAGAATCAACTAAGAGCAAAATATTCAGAAAACAACCAGATATGCATAATAATTAAGCATTATTCGCACTTACAAGCTGAAAAGAAGGTTGGTCCAGCAAATGCACTGTAGAAAATCGAGCTCGCTTTACTTTTGACCTAATTTTTAAAATTATGCAAAATGCGCACAATATGAACCAGATTTAGAGACAAAAGACGACGGAGAAGAAGGAGAGATCAACTTTATGCAAAATGTGGTGATTTCTGGTGAAAATCCGGCCAATAGAGATTGGGTCGCCGGCGGGTATGGCGGATATGGCGGGAAGAAGTGGTTTTTTCAATTTTTTTAACCATTTTTGGCTTATTAATATATATATATATACTGAGAGACCATCATGCAAATAAAAGAAGTTTGAAGACCCCCAACCAATTAGCTTTTAATTAACTAACTATCAGCTTAAGTGTTAATTATCCTTAATATAAGAAAAATAACGTGATGGTCATTTAACTAAAAAAAAAACTTAAAAAGGGTCTTTTAATCGAAGGACCCATCTAGCATCTCTAGCTACCAAATGATTACTTCATTCTCTTTAAAATATCAATTTGGAGGCGCAGAGCTTAGGACTCGCCCTTAATTTTCAAATGATACATGGCTGGTCAAACATCTCTTCCCCACGTTACATATAAAACTAAAATAATTTGAATACAGCCTGTATTCACATGTTCTTCTTCTTCTTCATTTCCATTATTCTAAACTATATAACATACTTTACTTTTAGCTCAACAAGTCTTCTCCAATGGCGAAATCTCATAAAGTAGCAGTCATCGGAGCCGGTGTAGCTGGTTTAGTGACAGCACGTGAGCTAAAAAGAGAAGGCCACCAAGTTACGTTGTTCGAAAAATCTAACCAACTTGGTGGCACATGGCTTTACAATCCCCGTGCTGAAACTGATCCACTTAGCTTAAATCCAAACAGAGAAATTATTCATAGTAGTCTTTATTATTCCCTTCGAACAAATCTTCCTAGACAACTTATGAGTTTCACTGATTACCCTTTTGATATCACAGAAAATAATTTTCCTAGACACGAGGAAGTGCTTAAGTTTTTGAATGAGTTTGCTAAGGATTATGGGATTACGGAGTTGATCCAGTTTAACACGGAAGTTGTACGAGTTGCTCGGGTTGACTCTCGAGAAGATAATTGGATTGTTGAGTTTAAAAACGACGCGTTAAGTTCAGATGAGGTGTTCGATTGTGTAGTGATTTGCAATGGTCACAATACAATACCCAAATTTGCAAATATTCCAGGTACATTACGGTGTGGTATTATTCATTTATGAGATTCATAATTATTCTTTTGTTTGGATTATGATTGATTTGCTTTGACTATTATTAGAAATGATACAGCAGTAGAAAGTATTACTACAAGTTAGTTGAAATTTTTAAACTTGTTTAGAAAAATTTGGTGAGAATCTTTTTTCTAACCATGATATATGGATTAACTTGCGTGTATCTCTCGACTGATAGGATGACATACTTGCTACTTCTTGCTACTTCCATCAGCACATATACTGCGTAACTCTATTGCGTAACTATTTTTGCCTTCACTGTGGTAAGAGAATTTTATTGGTCGAATATAGAGGCTTTTAATTGCTACTCCATAGTTAGTTCAATTAACTCAATTTTATTATTGGCCATCCAACTTACACTTTTTTACAGAAGTTAATAAAATAAATTTCTTTGTCACTGTGTGGAAATATTTGGTTGTGTTTGCTGATGTGGAAAGCCGCTTTAGCGTTTAAGCTGATTTGGCTTTTCGGTCAGATTTAATGAATCTTTCTACCAGGTTTATTTTTTGAGTAACCAGCCATAAGTTCATTGATCTTATTCATAAGCTGAATAACCATTTGGGAAATTAAGTCAGAAAATCGTATTGAATCTGTATATCTAATTTTTAATTTGAGACAAGTTTAGTTAATCTACTCTAACTTAAATTTAACATTGAAAATTAGTCAAACTGAACAATGCCAAACAAATTAGGAAGGTTTGACTTAAACAGAGAAAAAATCTCACTGCCCTGCACTCACGATATGGTGAAACAAATGAGAATGGTTGGTTGTGTTAGACTAATTCTTGTTAATGTCCAAAGGTATAAACAATTGGCCTGGAAAACAAATGCATAGCCACAATTATCGAGTTCCTGAGCCATTTAAGGATCAGGCAAGCCCTTTTTACTCTTTTTGTGTTTTCGATACTTAAAGTTACATACAAGAATATGCTTCCTACTTCACAGAATCTCGGCACTTGTTAATTGATTTGCATTCAGGTTGTAGTTATGATAGGAGATGGACCGAGTGGGCATGAAATATCCCGAGACATTGCTAAGGTAGCCAAGCAAGTTCATCTTTCAACGAGATCTTCTGAAGTTGAAGTTTCAAAATTGGACAATTATGCAAATCTATGGAGGCATTCAAGGGTATATAATTTTATGATCCAGTGTCTTACGGTTCAAAAATTGATAATGGGTTCATCTATCTTCCTTTCTTCACTTAAATACCAGACGCTTGCAATACGGTTTGAGCGCACGGCTAATTGCGCCTAACTCACACATCACGTGTTATGGTCTTATCATTAAATCAAAGTCTGGAAATAATGTTATTATAGTTCTATTGACTGTATTGGAAATATATAAAGGGAGCTGATTTTGAAACTGCTTTGCAGATTGATCACGTTGATGAAAATGGTGAAGTGACTTTCTTGGATGGATCTTCAATTCATGCTGATATCATTTTCCATTGTACAGGGTATAGTTCAAATATTTGATTCTTTTAATTTGTTCACTTCATTGATAAATTAAAATACAAAAGTAAAATATAAAAGTTTATTTTTTTTGTTGTTGTTTTGTCTCGCAGATACAAGTATGATTTTCCATTTCTTGAAACCAATGGAATAGTTAGTATAGATGATCATCGTGTTGGACCACTGTACAAGCATGTCTTTCCTCCAAAGCTTTCTCCTCGGCTCTCCTTTGTTGGTATATCTTATCAGGTCAGCTATTGTATAGTAATATCATATTTTCATTGTGTTCTTATCCTACTATATTTAGATTGTTGTTGTGTAAAAGTCTCTCCATCGATAATATAATCAAGTAGAAAATAAAATTGTGTCTGCTCTTACACTAATTTAGCTTTTATGAGTTGATCATACAATTTAAAATGGTATTTAAGTAGAAAGGCAAAGATCTTGACTTCGATTCTCACCACTATCCACTTGTAAAAGATATTTCAGGTGCTTAATTTATGAAAAAAGAATCAAGCCGCATGTGAGGGACGCACAAATAATATATTAAGCAAATAAAACTGTGCTCTTTATAACAGATTGGTCTTTTTAACTTCCTTAATATTGTTTTATGCTCTTAAAATATTTATAATTGTTGCCCACATGATAATATTGTAGAATTCTCCCTTTGATGATCAGGCAGTTGTCTTTCTCATGTTTGAATTACAAGCCAAATGGATTGCACAAGTTTTGTCCGGAAAGGTGCTTCTACCATTAGAGGAGGAGATGCTAACTGATATCGAGGACTATAATAGACACCTGGAGGAAGCTGGGATCCCAAAACGTCACACACATCGCCTTCATCCTCACGAGGTTTGTCCCACAACTACTTTTTTCTTGAGATATTGTCTCAATTTGGACATACTGCTTTTTTTTTTTTTAAATAACTGAGAAATTTTCAAAGAGTTATTACTAGTGCACGATTCGACATTCATTCGGTGGATAACGGGTCCATGCCTATACTATTTTCTACTTCAATATTGACTTTTGCTTTTGGGAGGATCAGGGCCGTCTCAAGCAGATTGGGGGGTCTAAAGCCAAACCTCACAGAGAGGCCCTAACTTTTTTTTCTCAAAAAAAAAAAAAAAAAAAAACAATCATATATAATTTTATTTAAAGTCTACTTTTTCTCACTTTTTTTAGATGTGAAGTCATTAGTTACTGTTTTATAATCAATTTGTTCTACAATTCCTTTTCAATTGAAAATATAGCTAATCCATTTAATCTCTCTTGACACATCGTTGATATTAAATAAGATTTTATCAATTTTAACTTGAAAAATGATAAGCTGATATAATAATATCAAAGTAGTGTTGGTGCTACTTCAATATAATAATTGTTGTTGCAATTACTTGAATTTTTTGAAGTAGACACCATAAAGAAAATTTTGATCTTTGTAACTTGTAAGAAGCAAGTTTTTAGAAAGTAGAGAGTTTGAGTTTGTATTTAGAAGACTCAAAATATTCCGTAAAAAAGGAATGAGAATGGTGAAAAAAGGTTAATATAGGATGTAAATATGCCAACAAAATAGGTACCCACCTATATAAAGATACTACAATTTCTACAAATGTAATAATTTTTCCACTCTTGTATTATGGTAAGTTGGCAACGGTCGCCACGTTAATGGGATACGTTATTATGCTTTTCCTTAAATTTTTCTTCAGTTTTGAATTGAATACACACTTTTTTAAAAAATAATATAAATAGTAGGGCCCCAACTTTTTGGGGGCCCCAAGCCATTGCCTTAATGGCTTTATGGTAGAGACGGCCCTGGGGAGGATTCGAACCCGCAACATGGTCGTCTTCACACATCATTTTCTACACAAAGCCCTGCGCTTCAAGATTTGAGACTTACTTTGACCGCAAAAAGACGACCTATTATAATAGTAGTCATAATTATTTTTGACACATTAAAGTAACTAAACCATATCTATTATAATAGTAAAATCCATAAACTTTACCTTACTCATTAAAACCAAATATACCTATCAAGGGCATACTATCATAGTGGGTAAGTTTAGATACGTTAACATGATAAAAGAAAAAGTTTTTAACTTTACCGTAATAGTGGATAAAGGTTAGTAATGACAGAAAAATTATTCTACAGTTTTATTGTTAATTCGGATGAAATTCAATAACTATACACAAATTAATTCATGATTTGCATGTCCCAATTGAAAATCCTAAAATTGTTTGAATACAACTTTAAACATTTCGTCTTGTTGGATATATCAAAATTTCTTTCTGAATCTCAATGTTTTTAAATTTAAAATTAGTGAATGGCAATGACATGAATTTGTTTGGCAGTTTGAGTACATGGATTGGGTCGCAGCTCAAGTGGGAATGCCACCAGTTGATTCTGGGTTAAAGGAAAACTATTGGAATCTTTACAAATATGTTGGTGAAGTAGGGTGGGGTGTCTATAGAGATTCGTGGAACTTCAAGAACTAATTAACTCAATAGATCTATTTTACAGTAATCAAAATACTTATTACTGATATATACTTGAGTAGTATTGTATCTAATCCTTGTGTGTCTTACTACATTTATTATTGTAATTGTACCAAATACATTTGCTATAAATAGGAAAGGAAGTACTTGTTTAAGTTATATTGGCCACAAGTAACTGAACACTTAAATTAACTAGGCACGCATTAACACAGTATAAAATTGTGTTGTGATACACTGCTTTCAACATTCCCACCCACTTAGCGCATATTTTCGATCAACGACTCCATGTGCACTCCTAAAACATTTTAATCTAGGATTCCCTGATTTTGTAAATATTTTTGTAAGTTGATCGAGTTAATTTCTCAAATAATTATTCAACATACAATTTTTTCTATAAAAGTTTATTTATCTCTCTTCCAAGTTATGATTTTTTTCAACGCAATCACTAAACTTATTCATTTTAAACTTTAAAATCACAGAACTTATGAGTTGTTACTTGAAATAAAAATCTAGCTAAAAATCCATTACATTTGACATACAGCAAAGCAAAGTAGGCATGAAAAATCAGCTAAAATGCCAAGGTGGCTTTCCATGGCAGCAAGAAGAACCAAAAGTATGCTATCTGACTGTTGAGTTATTATAATACGCCCCGTTCGAAAAAGGGTGACATTATTTCTTTATTAGTCCATTAAGAAAAAAATGACACAGTTCTAAATTTGGAAACAATTTAACTTGAAAATTACCATTTTACCCTTGACAAGATATTTTATGTATGACTTATTTTAAACCACGAGTTTCAAAAGTATTCACATATTTATTAAACTCCAATTCAAGTCAAACTAAGACATCCTAACAATATTCATGCTACCATCCAAACAAGTTAGTAATCGAAATGGACGTTTAGAAAAAAAGAAAACCTTTTCAAATCGACAAATTTGAATACAGCCTGTACTACTCACATGTTCTTCGTAAACATAATTTCTATTTTTAGATTTCCTTAATGCCAGTCCAAACAGGGTATAGACACTATAAAAGGAAAAACTAACTGGTTTTAGATTCTTTCAAGACAGTGCTCTTTTGGTGCAGTAGGGGTGGGTAATTATCCACGAGTTTTGAACTATGCGCTACTAGAAAAATCTTATCCTATGGTAGAATCCCGCAGCATAGCAGTAATTGGAGCTGGCACAGCTGGTCTTGTCACAGCGCGCGAGCTAAAAAGAGAAGGCCACCGAGTTATAGTGTTCGAAAAATCAAACCAACTCGGTGGCCAATGGATTTACAATCCTCTAGTTGAGACCGATCCACTCAGCATTGATCCAGACAGAGAAATTGTTCATAGCAGCATTTACAAATCCCTTAGGACAAATATTCCTCGACAACTTATGAGTTTTACTGATTACCCTTTCAATGTTACAGAAAATGGAAGATTTAATGAATTTTCCTGGACATGAAGCAGTGCTCAAGTTTTTAAATAATTTTGCTAAGGATTTTGGGATTATTGAGTTGATACGATTCAACACGGAAGTTGTACGAGTTGCAAAGGTTGAGTCTGAGGAAGATCATTGGATTGTTTAGTCGAAAATGGATGAGTTAAGTTCAGAAGAGGTGTTTGATTCCGTAGTGATCTGTAGTGGTCGTTTTACTATTCCCAGAGTAACAGATATTTCAGGTAAAAGCTTACTCATACCGGATATGTTTTATAAACAGTGAATGCAAGAATAAGTGCATCATGGATTAATTGTATGAGTTAAACAGAGAATGATTATTTGTATTTGAACTAATTATTGTTTAGTTAATAGGTATAAAGAATTGGCCTGGAAAACAAATACATAGCCACAATTATCGAGTTCCCGAGCCATTTAAAGATCAGGCAAGAAGCCCTTTTTATTTATTCCAGTTCAGAAAATTATATCCAGTCTACAAAATTCTTTGAACCTGTAAGTGGTAAATTTGTTTTTATATTCAGATTGTAGTTGTAATTGGAGATGGATCAAGTGGGCATGATACTTCCCTAGACATAGCTAAGGTAGCCAAGCAAGTTCATCTTTCAACAAAATCTTCTCAAGTTGAAGTCTCAAAATTGGACAATTATACAAATCTATGGGAGCATTCAAAGGTATAAAATAATGTAGCATAAAGGTTCTTGGTGTGTCTTGGTATTATAATATTAAAGGGAGGGAGCTGAATTTGGAACTTTTTTTTCTTTTTTCTTTTTGCAGATTGATCATGTTGATGAAAATGGTGAAGTGACTTTCTTGGATGGATCTTCTATTCGGGCTGATATCATTCTCCACTGTACAGGGTTTAGTTCAAATGTTGATTCTTTTAGTACATATATTCCATATTGATGAGATACAAAAGTTTATTGTTATTATTGTTGTTTTTTGTCACGCAGATATAAGTATGATTACCCGTTTCTTGAAACTAATGGAATAGTTAGTGTCGATGATAATCGTGTTGGACCACCATACAAGCATGTCTTTCCTCCAAAGCTTTCTCCCTTCCTCTCCTTTGTTGGTGTACCTTATCATGTACGGTAATGTTATGTTTTCATTGTGTTACCATCCAACTACATGTTTAGTTATTGTGTTTTTTCCCTGGGGGTTATACAAGTCTTTTCGTTAAGTAAATAAATGTGAACTCTTTCTAAAAGCTTAAATTTTTTGATCAGTTGTTTACATAAGTCAACATTGTGCTAGAGTAGACAGAAGTTTTGATTTTAATTCTCACTCACGCCAAAGTATTTTCATATAATTAACTTAAAAAAGAAAATCATTTTGCACGTGAAGGGGCATGTTGACGGTATAATTATATAAAAAAAGTGATCGCTCTAACAATTTAAACTTTTCGATAAGTTGATCACATAATTTAACATACTAAACACGAAGTGATCGGCCCTCTTAACTTAATACTGTACTGTCCTACTCTTGAATTATGTATTTTGTTGCGAGAAATATGACGACTTCTTCCTGTGATGATCAGACATCTCACTTTCTCCTGTTCGAGTTACAAGCCAAATGGGTTGCACAAAATTTATCTAGAAAGGTGTTTCTACCTTCGTAGGAGGAGATGCTAATTGATGTCGAGGATTATAATAGACATCTTGAGGAAGCTGGGATCCCAAAACGTCACACCCACCGCCTTCATCCTCACCAGGTTTTTCTCATAACTAGTGTAGTGGGGCACAATTGGAAACGATCAATAATAGGCTTGTTTCTCTACAATTTTTCACTTAAATTCAAGCTTTCATCTATAAAGGATTCTAGCTGGTGACATTAACCTACTATACACATCACGTGGTGCACGCTCTTATTACTAGACCAAAAAGCTTTGGGCATCAATCTTGACAAACTTTTACAATCGTAGACTCAATATGTCTCGGGCAAAACCTATTTATCACTGTCATTTCGTTTCTTTACTTTTCCAAAAATTCCCTTCTATGAGTACACATGCTTGAATTAACTTCACTCACAGTTCAGCAAGTTCAATAGAAGTTTAGTTGAGAAGAATTTGCATGGTTACTTTCAATTGTGCCTGCATTACGATGGTTTAACAGTGAAGAGTCACAAAATCATTTTTTCTTGAATTGAATTGAAGTAATTGAACTATACCTATTATAATAATTACCTACATTAAAGTCACAAGTTTACTACATTAGTTGCATTATAGTAACCTTAACTTTATCCGCTATAAGGATGAAACTTACCCAACAAGATGATTTTACTGTTGTAATGGATAAAATTTCAGTTTTTTTTTAATTAAAATTATTTGTAATTTTACCGTGATAGTGCTTAAAGTTTAGTGACTCAAAAAATCTTCTTATTGCATTTATCAGAATTCTTTCTGAATCTCAAATTGTGAGAGGCAATGACATGAATTTATTTGCAGATTGAGTATATGGAGTGGGTTGCAGCTCAAGTAGGAATGCCACCAGTTGATGCTGTCTCTAAGGAAAAGTATTGGAGTACCTTCAAATTCATTCGCGAAGCAGGGTGGAGTGGCTACAGGGATTTGTGGGGAAGCCTGAGCATAACGCCACTGAGGTGTTGCTTTAGGCTCCCAAATATGAAAAGCCTCGAGTTTTGATATCTAATATTTTTATAAACTTATTGTTCAACAATTTACGTTTTAAGACGCTTTCATTCTCAAATGTTAATACCATTTGCCTGAATAAGTTATAAAATTAATTTGTAAACAAAAATACATCTAAATTGTAACTATACACAATATGCAGCGAATTCATTTAGTTCTCAAAAGGCTAGAAGAATGAATTGCCAAAATACACATGAATTTCATCGAATACTGTAGATTTACAGAAACCCGACTCCCTATCACATATTGTTTTGTTACTATAATAACAATATTTATGATTTAATTCTGAACAAGTTGTAATCCGCTATACAAATGGATATTATAAAAAAGAAAACACAATATATGCAGTCTCGTTGTCGTAATTATTCCAACTATTTTTCTCTTTCTTTATTGAAATGCTGGTGTCATCTATTTCCATGTCTCTATATATGGAAATAAAGAAATCTGAATACAGCCTGTACTATTCACATCATCTGATTATTTAGATTCCCTCAATGCTTTATCCACCGAGTTTTGAACGTGCACCACTAAAAAAGTCTTCTCCAATGACAGAGTCTCGTAATGTTGCAGTAATTGGAGCTGGCGCAGCTGGTCTAATCGCAGCACGCGAGCTCCAAAGAGAAGGCCACCGAGTTACACTGTTCGAAAAATCAAACAAACTCGGTGGCCTATGGGTTTACAATCCCCAAGTTGAAACTGATCCACTCAGTTTAGATCCAAACAGAGAAATTATCCAAAGCAGTCTTCACAAATCCCTTAGAACAAATATTCCTAGACAGCTTATGAGTGTTGCTGATTACCCTTTTAATATCACTGAAAATGGGATACCAATGAGTTTTCCTGGACATGGAGCAGTGGTACAATATTTGAATGAGTTTGCTAAGGATTTTGGTATCATTGAGTTGATTAGATTCAACACCGAAGTTGTAAGAGTTGAAAGGGTTGACTCTGGGGATGATCATTGGGTTGTTGAGTTTAAAAACGACGCGTTAGGTTCAGAATTAGAGGTGTTTGATTCCGTAGTGATATGTAATGGTCGCTTTACAATACCCAAAGTTGCAGATATTCCAGGTACGGCCAGCATTTATCCGCATTCCGTGTTTCCACCAAAATCAGTGAATGCAAGACATGTTTCGTTTTATATGTATATTCATTACTTAACCATTGTTCAGTGATACATATTTCAGCTCTAAATTTAAACACATGGTGCGGGTAACTATTTATCCACTTTTGAATAGTTTATGACTATCTAATTATTAAGTATGAAAAGTTTAGCTAATTTAGTCTGATTTAACAGAGTACAAATATAATATGAACTTTACTGCAGTCACAATATGGTGAAAGAAATGATAATGATTGGTTGTATTTTGAACTAATTATTTTTAGTTAATATCCAATGGTATAAAGAATTGGCCTGGAACACAAATACATAGCCATAATTATCGAGTTCCCGAGCCATTTAAGGATCAGGCAAGAAGTCCTTTCTATTCTTTTCTGCATTATCAGTTCAAAAAGTTACATCCACAAGTCTTTCAACTTTCTAAGTGGTTAATTGATTTTGTATTCAGATTGTAGTTTTAATTGGAGATGGACCAAGCGGGCATGATATTTCCTTAGACATAGCTAAGGTAGCCAAGGAAGTTCATCTTTCAACAAGATCTTCTCAAGTTGAAGTTTCAAAATTGGAGAATTATGCAAATCTATGGCAGCATTCAAAGGTAGATAATAGTATAAAAGTTCTTATATGTGCATTGGAAGACAGTGCGAAATCGGAAATTTCGCTAAGGGTGTTCAAGATTTACTAAAGATGTACACAAAATAATATTTGACCAACATACAGTCATACACAGTATAATTTCCAGCAAAGAATGTTCAACTGACCACTCGTGGGGCATTGTAGCTACGTTATTGTTGGAAGATATATAAAATGGACTGAGCTGATTTTGGAACCCTTTTGCAGATTGATTATGTTGATGAAAATGGTGAAGTGATTTTCTTGGATGGAACTTCAATTTATGCTGATATTATTCTCCATTGTACAGGGTTTAGTTCAAATCTTAAATCATTTTGTTCAGTTCATTGATAACTACAGAAGTTTATTGTTGTTTTTGTTGCGCAGATACAAGTATGATTTCCCATTTCTGGAAACCAATGGAATAGTTAGTGTAGATGACAATCGTGTTGGACCACTATACAAGCATGTCTTTCCTCCAAAGCTTTCTCCTTGCCTCTCCTTTGTTGGTATACCTTATCATGTATGGTAATACTATCATGTTTTCATAGTGTTAGTATCCAAGTAAGTATATGTGTTTAGCTGTTCTTTCCTTCCTGGGGCTTATACAAGTGTCTCTGTTGATAATATAATATAATATAAGTAGATAAAAGTAAGTCCGTGCTAATCGATTAAGCTTTTGATGAGTTAATCACACGATTCAATACTTTATCAGAGTAGAAAGAAGTTATGAGTTTAATTCTCACTGACACCTTTACTGAAATGAATTTTCACGTGCTTGACTCACGAAAAAGTATCAAGCTGGCATGTGAGAGGGTGTGTTGATGATATAATCAAGTAAAAAGAAGTGATCTTTCTAACGGTTGAATTTTTCCGATGAGTTCGTTACACAATTCGACACTCTTAACATGAGTGATTGACCCTTGTCTTAGCTTAATATGTATTGAATTTTCCTACTCTTGAAATATTTATTCTATTGCAAGAAATATGACGATATTGTATACTTTGTTCTGTGATGATCAGACAGCTCACTTTATCCTATTCGAATTACAAGCCAAATGGGTTGCACAAATTTTATCTGGAAAGGTGCTTCTACCATCGGAGGAGGAGATGCTAACTGATGTCGAGGATTATAATCGACACCTCAAGGAAGCTGGGATACCAAAACGCCACACTCATCAACTTCACCCTCACCTGGTCTTTCCCTTAATCATTTCTTCTCTGAGATTTTTGCTCAAAAGTCATAAAACTATTTTTTGTCATAGTAGATTAACTGACTGTATCCACTAAAACAGTCAAGTCACTGAGCTTTACCTACTATAAAGACGAAACCTATACAACGATGTGATTTTATTGTTATAGTAATTAGTTTCAGTTGAAACTTTACCGTATAGTGGCTAAAGTTTAGTGACTTGAAAAATTCGACTTATTATCAATTTATCAAAAATAAAAAAAAAATCTGAATCTCAATGTTTTATAAATTAGTGAAATGCAATGACATTAGTTTGTTTGGCAGTTTGAGTACATGGATTGGGTTGCAGCTCAAATGGGAATGCCACCTGTTGATGCTGGCTTCAAGGAAGACTATTGGAAGTTTTATAAATATGTTAGTGAAGTAGCAATTTGTGATACTTAAGTGATACTGTATCTATTCCTTTTATGTTTTACTACATTCATTATTGTAATTCTTCAAAATATATCTGATGAGACTGACCTTAAAGAAAAAAGATGTAATAGAAAAGAAAAGTTTATTTCTGAAGGACACATGCTTTCTGTTCTTGATATTGGTAATGATTGAAACCAATTTTCCCTAAATTCCTTGATCGAAGTGAAACTGTGGTTTCAGTAATGAAAATAGATCTCTTTGGTTCTTTTTATCAATTCTGGATTGAATCAGGATTGCATTGTTATGTTCCCTGTGATAAGCTTCTGAGGCACTAAAAACTAGTCTATCCTTTTTCATATATATGATAGTTTTGACTGGACTTTAACTTTTATGAAAGATATATTTAACACACTCAAATAAGGTAAAAACTTGCCAGAACATGGTGTTTACACCCTAACAAATATAAGATGTGTCTTATATATACTGTTATGTGATGTATTTCCCCAAGTGATATGGGACTTTCAAGAATTGTTCCAGTTTCTTTCTGTTCATACTTCATATGGGAAAAACATCATAGCCATACATAGCTTAATTTCTCGCAAAACAAAACCTAATATTCCATATTGTTGAATTGTCGCATCTCATACAATTTTAAAGTGTAAACAGACACTTGTTTCTCTGCATACGAGTCTACACTTGAAAAGAGCTCGAGCCTGTGAAAAGTGATATGCTAACCTAACATGCAGCACTCAAATACCTGAGCATCGGTTGCAATTCAATGAGGCTTCAACAGAAGGATCACGCGGTGATGACCAATTCGAGTTTCACTAATACGACCAAGGTGTCGGAGGACCTGCCAATGAAAAATTACATTAGTGCCAACACTGCCAAGAAGCATTTATCTTTAAGATCTTGGTTAAACCAAGTATGTGGATAGGTTCCAATGTGAAGACGCTATAGTTAGGGAGCATGAAATGCATCATCAATAGAATGAATCAAGCCAGCATAAACCCAAAACTAGTAACAGCTTATCCTTTCAGAGGATATTAAAACATCGTAAAAAAATCTAATGTTTTATTTGCTGAAGCATGAATCAGAAAGGATATTCAAACCCAATAGCACATCAACTCTGTCAATAAGTGAAGTAGCAAAAGAATAATTGAATTATGAAAAAAATTAAAAGATCGACATCTTGGACACTATTTGTACTCCTGATAAGTAAGGGAAACCAAAAACTGAATAAAAAGTTAAAAGCTAACCGTACCTTCAGAAAAAATGAGCAACAAAAATGATTCTATTCGATTCAAAATGCAAATACGTGTGGTCTAGAAGTTTCACTAAGTTGTGTAAACAGTAGAGTGCAATTTCTGTTTCCAGTTACAGTCATTAGTCAAACATGTAACTTTTGTCTTCAAATAAAGAATAACTCACAGTCAGTATTGCTTTTCCTGTATTGTCAAGCTTCAGTGAAGGCCCTTTGATGTCAGTTTCAAGAAAGAAATGTTTTCCCTTGACAGCTTCTGTTGTTGCCATGTCTCTTAATTCCTGCAAAACATTAGTAGCTTTATGTTGTTCAAGCACGTCAAAATAAATCAGCATAGGATCACAACAAACACAATATATGATAAGACAGGGTGGTCAATATAGTCCATAACAACCTAATATTTCAATTACACGTCATGAACAAAACTAGATTCCACGAAGGATATAAGGCTTAAAGGAGCCCTTTTAGACATGATGTTTCGTGGACACATGCATCAAGCAAATTAATGGGAGCTAAACTTGGCATAGACTGGAATATTTGATGTCTCAAAGATAAGATAGTCACAGACACTTCATTCCTACAATAGTTAGGTCTCAAGACTTCTATTATTTCAACTTTTCACAAGTAGTTCTTTTCATCGGGTGCCACATACAAATTTTATCGCTAACACCATCTGTTAGCTGCCTCAGGATGCCAGAGGTGCTCTTGCAAGGAAAATCCATACTACTAGTGGGGTTATAGAATGCTTAGACCCTTCTCCGAGATAAGTCCTGTATGTATAGAGACCACAAGAATGTGAATCCTACCTAGATTAAAATGCTCAAACCGCTGACCCTGTACTAAACTGATTCTCTGGCAGGTAAGGCCAGCCATAGCATTGTGCAAATAATATGGACAAATTTAGCAAGTAGAGATATCCAAAAAAGAAGGGTCCATCTTCCAATATATGATTTGTGAACATTACATTGAGTAAATCATATTGCTGGCTGAAAATAGAACTGCAATGAACACTGGTGAGACTGAACTAAACTGCATATTTAACTTAAAAGGCCAAAGTTCCAACTTCTATTTGGTGTCCAAAATTAGTTATGAGAAAATTAAATAGGCAATAAATTCAGTTCACTTACCATTGCTCTCTCCACAAGATTTTCTGTGAGCTTCAGAAGGAAAAATATCGGAATCAGCCCTGGAGTAATATCAAGTTTCAAGTGAAATGATCAAATTGAGAAAAAATCAACCTTTTTACGAGGGGCAGTGAGAAGCTGGGCAGTTGCTTCAGCGTAAGTAGCCATGTCATTTATTGCTGCGTTGACCTTTTCCAAAGTGAGTCGCTGTTTCATATACCTGCAATTTGCATATCTTATTGCCAGTAATGTACGAGATAGATTTTTATAATGCATAAGCAGTAAAGAATCAATTCTCACGCAAAGAACACCGGAGGGAGAGAATTGATCCTTATCTTTTCTATATCAATCCTCTCTCTCTCTCTCTCTCTCTCTCTCTCTCTCTCTCTCTCTCTCTCTCTCTCTCTCTCTCTCTCTCTCTCTCTCTCTCTCTCTCTCTCTCTCTCTCTCTCTCTCTCTCTCTCTCTCTCTCACACACACACACACACACACACAGGCAGGAGGCCAGAGAGTTGGGGAGAAGTCAGAAAGCACTTACGATGGCACGGAATTCAGTTCATCAGCATTGATATAGAAAAGAGGCGGGGGCGCACGACCTTTTTTCTCCTGAAATCAACAAAATATAGGGTGAGCTCACTACATTGCTATCTTCGTACGGGAAATCCATTTGAAGCTGTCCCAAACAGTGAATAACAGAATCCTTCAGTGAATGTCTTTCATACTAGATGACATAAAATAAATTCATCATTTGATCACTACTAACTCATTTTAAAATTTGGGTGAATGATCTATGACAGTGTTGGGAGTCCTTTTCTTTTTTCCGCAGATACCTCATTGGAAGGCCCTAGAGACAATTAATTCATTGAGTGAGTAGAACACATTCCTTGATCCTATAATGATTTGATTTTCCATTATTAAGGTTACCCTTTATGCAATCAGATACCCCACTTAGGGCCTTCCTGTTATTTGACCAGATCAAATATGGACACCATCTATTTATCAAGTTACGGAGGACGCATAATAACTTGCATTTTCAGAACAGAAGTGTCATGCAGATGTGTAGAGAGTAAGAGAATCAAGGAGAGCTTGTTACCCTGGGTGCAGGCTCCTCAAGTTTCAGAGACACAAAACCAGGATCCTCCACACTGGGCCCTGGATGTACCCTACAAAAGACAAATTCATAGTCGGAATAAATGAATCTTATAAAGTAGTAAACATATCTCATTACATTGTACAGAATGTTACCATTTAGTAGCATCCTCAGTTGTTTTGGTCACCCTATCAGGCACGTATGATGGAATAACAGCAGATAACCTTTGCAATTTCTTTTGCTGCCGCAGTGATGCTTCTATCAGCTTCTGCAGCCAGAATCACAGCTTATTGCATCAACAACTAAGATATAATGCATAACAGAACCACACAAGCCACACCAGAAACACAGAAAAACAATTTTTACCTATAACAAATGCATTAACCCAACAGTAAAATTCACTAAAATGCCAAACAATCATTCCAATTTCATAATACGCACCAGCTAGATTCTAGACAGTGTCATAACTAGGACAATAACAGAATTCTTTCAGACTTTTAACCCCAATAATAGAGTGGAAATCGATTGACAGTATAGAAAGGGAACCACCTTGGCTTTGGGTATGGCCTCCGCTTCCTCACGCAATCGCGTTTTTATTCTGTGGAGCTGAAGCTCCAATGCATTAACTGCAGAGTCAACCGCTGACAAATCGGATATGCTTGTTGCTGGATACACTGTTTCAGTTGCAGAAAAATTGGTGGGGGCCATGAATAAGTAGCTTTGACGAGCTTTAGAACAAAAAGGTGGAGCAGATAACTTACTATTTCGAGCTATGACAAGCTGTTGAATCTCTGCTACACGAGTATTGAATGATGATACTAATGAATCAAGTGAAGACCCTGCTTCCTTGACGTCCATCTTCTCCTCTTTCTCTCTCTCTCTCTCTCCCTGACAAACTAAGGAAAGAAAAAAAATAGAGCTCTTTAAATCATATTTCTTGCTGCACACATGATACATCTCCATCCAGGGGGGGATCTATGTATACTCAAGGGAATTCTCAAAAAATTATATTGCGTATAGAGGGTAAAAATGAGATCTTTTGGTTATATACACATTATGGAACCCCCAAGACACAAGGGAAAATGATAGTCCAGTGGTAAAAAGCATTGAAAACACCTGTTAGGTCACAAGATCAAATTCCAAGTGTGAACTAATAGTTTTTGAACCCCCTTCAGTTAATTTTTGGCTCCATCCCAATCTCCATCCATGACCAACCTTATATAGCAATACTTCCAGCCATCCACATAGTGTTAGATGAATATTTTTATAACCAAGAAATCACCGAGGGCTAGTGGCGTTCAATTCAAAACTCGGTAGATAATGAAGCGCCCCCCTACCCTTTACACTTAAATATAAGACTTTTGTCTACAACAAGATCCGAATCCCTATTCTCTGCCAAATCCACACATCACATGCTGGGGCATATTAATATTAATAGTCACACAACAAACATTACCATCTAAAAGAAAGAAAATCCTCAAAACTAAGGAGTTCATCAAACCATAGAACTGCAATTTAACCACTTGTCCTTTTATAACCAAAGTCCGCGAAGGCCAATGACACAAGGTTTGGAACTCAGTGTATAATCGGCTCGTCTCTCTAACCTTCTCCGGTTAAATACCAAGCTTTTGTCAATGGCAGGAATCGAGCCCATAACGTCGCCTATCCACACATTTTGTGCTCTTACCACGCGACTAAAGCCTTGGTGGCATATTAATAGTCACCCAACAAACATTACCATCTAAAAGCAAGACAAGTCTCAAAACTAGAGAGTTCAACAAACCATAGAAGTGCAATTTAACAACTTGTCTTTCTTTTATATACAAAAATCCACGAGGGCCAGTGGCCAAGGTTTGAAACTCAGTATGATGGGCCTGCCCCCGAACCTTCCCTTGCCTTTGTTTCCCGTGACTTCGCCTATCCACACATCACAAGCTGCGCTCTAACCACTATACAAACACTTTGGTCTTAACACGACAGTAATTAACATTTGATTTTACTAGAATTGAAAATATTAAGGCCAATAGAAATGTTTTATACAGCTGGGGTTTTCAATCATTTGCTAATAAAAAGAGCACAAAATTAAGATGCAATTAACAAGATAGAAAACAAATGATAATAATTTCGTCGGAAAGAAACTACCAATTGCTATTCTTACTTTAAAATTGAGAGGAATTGGAAAAGCCCCAAAACTTGAACACAAGCGGAGTAGCAATTTGAATTTCGAGCGAGATTTGGGCAAAGCGCGCTTTTTTGGTTTTCTATTTTTAGGATTAATATTCCAAGTTTGTCCCTGTTAATAGTTACGGCCATATTTACCTTGCCGTTACTTAGCTGGGCCTTTTTGCTGCATGACCTCCCAAGTCTTCAATTAAAAATATATTATATATATGTTATTCAATATCACTCCTTATCAATGTTATTGACCATCATTTAGGTACATTATGCAACAAAATTATCATGTGAGTAGTTTTCTATTTCGTAGATTACTAAATTACCTGTTACTAGTGTTTAATATAGGATTTTTAATATTATTTTAAGCAAAATTGTGAGCGTATATTATCAACCTGAGCAATGTTGATAATAAAAAATAGTATAATTTCGGATCGTTGATAATATACCCACAAGCCAAAATGATATACCTTAACCCTAGAGCCCAAACTCCAAGCGTGTGGACCCTAGACCCTAAACCCCAAATATCATAAACTATACACGTCAAACGCGTGCGTGGTAATATCCTAAACGGTAAATCTTCAATGCTCAGCTTTTCAATAAGTCTACAATAGACCAAATTGAGGTTGATTCGCATCTTCCAATTAGTTTAGTCTATAAATGTCTAAATGATCTACCTTAATCCTAGAGCCCAAACTACAATCTGGATGAATATGGAGATGAATCTGATGTTATAATTATTTTATTAAAAAATGTGTTGTCTCGGTCATATTAAATTAAGTTTAGCAGTGATGATTGTCACTCCTATATAGTTGATTATCAACTTTTATAGAAATCATAGTAATTTTAGAAAGTGCATTGTACTATGTTATGACACATTGAATATATTTTAGTTGTTTGTATACTTGACGTGGGTTATCAGTTTAAATGCCAAACGCGCGCGTTCTCAACGGTAACAACAACAACAACAACAACAACAACAACAACAACAACAACAACAACAACAACAACAACAACAACAACAACACATCACCTGAACGATAGGTGTACAATAGACTACAACCATGTTGTGCATAGACTTTTTATTGAATTAGTATTTAACTTAGTTTGTAAATACATCAAAGTTAAATTGATGAGATATTATAATGGACCAAAATTGAGTATTTAAGATGTTGCTTATTTATTAACTTAATGCTAAATATTTTAAATCAAATATTTTTTTAATAGTTGATAATCGACTGTTTACTGTTTGAGTGTAAACCACTTGTTAAATACTATCAACCACTGTGTTTCATAATCAACTATCTTCGTGATGGTCATTAAATAATAAATTGAGTAGTGGATAATTGATTAAGTATAAGGATTTTTTGATTGAGTATCGTTCAAGTTCGATTTAGGAATTTTAATGAAAGGTGTTACATTGTGTGGATTAAATATTGGCGCAAGCCAAGTAAATGAAAGCACACAAAATTTGTATAGACCAAAAGTCTTATTTAACTAACAACAATAACAATAATTTTAAAGCTTTCATTACTGAAAATTCTTTTTGATACATAAAAGATACAAGATTATACAGGGACTCTTGAAAAAATTGTAAGGGTGATGTAGTTTTCTTCTTGGTCGATTATTCAATACGTTAGTCTTCAATAGATCAACTAACATTTTATAACTTAAAGCAACAATTCAAGAACGACTAAATAGGCCTATTAACATCCATCTCGCTTTCAATATTATTTTTCTAATGCAACAGTTAGTGATAATTTCACTTATCTTGGAATTTCAAGTCAAGATGTTGCCACCCCCACAAATTGATCTAAAAAATCAGTATCCGCTACTGCATAATTACCTATCATTGGTCTGTTAATTGTAATAAGTAAAGTCAATCATCGACAAGATTGGTCGATGAATTGTTACAGCAGATCCGAAAATCAAACCTCTAATGGAGCAACGTCAAAGCAATGCAACAGATCTTTTGAAACTTATTAGATGAAGAAAATACAACGCATATCTCGAAGGAGCTACACCCAAGCTAATGTAGTGACAAAACACCCTTCAAAATCGAAAAATTGAAGATTTTTCTTCGAAAAAAATAATGAATTGGAAAGGGAAAAAAATAGCATTATCAACGTCCATCTCGCTTTCTATATTATTTTCTTAAAGGTGTTGCGAAGATAAGTAATAATTTTATTTATCTTGAAATGTTAAACCAACATGTTACCATCTCCACCCATTGATCCAAGAAATTAGCATCCACCACTGCATAGCTCCCATCAATGGTCTATTAATTGGGATAAGGTCTACAATCGACTCGGACTAGTTGATGATAAATTGTTACAGCAGATCTGAAAATCAAACCTTTATTGGAGCACCGTCAAGGCAACAAAACAGAGCTTTTGAAGCTTATTAGTTGAAGAAAACACAGTACATACCTCGAAAGAGCTAA
Organism: Petunia x hybrida; assembly: GCA_037355625.1. NCBI lineage: Eukaryota > Viridiplantae > Streptophyta > Magnoliopsida > Solanales > Solanaceae > Petunia > Petunia x hybrida. The sequence goes on along the minus strand of JBBBVM010000053.1, from coordinate 2,186,550 downwards.
ACTCAAGCCAATGTATTCCCAAAACACCTTCAAAATCAAAAAATTAAAGCTTTTGGTTAAAAACAAAATAGAAAGCTTTTGAACCGAAACGACGTGTTGGATTGGCGGGGAGGGGGGGAGGGGATGGGGAAGGCAAAAAATTATGGAAGAAGATGAAAGGGTTTCAAAAAAATTGGAAGAGAGGATGAAGAAATGGTGCAAGACCCGTTTTTATTTTTGACCCAAAAAATAAATCCGTTTTTGACCCGTTTTCGAAGAAGATGACGTGTTGGATATGACGGGGGGATGGGGGAGGCAAAAAATTATGGAAGAAGATGAAAGGGTTTCGAAAAAATTGGAAGAGAGGAGGAAGAAATGGTGCAAGACTCGTTTTTGTTTTGACCTGAAAAAAACTCGTTTTTGGGTGAATTATATACTTTTTCACAAGTTTCAAAACTACCCACAAGTTTTTCTATTGCTAATTAGGCCCCCAACCCCCACTTAACCACACTTAAGATATTTTCCCATAAAAATAAATCAAAACGAAAAGGAGGAGGTCATTTAGTTAGACAAGTTTATTTGGAGGTCTTTTAGTTAAATCTTCTCTGCTTAGCTAGCGTTTGGACATGATTTGGTTGAAACTTGGAAAATTTGAATTTTTGAAATTGAGTTGAAAAACAGTTTTTGAAATTGAAGTTGTGTTTCCATATACTTTTCACTTTTAAAAAGTTTATGTTTTGTGAGTGATTGTATAAACAACAAAGATTTGAAATATCATCCTAAATTTTATGAACAAACGAGTCTTTAAATAAAATGCTAAATTTGCAATTGTCAAAGGATAGAATCATTCAATAATTGATTTTTGTAGATAAGGTTAAAATGTCAAAATTTGCCCCTTAACATTTTAAAAACATTCAATTTTCATTTCTCATATCTATATTGTCCCGCATTCATGTAATTGATTACCAACATGATCGATTGATTATCTCCACTTTAAAAAACACTATTTGAAGACCACATAGTAAGAAAAAAAATAAGAAGTTCCTCGTAATAATCACACATATATATATATATATATATCAATGTCACTTCATCTCCATGACACTCATTATAAGAAAAAATTAAAAAGCTACTCATAAATACCATTCAATTTAGATAATTTCTCTTTTGTATGCATTCATCTTAATTCATCACTTTCAGCAATCACCTTTTCACCTTCACCAAAAGTTCTCATCTGTCCTCGGAGGTTTTTAGTGTGAACAAGGGCCGATAAATTTCTAAAACTGCTTATTTTGAGAAGTATTTTTCTTTAAAAATGCTTTAAAAAGGTCAAATTATAAGTATTATTTCAACCAAGTGAAATTACATAATCACCAGTTCACTGTGATTCTAGAACTGGTCTCAGCTGCTCCTCTTTTCTATCTAGCTAAAGACCTAAACTATCATTATTTACATTGGAGTGCTTAGTCTAGCAGGAAAGAAATCTAAACTCTCAAGGCTCTTCCCTATTGCTATTCTATAACTTTTTATATGCAGTTGGATGATGATCTCTCTTGTTCCGTGACTGCTTGTTTATTGTGATTTTGGAACAGCTACTAAGTGTCCCAAGATTTCTATTCTAACCCTTTTCTTCGCTACTTGGTATGTCACCTAGTGTCCTTCTTCCTGCCAGCTGCCAAGTGCTTTTCTGATGTCCATTCAGTCTTGTATAATTGTCCAAATAAGATTAGAATATAGACAATATTCAAAGAACAAGTGACTGAAAGTCTCATCTCCCCAGTTATACATGTCCTCATTCTTGAGGAAGTTGGATACCCCATTTTTGAATTTTGTCTACTATAGCTAATTTACCTTGGAATGCCAGCCAAAGGATGAACTACTTCCTTGGGATTACGTCTGGACTTAACAGTAGATTCCTCCATTTGACTTTCTGATATTGAGGTAGAAAAGAGAGGTAAGCTTGTTTGATAATGAATTTTTCTTGCTGAACAATGCCTTTGCAATTCCCTCATTAGATCCTGATTGTGCATCCATTTCTTGGCATTTACGATCTTCCTCATAAGCCAATTGGCTTGCTTTGGTATGGTCGTTGTAGCCAAGTCATGTTTTTTTATATAGAAGATGTGTATCACTGTACCCAAAGTGTACCCTTTTTTGATGCAATAGCCTAGAGGAGTTTGCACACAAGCCGCTTTGTTTCTATGTATAGTAATCCAGCACATTTAGTCCACCATATACTTTTGGTAAGCATATTTTGTCCCAGGCTATAAGTGGTTTCTTTGACTACTCATTCTTCCCAATCCAAAGTAATGTCCTACAGACCTTAGTGATTAGGTGTATTACTTTCTTTGGTAACAGGAACACTTGTGCCCAGTATGTTTGAATTTTACATAGCACACTCTTTATTAGTTGGACCCTTCCGACATAAGAGAGAATCTTATGCCATCCAGATGAGTACTCAAAGCCAGGGAGGGTTCACGTTGAATATCCGAAGCTTGGAATGCTTCAAAAGGGCTTGGAAACCGAGAATTAAGCAAATTAGAGCTGACTGGAATTTGCTCCAATGCTATCGCGAAGCAAGAGACGCGATCGCGCAGAGGCAGCTAGCTCAACTACGCGATCACGAGCATAGGAGCACTGTCGCGATGAAGCGATTTATCCAAGTGCGCGGTCACGAAGAGTCCAACGCGATTGCGATGAAGCTTCAGATCATTGGACGCGATCGCGAAGAGGCGCGTTTAAGACAGTTTAACAGTTTACTATTCTGTACCAATGGATTACTTAGTCATTTTGTAATAAACCTAGGGATTACTAATTATAGTGTCATTAGGAGTACTTAGCCTTAGTTAGACTTTGTTGATGAATGATATTGAGTAAACATTAGCTAAGCATGTTGCTTGAGCACTTTCTTTCCTTGGTTTGCAAATATATGTTAATTCAATTGAGGACTAATTAGTATAGGTTCTTTTTTATTATTGTTTTAAGGGGGTGATTAGGTCTCATCTCCTAATTTGTTTTCTTAATTCAAAATCAATTCAAATTGGGTCTTGCTTTTATCATTTTATTTTCTTATTATTTTCCTAATCCTAGTTAGGATCATATTATACTAACTAGGTTTTTGTTTATCAAATCTGAAAAATCACAAAAAAATCAAAAATCCAAAAATTGACTCATAGGTTTAGGTTTCATTTGGATGAAATCTTTGTTACCAATTGTTGCATGGTGATTCTACAAGCTGAATCTCGAAGGAATTGAACAACAAACATCATTTGAGGTGCTGATTTGAGAATTCAAAAAATAGGGTTCTTCAACAAAAATTAGGGCTTTTGAATTTGGTTGTTGCTATTGAAGATTCAACTACTGGGGTTTGTTCATAGACCAACAAGGAATATAAATCTCAAATTTGGATAAAAAAACACGGTGGTTTGTGAAGATTCAAGTGGAAAAGAGGTCTTGAAAAATGGGTTCTGCTTCAGACCCAGCAGCCTTCGCGATCGCGCGCAACCAAGCGCGATAGCGCAGGGCAAGAATTAAAGCTCTACGCGATCACGCACCAACTGCCAAGAACTTCTTCGCGATCACGACTGTAGCTACGCGATCGCGGTGAACAACAATTTCTGGTAAAACTGTTTTCTTAGACAGATTGCTCGCAACGGCCCCCGAACAGTTTCCAATCAACCATAGCCCAATTTCAGCATCAAGTACAGTGAGGTTCTAGATCATAAATAAAATTTCATCCAAATCTGAATCTGTTTCGTGCCAATTCGATTCGAGTCTTTCTTCTTCATTTCCTTGAATTTTTCTAATTCCGTCCGATTAGCTTTCATTGTCCATTCTTTGCCACATCAACTCCATTCCATCTCGAATTGGATTAAGTTCGATTGTCAAATCGGAATTGAGTGCGAAAAGCAACTTGAGTGGTGAGAACATTAGAGTGTGGTCACAAAAGCCATTGACCTTAAGTATATACACGAGTGGAAATAAAATTGAGTGATCACATATCGAGTGATACACGTGAGGGAGTGAATTTGTGAGGTCCTTTTGTTATTATTGTTGCAAATATGTCCTCGGATGATGATTGTGGAGGTTATGACTCCTATGGAGATAATGGGGATTGCTATGATGATTATAGAGACTATGGTTCCTATGATGATGGTGGGAGTTACTATGATGATTTGGCGAGCTATGGCTCTTATGAAGATGAAGCGAGTCAGTATGGTGATCATGAAGCTTGTGGAGATTATGAGGCTTATGAGGATGAATATGGCCATGAAAACTCCGATGCTTCTAGTCTTGGAGATGACGAAAGTGATGCTTCAAGGTACAATGTTTCTATTTACTCTTCTTGTGATGAACTTGAAAATGTAGATAGTGACATAGAGAGAATTGATGATGAAGCTTGTTATAGAAATTGTTCATTTGTATTCCCTCTTTGTATTCCTAAAAATAAACAAGAGAGTAGTAGTGGTATTTCTATCGGTTTGAGGAGAAGTGGTAATTACTCCATGAGAAAAAGAGAGTCTACATCTTCTAATTGTGCTAAAAGGTTTAATGTCTCTAATTCTAATGTGAAAGGCAACTTGAGGCCTAGAGTGAGAAAAAGTGCTACATATACTACAAGTGATTTGTCTTGGACTAACAATGCTTTGAGAACTATGTTTAAATGGAATCATTTTGTAGACAACCATGAGTGTGATGATGTTTGTGTAGAGCAATTTTTGGAAGAAAGGAAGAACTTCTTCCACGCGATTTGTAAGGTTTGAGAGTGCACTTGTGCTATGATCATTGATTATAAGAGTCATACTAATGTTGCAACTGTTTCTTTGGTTGAGAAATTAAAGTTGGAAACTTGTAGTCACCCTTTACCCTATAGGTAGCCTTGGTTGAATGGAGATGGATTTGTGGTCATTACACAACAAGTGTGGGTAAAGTTCAAAAATGAGAATTATCATGATAAAGTACTATGTGATGTGATGCCCATAAAAGGTTGTCACTTGTTGTTGGGAAAACAATGGAAGCTTGCTAGGAATGCCAAGTATAGTGAAAAGTTGGGAAAACATGCTCTCACATTATGGGACCAAAAGTTTATTCTTAATGCCAACCCTCCAATGAAAGTCAAAGAATTTTATTTAGAAATGCTAGAAATGGCAGGAAAGACAAAGGTAAAAGGGGTGAGGCAAAGGTTGGATGAAGGTTCTCAAGGAGAAAAATTGAAAGATGAGGTCAAGAGTACCCCTACTCCTTCCAAAGGGATTCTTGGCACATGTCCTAATCCAAATGAACTTGAGAGAGAAAATATTGAGAGGAGTAAGGGAGTGACAAGTGACAACTCAAGAGAGGAAAAAGAGAGCTTGAAGTGAGTGAAGCGAGCGAGTTGTCACAAGAAAAGAGAGAAGAGCTTGAAAATGAAATGAGAGAAAAGAAAGAGGGAAAACAAAAGAGTGAGGGTGAGGATTTTCCTTATTCTAACCATCCTAACATTTCTTTTTTCTCTAGTTGTCTTGTGCATTTTGAAGGTACATTTGGAGATGCTAAAGTAGGGAATCCTTCCTTGGAAGTGGTTCCATGCCTTGAAGAAAAAGAGGAGATCAAGGTGAAGTCTCCAAATGAACAAGTGAGCTTAAATTTAAAAATCCAAGGTAAAGAAGAATCCTTAGGCGTGCTACAAGGTAACAAAGCTAATCCTAACTCCTGTACTTCTTTGGGTGAACTTGATAGAGACTTGAGTATGGTCGATAGCTTTACTTTTTGTGAAATTAATAATTCTTTATCTTGCATTGCTAATAGTTATAGTGAAAGTTGTGAGCACGCACTAGTTGGGCATACTTGTGAAAAGATAATCTGTTATAATACACCATCTTTGTTTGAAAAATATGCCAATGAGTTGCTTGATCTTGATGTGATAGCACTCTTGATTGTGGTGGTGGTTTGTGTCAAAGTTTCAAACTATTTGAAAATCAATTGCTTGTTGAAAATGAGCAAGATGAAGTGTTGGAAGGTGATTTTAGTATTAACAATCCATTATTTGCACAAAATAATTCTTGTGACTTGCTTGAGAGTGACAATTGCGGGGGTGTTAGCAAGCTAACTTCCAAGATATTTGTTGAAAGCTTGTCCAATGTTTGGAAGTCCTCCAAAGGTAAAGATTGCTCCTTAAAGAAGGAGGGAGGCACTATGGTGCAATCAAACCCGAGGTAAAGCTAGGCACGATTAAAACGCGGAAGAACAACAGAAAAGTAAAGATAGAAGCAAGACAAATCTTGCTTCGATTCAAAAAAGCGTGAGGAATCAGTCTCGGTCTCGACGAATCGGAGGCAAAGAATCACCTATACTATGCAACAATCCTCAAGAAAGACAACGCTTCTTGCAAATTGAATGACCAAGAAGAAAATGTTCAAACGACTCACACCGATTGACACAAGTTCTTTGAAATCCCACGTCGGCGTTCGGCTCCATCGGAGACACTTTCAATAGCAACTGCTATGTTCAATATTCAACAACAACTAACTACAAATGAAATGTAATAGAGTATTTATAGGCTACGCTAAGGATAAAACAGTAAATGGTCACAAGCGACCAATAGGAGTAAGCCACGCAGGGCTATTTAATGAATGTTCGGTTACTTCTTCAGCCGAACACTTGACTTCGAACACTTGAGCTCGAGTTCCTTCACTTCGGTTATTTGACATTGATCGATCTTCCTTCGGTTATTTGCTTTTTTACTTCGGCGTCGATGTTGAGTGTTTGGGTGGGGTTAGGTCACTCCCTCATTCGAGCTCAAGCTTGTAGATGACGCCTTCGGTTCTTGAGCTCGGGTACTCAGCTTCGGAGTAGTTGCTTTCCTTCGACCAAGCCAAGTGAATATGGACATCGTGAATCAGCTTGGCTTGCCTTTGTGTCATTGGCCTCGGTGGATCGAACACATGATCAACACGTGTTCGGGCTGCATCATCGAGGCAACGACAATGATCAGATGATGATTTGCCTCGTGCACAAGGGTATCTTTCTAAACTCTAATGATGATTTTTCTAATGATAACCCTTTGCCTAGTGTTGTACAAAGTGTTTTGCAGGACTTCGGAGACATGTTTCCCGAAGAAATGCCAGGTGGATTACCTCCGTTGAGAGGAATCAAGCACCAAATTGACTTCGTACCGGGGTCCCAAATCCCCAACAAACCTGCATACCGGTGTAATCCCGAGGACACCAAAGAGCTCCAAAGGCATATTGATGAGTTGCTAAACAAGGGCCTCGTTCGAGAAAGCTTGAGTCCTTGTGTCGTTCCTGTTATCCTTGTACCGAAGAAAGATGAAACATGGCGAATATGCGTTGATTGCCCTCCTTCTAGCTCCATAAGATGGTGCAAGCAAACCCGAGGGAAAGCTAGGCACGATGAAAACGCGGAAGAACAACAAAAAAGTAAAGATAAAAGCAAGACAAATCTTGCTTCGATTCAAAGAACGGCGAGGAACCAGTCTCGGGCTCGACAAATCGGAGGCAAAGAATCACCTATACTATGCAGCAATCCTCAAGAAAGACAACGCTTCTTGCAAATTGAATGACCAAGAAGAAAATGTTCAAACGACTCACACTGATTGTTGAAATCCCACGTCGCAGTTCGGATATATCGGAGATACTTTCAATAGCACTGCTATGTTCAATATTCAACAACAACTAACTACAAATGAAATATAATCGAGTATTTATAGGCTACGTTAAGGATAAAACAGTAAATGCTCACAGGCGACCAATAGGAGTAAGCCACGCAGGGCTGTTTAATGAGTGTTCGGTTACTCCTTCAACCGAACACTTGAATTCGAACACTTGAGCTCGAGTTCCTTCACTTCGGTTATTTGACATCGATCGCTCTTCCTTCGATTATTTTCTTTTTTACTTCGGCGTCGATGTTGAGTGTTTGGGTGGGGTTCGGTCACTCTCTCCTTCGAGCTCAAGCTTCTAGATGACGCCTTCGGTTCTTGAGCTCGGGTACTCAGCTTCAGAGTGGTTGCTTTCCTTCGACCAAGCCAAGTGAATGTGGACATCGTGAAGCAGCTTGGCTTGGCTTCGTATCATTGGCCTTGGTGGATCGAACACATGATCAGCACGTGTTCGGGCTGCATCGTCCTCCCCTTCTTGAGAAGATTTCATCCTCGAAATCGAGCCTTCTTCATCCTCCGAAGTTTGACTTACAACACAAGGAACTAAGTCAGCAACATTAAAGGTGTTGGAAACATTATACTCACCAGGGAGGTCGATCACATAAGCATTGTTGTTGATCTTGCTCAGCAATTGGAATGGACCATCCCCTCGAGGAGTCAACTTTCCTTTCCTTTGGTTCGGGAAGCGTTTCTTTTGAAGTGAACCCAAACCCAATCTTCCTTCCTTAATTCCAGCTTTTTACGCCCCTTGTTTTTCTTCGATGCAATCTTTGCATAAGCTTCCTCGAGGTTCTTCTTCACCTTTGCATGCAACTCGATCAAGGTAGTGGCTCGCCGAGTACCTTCAAAATCAATAACAGAATTTCGAGGCAATGGGGTTAAATCAAGTGGAATTAAAGGATTAAAATCATACACACATTCGAATGGGGTCATATTTATCATTAGATGCACCGTTCGATTGTATGCAAATTCCATCATAGGCAAACGATTTGCCCAGTTTCCGACCTTGCCTTTGGTCATTGCTCGAAGCAAAGATCCCAAGGTTCGGTTAACTACCTCGGTCTGTACATCAGTCTGAAGATGGTGAGACGTCGAAAATAGTAGCTTGGTGCCGAGGGCACCCCAAAAGCATTTCTAAAAATGACTCAAGAACTTTGAGTCTCGATCACTCACAATAGTACGAGGCACACCATGCAATTTCAACACATTAGAAATAAACAAAGTAGCTACATGTTGTGCATCATCACACTTTTTGCAAGGAATAAAGTGAGCCATTTTTTAAAAACGGTCGACCACGACAAAGATGCTATCATGTCCACCCCCCGACCTCGGTAACATCAACACAAAGTCCATGAATATATCAACCCAAGGTCGATCAGGCACAGACAACGGGGTATACAAACCATGAGGGTTGGACTTCGATTTAGCCTTCTTGCAAACGAGACAACCGTTGCAAAGCTTTTCCACATCTCGTCGCATTTTGGGTCAATGGAACTGCTCGGTTAAGATACCAAGAGTTTTGTCGACACCGAAGTGTCCCATCAAGCCTCCAGAGTGAGCTTCTCGAACTAAGAGCTCTCTCCACGATGACACTGGCACACAAACCCTCCCATTTTTGAAGAGGTAACTATCGTGCCACTGATATTTCTCAACCCTTCGGCCACTCAAGATTGTGTTACGAACGCATTTCAGCTTGGGATCGTCTTCGTACATCAACTTGATACTTTCGAATCCCATGAGCCTAGAGGCGAGAGTGGTCGCTAGAGAAAATTTCCTTGATAGCGCATCGGCCACGACATTGTCCTTTCCCTTTTTGTAATGAATTACACAGGGGAAACTCTCAATGAATTCAACCCACTTGGCATGCCTTCGATTCAATTTCTCCTGACCTCGGAGATGTTTCAAAGATTTATGATCACTTTTAATCACAAACTCTCGAGGCCACAAATAGTGCTGCCAATGGGTGAGTTCTCGAACAGGGGCATACAACTCCTTGTCATACATTGAGTAATTCAAGGTTGCACCCTTAAGCTTTTCGCTAAAGTAAGCGATCGACTTCGATTCTTGTATAAGCGCTCCTCGGATCCCAACTTCGGACGCATCACACTCGACTTCGAATGCTTTGCCGAAGTCAGTGAGTTGTAACAATGGGGCAGAGCAAAGCCTCCGTTTCAAATTTTGGAAAGCCCTCTCTTGGGACTCTCCCCACACAAATGGATGGTCTTTCTTAACCAGCCCGATTAAAGGAGCTGCCACGGTGCTAAAGTCGCGCACAAACCTTCGGTAAAATCTATCTAAGCCATGGAAGCTACGAACTTGTGATACCGAGGTTGGAGTTGGCCAATCTTTGATGGCTTCGACTTTTGAATCGTCGACGTCGACACCATTAGCACTGACAACGAATCCTAGAAAGACTACACATTCGACACAATAGGCACATTTTAGCATATAACTTCTCTTCTCTAAGCTTATGAAGAACTAGCCTTAGGTGTTCGACATGTTCATCCACATATTTACTATAAACAAGTATGTCATCGAAGTAAACGACAACAAACTTATTTATGAATGGTTTGAGCACATGGTTCATCAGTCGCATGAATGTGCTCGGTGCATTGGATAAGCCAAAAGGCATCACCAACCATTCATAGAGACCGAACTTGGTCTTGAATGCGGTTTTCCACTCGTCTCCGGGTTTCATTCGGATTTGGTGGTAACCAGACCTGAGGTCTATCTTCGTAAAGCATGAAGAACCACTTAACTCATCTAGCTTGTCATCTAATCGAGGGATAGGATGACGATAATTTACCGTTATTTTGTTGACTGCTCGGCAATCAACGCACATTCGCCATGTTCCATCTTTCTTCGGGACAAGGATAACAGGAACGGCGCAAGGACTCAAGCTCTCTCGAACGAGGCCCTTGTTTAGCAACTCATCAACCTGCCTTTGGAGCTCTTTGGTATCTTCGGGATTACACCGATATGCAGGTTTGTTGGGGATTTGGGACCCTGGTACGAAGTCAATTTGGTGCTCGATTCCTCTCAACGGAGGTAATCCACTTGGCATTTCTTCGGGAAACATGTCTCCGAAGTCCTGCAAAATACTTTGTACAACACTAGACAAAGGGTTATCATTAGAAAAATCATCATTAGAGTTTTGAAAGATACCCTTGTGCACGAGGCAAATCATCATCTGATCATTGTCGTTGCCTCGTAGAAACTCACCCGGTTGCATGATTGCACATACATTTCTTACTCCGGGCGGTGAGTTTGTGTCTTCGGCCATAATTTTTGTTCCCATCGGAAGCTTAGCTTTGGCCACTTCTTTCAATTCTTTCATCCGTTTATAGTCCTCGGTGACTTGTTTTGGAGACAAGGGTTTGAGTATGAAACTCTTCCCTTCAAGCCTTGAAGTGTAAGTGTTGGACCTTCCATTGTGAACAATCGACCGATCATACTGCCATGGTTGACCCAATAGCATATGACAAGCTTGCATCGGCACCACATCGAACATCATCTCATCTTGATATTCTCCAATTCTAAACTTGATCCACAATTGTTTGGCAACCTTCAGTTCTCCACACTCGTTCAACCATTGTAGTTTGTAAGGGTGGGGATGTTTCAAAGTAGGCAGTCCCATTTGTGAAACCAAGGTTTGGCTCACCACATTTGCACAATTTCCTGAGTCGATGATCATCGAACACACCTTCCCCCTCACTCGACATCAGGCATGGAAAAGATTTTCTCTTTGGTTGTCCTCTTCTTCGAGAGTCATGCAGCTCAAATTCCTTCGAACCACAAGAAATATTTCCGGATGATCAGCTTCGATAGCTTCACGACCATCATCATGTTCAGCTCGGTCAATCTTCTCGATAAATTCCTCCTCGGTGTCACTCGCCTGCTCACAAACATCTCTATTGTCGAGCACAAGCATAACGAGTTGGACACTCTTTTGCCATGTGACCATAACCTTTGCATTTATGACACTGAATAGTTAAAGCACTAGGGGAGTTTAGTTGAACTTTGCCTCCCACTTCTCTTGGTTGGTTAACGGTCACACCCCTTTCGAAGGGTTTCTTCGAATCTCGAACAGTGTTAGCACTTGTGGGATTACGACTCTTCCATTCTTTACCTCGGTTCAAAGGAGTTGAAGTAGTGACTCCTCGATACCGGTTTGCCTTATCGTCCTTCACCTATTTCTCAGCTTCGGTAGCAGCTTCGAACAAATCTTCCAACGTGTGGTACACGTGTAGCCTCAATTGAGATAACACATCCCGAGCCAAGCCATTTTTTAACCGAATAGTGGCTTGCTCTTCATCTTCTTCTAGGTCAGGACTCAATTGAATTCTTACGAACTCATCATGATACTCTTGAACTGACTTGGACCCTTGCTTTAACTCATAGAGCTTTTGAAATTGAGTTTGCCTATACTCAGCACTCAAATACTTAGCATCCATTGCTCTCTTCAACTGTGCCCAAGTAGTGACTTCAGGATAGACATTCCTTCGCCTCACCCTTTTGTCAGCTTCCCACCACGTAGATGCATACGCTTCGAACGAAGCAATGGCATGGGCAGCTTTCCTCTCTTCGGTCATCTCATTGGTTTCGAAGCTTCGCTCCATTTTAAGCTTCCACTCAAGGTATTCATCTAGATCACTAGTTCCTTTAAAGGGTGGAATAGTGATCTTGACATTGTTCAAGTTTGAATTTCGAACACCACGAACATGTTCGGGATACTCATCATAGTGATCATCAGCCTCACGCTCAATATTTCGATCAACGTTTGCGCCTTGGCCACGACCTCTGAAATTTCCTCGACCTCGGTGAGCCTGTCTTCGTTGAACGAACAGTGGCTCAAATTTAGGTTCGGCATCAGGAAATTCTCCTTCGTCTACCTCTTCATCAACGACCTCAATTTGTCTTCGAGCCATTGGAAGTGGTACTCTTTCACCTCGGGGAATGCCCAAGTGTTGATTCTCATCTTGGGGATTGCCCAAGTTTTGTTGTGTTCGGGGATTGCCCAAAACTTCCTTTTGAACAGCCTCGCTCTTCAACTGATGTTGTCGAACAAGCTCAGCAAACAGCTCAGGTTTCATCGGAGTGGAGTCGCTAGTTCCAGCGCCGGACCCATTCAAGGCCACAGACACACTTCTTTGCTCGAGTTTAGCTACTCGAGCACTCACTCCTCTTACTTCGGCACTGATGCCTTATATCGCAGCCATGAGATCGGCTAACGACACTTCGGGCTTCTCAATGCCTTTTCCATCGCCTCCATTCCCAGCCATGGTACCTACACAAATCAAAGACCAAATAAAATGTTAAGGTTAGAAATCACCTCACATACTTCCTCACCTTTGATGGATGGCACTCGGGTCCACTCAATTTATGGGTTCGGTTTTTGGTCGCTCGAGAACTTGTAGCCAATGGCTTCCTCGGTTAATGAACTTCTATCAGTTCCTTCGAATTTGAGAAGTTACAATGTCTCCTTCGGGATGAGTGAATTGATACGACTCGATGGAACGGACGCTATTTACTCTTCTCTTCGGAAGTCAAAGAATTTTCTACGAAATTTGGACTTCGGTCACCCACGCACGAGTTCATATAAGCTCAAATGAGTTAGTACGACCTCGAGTAGGAAGAATTACTCTAGAGATCTACTAACAAGATTTATCGAACACAAGAAAAGTGAAAATCTACGAGAATCTACCCTTCGATTTTCCTCTTCGGAATCCCTTTCGACCACACCAACTCTTGTCCGTACAAGAGTGGTCCCTCCCTGGTACGGATAGGGTTTTACCTTATCCAATTCCCTTTTCTAGCCGACAAAATTTTCACCTGGGGTTTTGATCTTTATACTTTACCCCTTTCTTCTTCAATGGAACAGTGAAGTTTTTGCTCCGGCATACGGACAACTTAACATCGTTCACTAACCACGATTGCTAACAGAATTTGGGCTGCTTCTTCAACTCCGGTAACTACAACAGCGGAGGAAATTTGTTCAAAGTTCTTTGAGCTAAGACTCAGCTCCTTCGTGTTCGTACACTGTTACAATAGTAACAATTTTCCGGCTTACGGACACGGTTCAAGTCATAGAACTTCGAAAATTTTAGCACAAAACACACCCAATCAATCAAGAACCACCAGTCTTCATCAATAACAACCAACACACTAGGGTTCGATTTCAGTCACCACTAAGCTCAAAACAGTCCAAAATTTCACCACGAAACCCTAGTCGAAAATCGTGTACGACAGGTGTTCGTTGGAATCAGGAAACAATGGTGAACAAGAATCAAACAACACCAACACATCACCCAAATTTTTGAATTTTTCTTTTTCTACTTTTTTTTTTTTGTAAACACCACAGCAACAACAATCCACAACAAGGAAGAAAGCTGAAACTGGAGACACAAGCACGAATATAACGAACAGTATTTGAGGTTGTAAGAACAAGCTCAAACCTTGCTCTGATACCAAGATGGTGCAAGCAAACCCGAGGGAAAGCTAGGCACGATGAAAACGCGGAAGAACAACAGAAAAGTAAAGATAGAAGCAAGATAAATCTTGCTTCGATTCAAAGAACGACGAGGAATCAGTCTCGGGCTCGACGAATCAGAGGCAAAGAATCACCTATACTATGCAACAATCCTCAAGAAAGACAACGCTTCTTGCAAATTGAATGACCAAGAAGAAAATGTTCAAACGACTCACACCGATTGACAAAAGTTCTTTGAAATCCCACGTCGGCGTTCGGCTCCATCGGAGACACTTTCAATAGCAACTGCTATGTTCAATATTCAACAACAACTAACTACAAATGAAATGTAATCGAGTATTTATAGGCTACGCTAAGGATAAAACAGTTAATGGTCACAAGCGACCAATAGGAGTAAGCCACGCAGGGCTGTTTAATGAGTGTTCGATTACTCCTTCAACCGAACACTTGAATTCGAACACTTGAGCTCGAGTTCCTTCACTTCGGTTATTTGACATCGATCGCTCTTCCTTCGATTATTTTCTTTTTTACTTCGGCGTCGATGTTGAGTGTTTGGGTGGGGTTCGGTCACTCTCTCCTTCGAGCTCAAGCTTCTAGATGACGCCTTCGCTTCTTGAGCTCGGGTACTCAGCTTCGGAGTGGTTGCTTTCCTTCGACCAAGCCAAGTGAATGTGGACATCGTGAAGCAGCTTGGCTTGGCTTCGTATCATTGGCCTTGGTGGATCGAACACATGATCAGCACGTGTTCGGGCTGCATCACACTAGTGATTGTAGTGATAAAGTAATAGATGCTAGTTTTAGTGTCAATTTCTTTTCTTTCTTTATTCCTAGTCTTGACCATACATTTAAAGTGGATCTTGCTAGAGCCTCCAATGTTAACAGTGATAAATTGTCAATGGAGGCTTGGCATGAGTTGAATGAGTCTAAAAATGAAGATTGATTTATAAATGAGCTTGCTTGTTGTTGCTTTTATAGCCAAGTTTTGATGTTGGAATTGGAAAATTTTCTTTATGGTTGATTTTGATACTTGGCTATATCATAAGAGTGTATACTTTGAGCATGAGTATGTGAGTTTTGTTTCATCCTCTTTGTTATGTAGTGCTTGGAAAGTTATTGAGTTGGTACTTAATCGCGTCATAGTTTTGCAAGGTACAAATTCGAGGACGAATTCCTTTAAAGAAGGAGGGAATGATGCAATTCGGATGAGTACTCAAAGCCAGGGAGGGTTCACGCTGAATATCCGGAGCTTGGAATGCTTTAAAGGGCTTGGAAATCGAGAATCAAGCAAATGAGAGCTTACTGGAATTTTCTCCAGCGCTATCGCGAAGCAAGAGACGCGATCGCGCAGAGGCAGCTAGCTCAACTGCGCGATCGCGAGCATAGGAGCGCTGTCGCGATGAAGCGATTTATGCAAGTGCACGATCGTGAAGAGTCCAACGCGATCGCGATGAAGCTTCAGATCATTGGACGCGATCGTGACGCACATGACGCGATCGCGAAGAGGCACGTTTCAGACAGTTTAACAGTTTACTATTCTGTACCTAGGGACTACTTAGTCATTTTGCTAGGGATTACTATTTATAGTGTCATTAGGAGTACTTAGCCTTAGTTAGACTTCGTTGATGAATGATGGTGAGTAAACATTGGCTAAGCATGTTGCTTGAGCACTTTCTTTCCTTGGTTTTCAATTGAATGTTAATTCAATTGAGGACTAATTAGTATAGGTTCTTTTTTATTGTAGTTTTAAGGAGGTGATTAGGCCTCACCTCTTAATTTTTTTCTTTAATTCCAAATCAATTTAAATTGGTCTTGTTTTTATTATTTTATTTTCTTGTTATTTTCTTAATCCTAGTTAGGATCATATCAGAATCTGGTGGTCCTAACATTTTACCCTTGCTATCATTCTTTCCACCAGCAACATTCAATGTTGAATTGTGAGCTTCTTTGAGGATAGTGGCACACTTAGGTATCTGAATGATAGTTCTCCTCTTGTGAAGTGCATTTCTTCAAGTGACTTTGCAATTTCAGTCTGAGCTACTCCTCCTATGTATAGGCAGCTTTTATCCATGTTAGCATATAGTCAGACACACAAGAACAATGATGGAATGCTTGCATCAGAAGTTGTATCAACACTCTATCTGCCGCACAACACATGAGTAGGTCATCAGCAAAGCATATATGTACAAGTTGAAGATTGGCACACCTAGGATGATAGTTGAAATCTAAATTGTGCCTGAGATGCTTCAATGTCCTATTCAGGTATTCCATGGCAAACACAAACAAGTATGAGGACATAGGATTCCTTTTCCTTAGCCCTTTTTTCTTGGAATGTAGGAGTGAGACCACCATTGATTAGCAAGGTGTAGCTCACTGTAGTTATACACTCCATTACCCAGTTAACAAATTTTTCAGGGAATCTAAATTCCATTAATAGCATTCTCATAGATCCTCATTCTATCAAGTCATATGCCTTGCTGATGTTTACTTTGATAGTGCACCTAGGTGATAATCCCTTCTTAGTATATCCTTTGATTAGTTCATGTGCAATAATGTCATTATCCAGGATATTTCTCCTTTTAATGAAGGTTGACCGAGAACTGCTTACTAAGGAGTCCCAAACTTGCTTTAGTCTTGAGTTTATCACCTTGGCAATTAACTTGTAGAGGGTCATACAACAAGCAATGAGTCTGAATTCTTTGATAAATGAGGAATTTGGAGCCTTTGGGATCAGAGTGATAGATGTGCAATTCACTTCCTTTAGTATTTTCCCATTTTCAAAGAACTGCCTTTAATACTTCGTACCCAATAACCCCACTAATGTTCTTTGAAAAACTCTGTTGGAAATCCATCTAAGCTTGGTGCTTTGTCATTTGGCAATGTCTGTAAAGCTTGAAGCGATCTCTTCTCTGGTTACTACCTGGATTAAAGCATGTCGCTTTTTGTAAAATTACTTTTGGAGAGTATCAATTTGCGTTTGACCAACTCTCTTGAGAAGTGCCTTCGTAGGCAATCTATAATTGGTCAATTTTTTTTAAAATATTTTTGAGTGTTTAATTCGAATAATGATATGTAAATCCCACTACCAGAAAAATCATATTTTGCGACAAAAATTTCAATTTTTTTGGTAATGTAACTATACAGCTATTTTAACTAGATAAATGATTTTAAATATTTATTATCAAAATATTAGAATTAATTTTTATTTTTATTTAATTAAAATTGTGGAAGAATAAATTAAAAAGTGCATTAAAACTAATGGAGTAATTAATTAGTATGATCACCTCCCTCGTCTTTTGAGATATATAAGTTATATATATCACCAGTGTACAGATTTTATATATTATATTATGTCATTTTAAACGGTTGTAACAAGTAACATGCTTGTTCCCTCTATTCGAGTACCATATTTTTTTATTGGAGAAAGAATATAAGTACGTACTAATCAAAACCAACTGAAAATTTATTTTGAACATAGTAACATAGGAGTATATTTCTTGGAATGGTACAGCTACATGCTGTACTCCTACTAACTAAAAGTAACTTATATATGTACAATATTCTATAAGTATATATGAAATGCCTTCGAATTTTTCAAAGGAAAAAAGAAATCAAGCAAATGAATAACTGCATATGTTTACTTCAAAGTCAGCCCCAACTACTGTGGGTGAATCAATCCCAACTTGTAACTAGTGGGAGGGATTATCAGAGCACTTCTACTAATCGTGTTTGACTGTTGCATACTAAACTTCATATTGCAAGAATAACATATTCTGAGTTCTGTATTACACTGAAAATTACAGCTCAAGAAATGGTAAGTACAAAAAATTACAAGATTGTGTATCAATTACAAGAAAAGGACAAAAAAAAAAGGGAGTACAAATATTAACAGTATTTGCATCACCAAACAGTTACTATCTGTTTGGTGAAGTTATAATTACAATATTTGCATATAAATATATACTCGGGTGACAGAAAAAAAAAAGAAATTAAGCAAAGGAATAACTGCATATAGTTACTTATGAATCAGCCCCAACTTCTGTAGTTGAACCAATCCCAACTTGTAACCAATGGGCGGGATTATCAGAGTTGGTATTCATATCCTTTAGGTCACTTAGCTTAGCTAACTTCAATTTACTATCTGCTTCATCATCTTCTACATTTTGTGTTGCACCATTATTAATATTGTACTTACCGTTGTTGGCATTACTATCGATTTTAATTTCTTCAAGGTAGTAATTATCATTATCATCATTTTTTGGAGCACAACTCCATGGATATTGCAAGTGTATTTCTGTTGATACCTCGAAGCTTAATGGATTAAAGGGGTCTCGTCTAATTCGCGACATGTCTTCATGTGTCGGAAGGTTATTAAGGTCTAATGCATCTGATTTATGCATGTTTGATCTTAGATTAATTTGCTCCACATGACCATTGAAATGAAATTTCGAAGAATCGGGGGAATTGGAGGTGATCCAGTGGCACCTCTTGTGACCACCTAAAGCTTGTCCTGTCGAGAAAACTCTATGGCATATTGAGCATTCATGGATTTTTGACTTCCTCATGGATTTTGAACTTTGCAGGAATTCTTGATCATGTGTGATATTCACATCTTGATCATCAATTAAGCTATCATCGAGTTGATCTTGCTTCGCTGCATAACACCCCTTAACTTTCTTGTGACTTGCCCTATGTCCACCTAGGGCTTGGTGGGAATTGAAGACTTTCTTGCAAGCTTTACATTCAAACAACCCTTTACTAGACGCCCCTTTAGCCTTGTTGTCAAAGGGTACACGAGTACTCACTAATGGGGTGAAGCCGTAGGCCATCGAGTTCCGTGCCGCCCGTTCCTCCTCCCTACTGGCAGAGGCACAAGACTCTTCTGGCTCAACCAATGATGTATCAACCCTTGCATTGGCTAAATCTATAAGGCATTTTGCAAGGAGAAGATCTTCTTCCTCACTTGATTGATAAGTTGAAGTACTAAGGCCTCCTACTTTTGTTCTTAATGACCTCTTTCTTTTAGACCATCCGTATCCTTTTTCTTTTCTTCCATCATAAATGTAATCCTCGCCCTCTGAACCGGGCGAGGATACTAAAGACTCTTCTGCATCTTCTGAGCTACATTTTCCATGTTCAAGAAAAGATTTCCAAGAAGAGAATTCTTTCCCACAATTCTCACAAACTCTATTGCTTTTTTGCCTATTAGGGTTTGTTCTTAATTGGTACATCCTTTTATTACCTTCCTTAACACTCCCTCCAAACTTATCTTCCCAATCACTTGCTTGATCATCATCATCCATAGTTACAACTTCATCCCCAATTCCATGAGCTCTCATATGCCCACCTAGAGCTCTCCCACACACAAAACCTTTCTTGCAAACTCTACAATAATGCTTAAAAACGGGTTGTTGTTGTTGTTGTTCTTGATCTATACAATCCATGGCTAAATGTTATTTTCTTGTTATTGTACTACTTCAAGTATGAATGAGAAGAGACATGGACAAGAAACTATAAGAAGCAAATCTAGTTTTAGTTGAGAGAATGAAGAGACTAAAAAAATTGCATGGGGGTGTGCATGCATGGGAGCGAGGGGCACAACGAGAGTTTGTTTGTTCTTGTACTAGAAGTTGTTGTGGACTTGTACGGTGAGAAAAAAATTAGTCCTAGTTTTTAGTTGAAGATGTGGTTTGTGGAGGAGAGTTTAGAGGTAAAGAGAAAAATAGGAGTGTGAGTGGAAGTGAAGAGTGAGTATGACAAGTGGAAGGAGAGAGTAAGGCCTAAGGGAGTGAAGAGCTTATTTTTTCACAAACTTTTTATTAATAACACTAGTGGTGTCAAACAACCAAATTGGACGGCAGAAGATAATACTTACACATCATGGACTCATCAAGAGTAAATATATTTAGTTTTCTTTATTCACTATTCTGTTTTTATCAGTTATGAGTGTTTCTCGCTTATCCGAACAATTTTTTCGTACAAAATTTGGGCGTTTGAGACTGAAAAAAGAACATAAATATAGTGAGAATGAAAATTTTCATGTCAGTTTTGAATATTGATTTATTTACTTTTGAGATAATATTATTATTGAAATACATGAAACAAATTATTAATAATTAAAAATACTAAAGCATAACTTTCATTGATCATTGATGTGAAAAAGATAAGAGTTTGACATCCCAAACTTTTGACATTATCATTGAGAAGAATCCTCACTTTAATTTGTAATCCTTATTATAATTAAATAGCACTGTTGAAGATAGAGTATTTAATTTGTAGTCCTTATAATTAATTTTACACTATTGTGGGTAAAAAGATTAAACTAAAGCTTGGGTGGGAAATTGACATTTGATTTGTAAATTGCTCTTGGTTGCCAACCCACTGGTATGACATTTTGGGCAATGACTGTTTGCTTAAATTCTGTAGTAAGTCTAAGTGAGAAAGGAGGTTTCTGTGTGTCTGGCTTGATGCCAACGCTCCAAGTTGCCCCAAACATTTGTTGCATGGGAAGCCATTGATTCGAATTGGATGCTTTAATTTCTACAAAAGAAAGATCACCATCTCCATTAACTGCCTCAGCTGCAACTGCCAAGAAATCAGGATTGGAGCCTTTGTCTACCTTAAATTGTATATTTGCCTTGTAACTGCATGCCACTCTGCACGATTCAATATCATGGTTTAGCAAAATTGTGCATTAATTGTGTTGTGTACTACTCTTTTTTAGGCATACTAACAAGGAAAGAGTGTTACCAAGTAAATGGAAATTTTGTATTGATTTCTCTATTTGTCATGTGGAACGTAACTCACCTTCTGTAATTAATTTGGATTCTTCCTTCATTACGCAATTGTTCAGCTTGGCCAGGTTTTGCCAAGGCTCCAAAAGCAGTTCCACTAAAATCAAAATGAACAGGATCATTATTGCATGCCCCTGGGCACTCATCTGTAAGAGTTACTATTATTGGATTTCCTGAGCAGTATTGATTTTGATTCTGTAAGCACAACACCTGAAAATCGATTGCATTAATATAAATAAAGATTTCATTTATTTTGCGAAGTGAAACTCAAAATTCATGCATGTGTTTCTCTTTTTATAAAACAAATTTCAAGTGCACCTGGTAGCATGCACCACAGCCAAAGCCATGTTTAAATAGGACTTCATTTCCTGCAGTAATCATGGCATTGTATGGAAAGTTTGCTACATCATTTTCCAGCCCACATGCTCCTCCTAAACAAAGATTAATTAATAACAGTACAATTGATCAGTCTTTAATTAAGCACTAGAATCATCAATCAAATATATCTATGTAGATCAAGTCATTGCTGTTGTAAACATTAATTTGTCTGCAACCTTGCAGTAAAAGTCGCCTTCTTTATGAAAAGAAGTTAAAAATAGTTTCGAAGTATAAGTAGAAGTAGATGTTGACTTTGTTTTTAATATTTTGAGATAAGAATATCAATTCAAATTATTTATATTTATCAATTTATGGCCAAAGTCTCATATCATAACATGCTCGATCCCGATCTCTATTTTGTGATTGTGGCTTTACATGCTAATTGAATATGATTACAAAACTTAATTAAAGTCTCTCATAATAAATATTTCAAATCATTTTTCTAGTTAAATACTCCTAATATAGTCAAACATAAAATGTTGTTATATTACTAACAAGAATGCTACTTGGATGATTCGATCAAACGTGACTACTATCATACAAAAAAAATACTTTTTTTATTTGAAATAATATGTAATTCAAAGTTTTTAAAATTTGAAAGTTTAGTCAAAAGGAAATTAACTAGTGAGGCATTACCACTCCCAGCTCCAGTACGATTTCCATACCAAGTTGCTACCGCGGATGAGAAGCCACCAGCTAAACTACTATTAATTGGCTGATGACAAGAAGAAAAACTAACCAACTGCAAGAACAAAGTTATAGAAATGCAAAAGGAAAGACATTGACAAAACTTAGGAGCCATTTATGAGTAACTATTTATGATTAATTAAGTAGCTCATGCAATGCTATGATAATTGATGCTATGATTATTGATCCTAGGAGTACTATTTATATTAGGAAAACGAATTAATTAGTTGACTATATAGTAACTTACTAAACATTAATCATGCATGAATTCGCTACATTTTGCCATTTCAGCTTAAAAATTTATCGACATTCCATATATTTAGCTGCAAGTTACTATGTACGTAGTAGTTGGTGGATTCTATCGCATGGTTGGTGCAAGATGGCCATTTCTGGAAAAACTTTAATTTATTTAACTTGTCATTTTTATGCGAGCCTACTAATTAAAACACATTATAACCATAAGGTGTGGTTTTGAACTTTTACACTCCGTTTGGATGGTTGTTACCCATCGTTTCATAATGTGTTGTATTATATTGTATTGTATCGTATTATATGGTATTGTATCGTATTGTGTTGTACAATATTTGAATGGACTGTATTGTTTACCGTGGTTTAATAATAGAAAATAAGATAAAAGGTAAAATAAAAATATTAAATAATAAGTGAGGGCATGATATGTAAGAAAAATAGATAACGACGCGATCTCACAGGCCAAATCGGTCGTTACATAAAGTGCCAGTTTTCATGGTTACATAACTATGGATTTAAAGATACCATACAATGTTAATTAGAGAAACAATCGAAACAAACATCGTACCCATAGTAACAGTACAATACCATACAATGGGTTACAACCATCCAAACAAACTGTTAAGACTGCTTGGCAATATCTTTAAGAATCAATAGGAGGGATAATAAATTATAATTTTGAGATTAATTTATTTTATATTTTGGTTGGATGAATAAGATGAGATGTTTCAAAAAAATAGGATTACAGTCATGCAATTATCTATCTCATATACTATATGGAATTATATTTATTAAGTTATTCCATTTTGTATCAAACTACTTAAAAAAATGATCTCACCTATGATAGATCCGCTACGGAAAACTTTTGTTATTCATCGTGCATATGACTTGCTTTAAACTGATTTGATAAAATATATGGGGTACTTATTTAATTATGATCAAAATTAATTATTCTTACAACAATAACTTCAGAACATATATTTTTAGTAAAATGGTGTAACATATTAAATTTTGAAGTATAAGAAAGACTCTCTAAAAGCGAAGAAAAATGTGTTAATTAATTGAATAACACATATAGAGTAACTGTTTTTCAATACAATATAGCTTGCACAATTTAACTCAATAGGTAGAATGATTTTTAGTACAATATCGGTTCTGCCCGTCTCTCACAGTCCGTAGCAAAAATATATATTTATATTAAATTCAGTAATGTTCTCGTCATACTCAAATCTTGATTCTGCGTTTTAACTCATGGACAACTGATCAGCAAAAGTTTACGTACATGAACTTTATAGACTTCAATAGTCAAAATTTTGCAGAAAAAAAAAAAAGAAAAAACTTTATAGACAAAAAAATCTAATTTACGAGATAGGCAGCAAAAAGTTTTGACGAGTGGATTTTTCTTACTTACGTAAGCTGTGGTAACTTACGTGTCATAAACTGATTGGCTATGCCTATGTGGCCTCCTCCACATATATAAATTACAAAACCAATTAAAATACAAGTCAAAACAAATTTTCACACATTTTCCTCCCTTTGTATTAGTAATAATTCTTTCAGATCAGAGAAACCCTTATTCCTAATTTCAGCATTTTTAAGGTAAATTTCTCCTCTTAAAACTTTTAAATTAAATTATTCCTTGTTTAATATAGATGCATGTGCTAATTCTTGCTTGTAAAAATTCCTAATTTTTAGTTTTATTTGAAATAAATTCTAGTAATTGATTGTTATTGAAACAAATGACTTTTGCATGTGTGAGATCTAAAATCTGAAGGATCTAGATCTTTTAGCTTGCGTATACCTCGACTAATTCAACCTGATACCTGTCATACCCACCAAGGCTTGGATAGATGGGATTTGAAATTTGAAGGATCTAGATTTTTAGGCTTGGATAGATGTTTTTATATGATCTGATGCCTAAAACATTTGATCTTTACAGCACATTGTTATTAGTAAGTTTTTTATTTTAAATCATGCTTTAAAAGATCTATGTAGGCGATAACTATTATTCGAGAATATGTTTTTATGACAATATATAGAAATTTCTTGTATTTTTTTTATTGTATTTGCATAATATTGGTGTTGGATGAGTTTAAAATGGAGTAACATGGTCGTTGCGGGTTTATATAGTCGACCTGAACTTGTTTGGGACGGAGGCGCAGTAGTTGTAGTATTGGTCTATTCCTTCACTACTTTGTGTACCATGTATGTTCAGTTTATACCGAAACGTTATGCGATTTTAATGTTCAAGGAGTTATGGGCTAATTAGTGTAGTTGGTGGTATAATAAGTACTTGCTTGAAGAGCTGGAAGTTAGCTAATGTTTTTGTTTAATTGGTCTTGAACTTTTTCTAACTGGAATCCCTGTATCTGAATCGTACTTGTCTCTATAGGGAATAGGAAGCAGATTAGGACAGATCCTAGTCTTATAGATGTAGTTAGTTGTCTTGACAAATTCATTGAATCGAGCTCATACTCAAAGGAGCACAAGCTTGTGCTTTTCTTGGTAAGTAGGCTGATGGGCAGTCACCCTTGATTTGCAATTGTATGGTTTTGTGTGATATTAGCAAAAACTTGTTTTGATAGATTTTTATGCCAGTTTGGGTAAGTTTGGTTTAATTCAGGATCTATCTCTTTTCACGTGTCGTCACATACTATTTTGTTAAGAGGCTAGACTAGTGGAATGAGTAGAAGGTGCGATTGGCGTAGAAGTAGATGAAAAAGAAATGAACCACTTGAGATAGGGCTAAAAATGAAAAGAAAATGGGATGAATGTTGGAGTATCCTCACTTTGCAATAATCGGTCTGATGGTAAATACTTACTCGCACCCGGTGTTTACACAAAACCAAGCAATTTACCCTTTGTAGTTATATAAGTAAAAGAGGAAATGCACATCATTTAACCATGGTTAAGGCATAAGTGCATGTAAACAATACATGTGTCTTGCTATCATTGGTTTGGTGTAAACACCGGGTGCCGGTAAGTTTTTACCTCAGTCTGATTCCCCTTAACACCATCAGTTTTTGCCGTACCCAATCATATCTTTGGTACAGGAGACTTTACTAGGTCTCAATGTTTGCATATTGCTGACACATCTGAAATTTTTAGTACAGTTTTGAAATTCCTTTAGAGCAGTAGTGAAAGAATGATGCAAAGTTTCTAATATTTCATAGTTTTATGTTGTCCGACTCATCTGCATCAACTAGTACCCATATGTCCCGACTAAGTGGCATGACTTTGATGTTTGAGTTGATTCAACTTCTTGCTGATATTTGATGTACCATTTGTAGAGCTTAAAAAGTATGATTGATAACTCTTTATTAGCTGTTGTACTATGCAATGAAAGTCAAGTAGTTGAACAGAGGGAGTAGTCACTGGTCGACTGAGTTTGAACTTACCTCTTTATTTGTGAGTGACAACATTTCAACTTAATATTTTTCTTGTCGTAATATAAATATAGGAGGAGGACAGTAATATATGGAATTTCAGAAAGGGATATATCAACTACATGTAATATCCTGTTGGAATGCTTCAATGCAATAGTTACCTTGTTCCCTTAGTTGACCCATTTCTGCAATTATTGATGTTTAGTTGCTTACTGTCTCTTAAATGTTCACTGTGTTTGAGCACTTGCAATATATTAGTGCTATGAAAGTTTTTTTTTTGGTGAATCTTCCTACTAAAGATTGTCTTGTTAATACTTTAAACAGTGATTAGAAATGGCTTTGGGTGGAGGTGGACCGCAAAGAGGGAGTGCTGCAGCTGCTGCTGCTAACCTACGTCGAAGAAGGACCACTAGTGGTGGAGCTGCAGCAGGAGGAGCAGGTGGTAACATGCTTCAGTTCTACACTGATGATTCCCCCGGACTGAAGATATCCCCCAATGTTGTGCTTGTGATGAGTATTGGCTTCATAGCTTTTGTCGCAGTCCTTCACGTCATGGGCAAGCTATACTTTGTCCGCAGAGAGGCTTAGAGAAATTAGCATAATCCCCTAGGAAATTTATTGCTGAGGTGAGGAATTTTTGTTGGGGAAACAGCTTTGAGTATATTTGTTCTTGAAGGAAAACTGACATTGTAGGTTTATTTTCTTTTAGTTTGTGTCTTCAATGAAGTCTAAAAAAGTTTTCAGTTATGAGTTGAATGTTTCTTGTACGTTCTGTGTTCCAACATCTAATGAATAGGACAGTTCCATAATATAGTTTCTTTACCTTTAATGGGATCATGTTGCATGTCTAGCTTAAATGATTTGTTTTTAATGCATTATGCTTCTAAATAGCTAACCCTTCATTACCTGTGATTGTGAGGATGGTATTCATTAATCTTTCTTTTTCTTTAATTATTTGATATCCATTGGCCCTACTAGAGGAGATTCGCCTCGTGTAGGGTCTAGGGTCTGGAAACCTTCGTTAGCATTTTTCTATTATAGTGTTCGAACTCGAGACTTTGGAACCTGACGGTGATTGATATATACAACCTATGACTGTTGTAGCTGTTATGTGTTCAGAATTGGACCGAGTTATTCTTACTGTGTGGGTTCTCATTAGCAATTATGCAAACTATGAAGAGAGAAAAAGAACGATGCAAATTATTAACCACTTCACTAAAATGAGTTATCCAACTACTCCAGCTATGCTGAATTGACTTGTTAACGTCAGTCTTGATTAAGCTGGTCTAGTATCTGACATTCAATCGCTTGTTAAAATGTCGGACAAGATTGTAACTACTCCACATAATACCATATAAGCTGATTATTTACATTTTTAAAAATTTATCATGACATATTAAGAAACCGTCACCAAAATTAACTGCATAGGGTCAAACTCTAGAAAACAAATTGGAAAAGAGATCAGAAAATAATTAAAAGTTATGACAAAAGATGGAGTTCTCTAATTTGCTAACTGATAGCGAGGTTAGACAAAATGGAACATACAAAGTTTATAGTACGACCAAAAGGCTAGAAGCACCTAGTATTATTACACTTCACGAAGGAATCAGATAACCTAAATAGTGATCTATAACTTAGACAAACATGTTGCACTGGTCAAAAACTCCGTTGGGAGTTCTAAAGTAATATGCCTATTTTTCTGGTTCACTTTTCAAGTAAATCAACCACACTTCACCGATAAAAGTTAAAATACACTGTATACTGCAGTGATCTGATCTTAGCACATTCAGGTGCTCTATGAACACCTCCACCTAACACTTCTATGGAGCAGTCAAAACACACTTGTTCAGAGACAGAGTTGCCAAATAAGTTGCATTGGCATAAGCAATTAAGTAAGCAAATTTCTACATACTCTATTAACACTTCCATGGAGCAGCCAAAACATACTACTAGCCCAGAGACAGAGTTGCCAAATAAGTTGCATTGGCATAAGCAAAAAGGTAACACAGAAATTACTTCAAGCTGATCTCAGGGGATATCTTGCCTCTTCGGCACTTAATCCAAGTACTGTAGGCTCTATGTTGTTCGAGGTCACATGCTGGTCAGCCAAATCTTGAGCTCCAGCACTTGGCTTCACCTCATTGTGCTCCTGATCAATACCACCACCGTCACTTTCCTTCTCTGACGAGAGTTCCTCGTCATCAGCTTCAGGAGGAAGCATGTACAGCTCCAGGCCATAGGTCTTGGGGTCAAAACTGGGATCTTTAGCCTTGATCTTCTCTATGGCCAGCTTCACTCCCTTCCCCAAGTAAGAAGCAGCATACTCCATGAGCTCCTGTTTGTATAAGGAAGAAGCCCTGTATTTTTGGATAGCAATGGGACCAGCCTCCTCCAATTCCCTCTTCAGCTCGAAGATTTTCTGGTGAAGAAGCGTCTGGACCCTCAAAAGGGACTCCTTGTCATCAGTTAGAGCAGTGATCACGTTGGAAACCCCAGACAAGTCACGTTCAAGCCTCCCCTTCTCAATCTCAGAGTCCTTGAGCTTCTTACATGTTTCTGCCAGCTTATCTTTCAAAGGAGCCATCATATTTTCCAGGTCTTCACTCACCTTTGCCACGTCATTATACTTGGCAGTAGCTTCTTGAAGGCGATCATACTGAAGACAGAAGTAGTTGATGCCCTACAAAAAGTAGGAAAAGAGGTCAACAAGAAAACAGAAGAAACAAAGGGGCAAGGAGAGGCTAACTCATTAGGAAATATAGAAAATAAAGAGACTGACCTCGTAGAAATGACGAAGCCCCTCTTCAGTGACCTCTTGGTCTGTCTTTTTATTCGCAACAACCCGTTCCCACATCTTGAGTGTTGAGTGCAGAAGATCAACAGGTGGAAAGTGAGATTGCTCCTCCTCAGCAGGCTGCAAGCTGGGGAGCACTAAACTGCCTAAGTTTGACTCCAAGGGAGCTGAAGCAGTGTTGGTTGAAAGGGCACAGGTCATGGGAACATTGCACGGCTCGGACTCCCCATGTTTTTTTTCAGCAGTAGCGGTAGATGTATGAGCAGAATCACTGACAGGCTTGCTTGTAGCTTGAGGCGCCACGGATCCAAAGACCCAAGGCTGAGCGAAAGAAACGTGGCTTTTCGTTTCCCCTCTGCCTTGAGCTTGCCTAGCAGCTCGGCAGGAGAGAAACTTGTCACATTGGCTTGCAAAAACTGCAGTAACCTCCTGCAGCTCGGGGGAACAACTAGTAGGGACAGTTGCTGCAAGCAAACAGAAAAGGTCAGTAGCATTAAGGTTGAGAAGTAATAATTTGACATAGTGGATTAAGAGACAAATGTAGGCATGTAGGAGAGCGTAAGCATCAGCTCCACCAACAAAGACATGGCATCAATCAACTGCAAAGCCCCTTGTTTGATCTATACACAATGCTGAAGCACCATCAAGGTTGGCTAGAAACTTGACTTTATTTAGAAAGGGGTGAGTTAAGCGGGGGAAAATATATATAGATGTGCTATTGAAAACGAAAAGACAACATTTCTCTTCCTAATCCTAACTAAGAGCTAAACCTTCAAGAGATAAACGTCAGGCAAGTTTAAGTTATATGCAGAGTTAGTGTAAAGGAATGTTTACACAAGCACAACTATGTATAGGTATGTTTCCATAAAACACTGAAAATAAGGCACGTTGCGTGCTACAACTGGTAGATATGACCTTATAGTGTAAATAATTTAAACGTCTAAGGATAATGTTAGCCGAGCTTATGTATGTTCACGTATTATTCACGGTCAAGTCAGCTGAAGGATATCTACAAGTAAGTTTCCATAAACAGTTTCGAATGTTGTAAATAAGGCATGTTAGTTTCTACAACAAGTAAATAT
Source organism: Petunia x hybrida (assembly GCA_037355625.1). Lineage (NCBI taxonomy): Eukaryota > Viridiplantae > Streptophyta > Magnoliopsida > Solanales > Solanaceae > Petunia > Petunia x hybrida. The sequence goes on along the minus strand of JBBBVM010000053.1, from coordinate 2,157,057 downwards.
GATCTAAAAGCGTAAATATTCTTTACATTAACAAGGTATATCAAAAACAATTTCAAATGTTGTAAATAAGGAATGTTGATAGCGTAGATATTGTTTACACTAACAATGTAAATCAAAATAAGCTAATCATAAAGCAAAAATGAACATAAAAAGAGAAATTCAACAAAACTTTACCAGAAATTGACGAAGAGGATGTACCGGTAACTGTAGCGCCGGCGGTTAACGGCCATGAAGAGGTAGTAGTAGTAGTAGTAGAATTAGCTGGAGTTAAACCAAAAGCAGCTCCAAACAAACACGAATGATCTTTACCGGAACTTCCGGTAAATGTAGCACCGGCGTCAAACAGTGATGAAGAGGACACAGAAGTAACAGTAGAAGTATCTGGAGTTGAACTGAACAAATACGAAGAGGATGTACTACCGATGCTGCCGTTTAACGATGAAGGAAAAATTGATGAAGACATTTTTTCTAGAAGGATTGATTTCAAAAAAAAATGGTGAAAAAACTAGTAGAAGAGAAACATGACGATCAGTCTTTTTATTTGCTTTTCTGTTCCCCCAAATAGCTACTCTAGATGACTTGGCGCCCAAGGACTGGACTGGAGTACTAGCATATAGACTAGACTCAGAATTTGGAAGAAAATGATAAAACTAGTCTTCTAAGATTTGTTTTTTAGGGATAAATTAATCTAATAAATTAGTTTGTTAGGGATAAACTAATCTAAAAAAACTAGTAGAAGATTTGTTTGTGGGATAAACTAATCTAAAATATCTAATAAATTAGTTTCATGTTTATAGGTATTAGATAAATTAGGATAAAAAAAATTTCGCCACAATATGGGATTAACTTATCACATATAAAAGATAGAGATAAGTTATCTCAAATTCAAATCCCAATTTCAATCTCAAGATAAAATTATTCCAAAATTATGGGATATCTCAGTTATAATAATTTTTCGTACCAGACAACCCCTTAACTCATTATTTAAGGAAAATAGAGAGATATTTGAAATTTGTAGCTTAGAATAAGACATAAATATTTGTCTGACTATAAATCGTCTCATTACGTGTAAAATAAGAAATTGATATTTTAAATTAAAAGATGGGACATTCTTTTTAAAAATAAGAAACGTGTGACTTATAAGTTGAAAAGAAAGGGAGTAGCTATTTAAATGCTGTTCCAATTTTCAAAATTGTGCAAGAATATTCCTAATTTATATATTTCAACGCATTGTTTAAAATTGTGAACAATCTCATTAAAAATTTTGACGAATCTATCAAAATTCATTTGTTTCATGTTTCGATAAGATGCCAAAACTTACCGCCATTGTTAAAAATCACAAGAAGATTTTGATGGATCCGTCAAGAATTGAACAAATGAAATTTTGAAAGATTAGTGAAAACTCTGCATGGAGTTTTGACACGCTTGTCTAAACTTGAAAATTGGACTATTACTACACAAATTTCAAAGATGGAGCACGTCAAAGGGCCATCCGGTGAATTTTCTCTTCTGACAATCAGAGTTATATGTTGGCAAAAGCATATACTTGATGCATGATGGACCAACTACAACCACTAGAGCACATGTACGTAAAAATTTTGCTTAAAGGCTATTTTTGCCAGTAGTCTTTGGTTTGAGATCATTTTTTTTTTAATTTTGCATGAAATACCACTTTGTGGAATATCAATCCTTGTTGGATGAATTTTATACCACAAGAATTAAAGTTTAACTTCAGCCCACAACGGTTGAAGCTGAAGTTGAACTTCATACCTTAGGCATGAAGTTCAGCCCACAAAGATTTAAGTTCCAAAAAATGACCTCTTATACAAAATCAATAAAAAAATAGTCTCAAACAAAAGACAACTGACAAAAGTGGCTATTCGTATATTTTGCCCCAACATGTACCTAACCTGAATGGACAAAGAGCTCTAACTTGCGGGCTAAGTGCACAAAAGGCCAGTTTTGCCACTGGTCTTACGGCAAAGGCTACTAAAACCAAAATATTTACTTTGTGGCCACTTACATTACACCGACCATAAATGGAAAAAGCAAAAGTTAAAATTACCCCTCAGCTTATATATAACAACCAGTTCGTTATTTCTCTGTTACTCTGTGGCTGTTGCTACTGAATTCTTAATCAATTTTCTTCACCAATCTCACTTTTCAATTTCTCTTCACAATTTCGCTTAAAAATTTTAAGTATTCTACGATTCAATTTTACGTTATGCTGCATTAAGACTGAATTTGAACTAAGTTCAATCCATCTGAACTGAATTTCAGAGAAATTCTTTTAAAATTTAGTAGTTTTAATACGTCGATGTGCCGTTGATGACTGAACTTCAGTATCGCCATTGTCGTGTTAAGTATCAGCACTGAAGTTGATAAGAATCAAACGCGGAAAAATAAAAGATAAAGAACGAGACGTAACTCGATCAATAATCTCAAGTAGCAACGAAGAACTCGTTCCGTTACACCCCGAGATAATGGCAAGAACACCTACGCTTGGCAACTACCCTCGAGCTAATGTGAGCATGCAAGTAGAATGGTCGGGGGGGATTGGAAATCATCTAGATTCACTAGAGGAAGAACAACTCCCATCAAAGGTTTCATTCAACAAAGTGTTCAACTCTTAACAAGGTTTTTAATCATCAATCATAAGCTAAGAAATGAAATAAGCTATCTAGCTATTTATAGATGTTTTTAGGCACCAAGTGAAAGGTCTAGAATGCCCACACTTAGGCTTAGAGATAAAAGACCACGTAGGGTCAAAATAGACATAACACAAAGCAAAATCCCGTGCTTCAGCTTTTGGGGCGGAGGGCCCGCCATTTTGTGTAGTGGGGTTGGCTGGGCGGAGTGCCTGGCTGAGGGGCGGAGCGTCTGGCCCCCTTGTTCTCTGGGCGGGGCGCCTGGTTCACTGGGCTGCTCCTCTTGCACTTTGATCATCCGGAATGGCTTCCAATCACTTCCTTCTTCTAGGCCCTTCCTCACCAAGTGTAACTGTACTCCTTGGATCTCCTTAGCTTGGCTCCGTGTAAAGGGTCTTCTGGGAGTTTGGGGCTTATCATCATCCCCTTCTTGAGAGGATTTCGTCCTCGAAATTGAAGCATCATCATCCACGACCTCTTCATCCCCTACATCCAAAGGAACCAAGTCACAAATATTAAATGCATTAGAAACTTGATACTCACTTGGCAAGTCAACCACATAGGCGTTGTTGTTTATTTTTGAAAGAACTTAAAATGGGACATCTCCTCGGGGTGCCAACTTCCCTTTCCTAAGGTTTGAAAACCTTTCTTTCCGGAAGTGCACCCACACATAGTCACTCTTCTTGAGTTCCACCTTCTTGCGTCCTTTGTTTTTCTTGGAGGCAATCTTTGCATAAGCTTCCTCCAAATTCTTCTTCGCCTTTGCATGGAGTTCAACCAACGCCTTGGCTCTAGCTTTACCTTCAAAATTAACAACCATTTCCCTTGGCAAAGGGGTTAGATCAAGGGGAATCAAGGGGTTAAAACCATAAACGCACTCAAATGGAGTCATGCCAATCATGCTATCCAATTTACGATTATAGGCAAACTCCATAAGAGGCAATCTATCAATCCAAGTCCCGGCCTTACCTCGAGTTATGGCTCTAAGAAGAGCACCTAAGGTTCGGTTCACCACCTCGGTTTGGCCATCCGTTTGTGGGTGGTGGGACGTAGAAAACAAAAGTTTGGTACCAAGGGCACCCCATAAACTTCTCCAAAAATGGCTTAGGAACTTGGTGTCCCTATCACACACTATGGTTTGAGGCACACCATGCAAATTTAAAACATTATGAATAAACAAAGTAGCAATATGTTGTGCATCATCGCATTTTTTACATGGAATGAAGTGAGCCATTTTGGAGAACCTATCCACAACAACATAAATGCTATGATGGCCCTCCCTAGTCCTTGGTAATCCCATAACAAAGTCCATTGATATATCCAACCACGGACTAACAGGTACGGGGAGAGGGGTATATAACCCATGGGGTGTGCTTTGGATTTAGCACGCTTGCACTCAAGACAATTGGTGCAAAACTTTTCAACATGCACCCCCATCTTTGGCCAATGAAATTGTTCTTTAAGAATGGCCAAAGTCTTTCTTATCCCAAAGTGACCCATGAATCCTCCACAATGTGCCTCTTGCACTAACAATTCCCTCCATGAGGACTCGGGTATGCACACTCTACCATTTTTGAAAATGTAGCCATTAACCCATTGGTATTTTTCAACTCTCTCCCCTTTCTCTAGAGCTTTATGGATGCTCTTTAGCTTAGGGTCATGAGCGTACATCAACTTGATGCTCTCAAAACTCATGAGCTTAGAGGTGGGAGTGGTGACAAGGGCGAACTTTCTAGAAAGCGCATCCGCCACAACATTGTCTTTCCCCTTTTTGTATTGAACAACATAGGGAAAAGACTCAATGAGCTCAACCCACTTGGCATGCCTCTTGTTTAGCTTCTCTTGGCCCCTAAGATGTTTGAGTGACTCATTGTCACTCTTAATCACAAACTCCCTAGGCCATAGGTAATGTTGTCAATGAGAAAGAGCTCTCACTAGGGCATACAACTCCTTGTCATACGTAGAATAATTCAAGAAGGCCCCTTTCTATTTCTTACTAAAGTAGGGTATGGGTTTGCCATCTTACATTAAAACACCACCAATTCCCACCCCAGAGGCATCACATTCAACCTCAAATGCCTTTCCAAAGTGGGGCAATTACAATAGAGGGGCGGTACTCAACCTACTTTTCAATTCTTGGAAGGCCTTCTCTTGAGGCTCTCCCCACACAAATGGTTGGTCCTTCTTCACCAATTCGGTGAGTGGAGCGGCAATGGAGCTAAAGTCTTTTACAAATCGTCTATAAAAACTAGCAAGACCATGAAAGCTCCTCACTTGAGTCACAGTGGTTGGAGTAGGCCAATCACGAATGGCCTCCACCTTGGACTCATCTACCTCCACTCATTGGGCACTCACAAAAAACCCAAGGAAGACAGTCTTCTCCACACAAAAGGCACACTTTTTCAAATTGGCATAGAGCTTTTCGGCTCTTAGCACTTCAAGCACTTGACTCAAGTGGCCAACATGATCATCTATTGACTTACTATAAATCAAGATATCATCAAAATAGACAACCACAAATTTATTGATGAATGGTTTCAACACATAGTTCATTAGTCTCATAAAAGTACTCGGTGCATTGGAGAGCCCAAAAGGCATCACCAACCATTCATAGAGACCAAACTTGGTCTTGAATGCGGTTTTTCATTCGTCCCCGGGTTTCATCCGGATTTGATGGTAACCGGACCTAAGGTCAATTTTGGTAAAGACACATGAACCACTTAATTCATCTAACATATCATCAAGTCGGGGAATGGGATGACGGTACTTTACCGTTATTTTATTCACGGCCCGACAATCAACACACATCCTCCAAGTGCCATCTTTTTTGGGGACAAGGATCACGGGCACGGCACAAGGACTCAAGCTTTCACTCACCAAGCCTTTAGTGAGCAATTCATCAACTTGCTTTTGCAATTCTCTTGTGTCCTCCGGATTGCTCCTATAACCCGGTTTGTTTGGAATTTGAGACCCCGGGATAAAATCAATTTGGTGCTCTATCCCCCTCAATGGAGGAAGACCACTCGGCATCTCTTCCGGGAACATGTCGTCAAACACCTTTAAAACATTCTCAATTGCACTAGGTAAAGGGTTAGTTAAAGAATCAACATCGGATGCAAGAATCGTACCTTTATGCACTAGGCAAAGGAGTAGCTTGTTGCCATCATTTCCTTTCAAGAGTTCACCCGGTTGCATCATGGAACATATGCTACCGGTAGAAGATGGTGGGATTGCCACCATGCTTTCGGCCAAAGGGCTAGTCTCCACAACCAACTTAGCCTTTGCCGCGTCTCTTAACTCCCTCATTCGCTTGTAATCATCACTTACTTGCTTGGGAGTCAAGGGTTTAAGCACAAATTTCCTTCCTTCATGTTTGACCGTGTAAGTGTTGACACGACCATCATGAACCGCATGTCTATCAAATTGCCAAGGCCTTCCAAAGAGAAGGTGGCATGCTTGCATAGGCACCACATCAAAAAAGTATTCATCCACATAGCTACCCATTTTGAACTTAATCATTGCTTGCTTACCACCTTTAGCTCCCCACACTCACTAAGCCATTGCAAACGATAAGGTTTGGGGTGTTTCAAGATAGGCAATTTCAATTGGGTAATAAGTGATTGACTCACAATATTAGCATAACTTCCCGAGTCAATGATCATAGAGCAAACAACACCCATGACTCGGCATCTAGCATGAAAGAGATTTTCCCTTTGCAAGGTCTCACTACCCTCCACAATCATGACACCTAAACTCCTCCTCACAACTAGGAAAGTATGAGGGTCATCATCCTCCACCGTGTCATCTTCCAAATCAACCACCTCATCCTCCTCTACTTCCTCATCCTCCGGTTCACTCTCTTGTTCATAAGCACTATCACCAACAACAATCATGGTCCTCTTCGTAGGACATTCTTTAGCAAAGTGACAATACCCCTTGCACTTGTGGCATTGAATAGAAGAAGAAGTAGGAGTATTTAATTGGGTTTTAGAATTACCTCCCACATTAGGCGTGTACTTCTCATATGGCTTCTTCACATCTTTGCTAGCATTTGCACCACTAGTGCCACTTGCATTTGGGAATCTTGCATAAGGAGTAGGGCTTTTCCATTCCTTTAGTTTGTTCATGGAAGTGGAAGTGTTGCTCTTGTAACGGTTGGACTTTTTATCTTTAAGCCATTGCTCGGCTTGAATGGCGGCATCAAGGACTTCTTGAAGTGAAAGATAAGCCTGCAATCTCAATTGTGAAGCTATACCATAGCTCAAGCCATTCTTGAAGCGGATCACTGCTTGTTCCTCATCTTCGGTGTCCATATCCAAGGCCATCCGAGTCTTCTCAAACTCATCATAATACTCATGAACCGTCTTGAAACCTTGCTTTAGATCATAAAGCTTCTTGAGTTGCTCTTGACGATACCTAGGAGTGATGTACTTGATACTCATGAGACCTTTCAAATCATTCCAACCCACAATCACGGGGATTCCCGCTCTCCTCCTTGATCTCTTGATGGATTCCCACCAAGTATATGCATAGGACTCAAAGGATGAAATAGCATAAGTAACTTTCTTCTCATCGGTCATCTCATATGTGTCAAACATCCTTTCCAAGAGTAGTACCCATTTAATGTAGACCTCTGGATCATAATTCCCCTTAAATATTGGAAGATTCAGCTTCACACTATTGAGGTTGGTGTTATCACGACCCCCACGAAAAGGCTCCGGTTGGCCTCCATAGTGACCTTCATTTCCACCATAATCCCTCCTAGCATTCCCTCCAACATACCCCATGGGTGACCCTCGACCTCGGCCTCTACCCCTATCCACATTTCGACCCCAATTCATACCTCGCCTTGGTTGATAGTGATCATCATACCCATACACCTCATCACCATACTCGGCTTCCTCCCCTTCTTGAGCTTCATCGACTTGCTCAAGAGGTTGAACATTTCGAATGGGTCTTGGAAGTGGAATGTTTCTTTGGGGGTTGTCCAAAATACGGGGAATGCCCATTCGTTGGGGATTGCTCAACAATGGATCAATTCTCTCTCGATCTTCCTTTACCCATTGTTGATTAAGCAACTCAAAAACTTGTTTCGGGGTAAATGTAGGACTACTTGAGCCTTCACCGGCTTCAACTTGGACACTAGGGGTCCCATCTCCAACTCGGACACTCAAGGTCCCTTGCCCTACTTGGAGACTTGAAGTCACCTTTTCAAGAGTTTCAATCTTTTGGCCCATGATGTACATCTTGGCAAGAATGTTAGCCAAGGCATCCTTGATAAAATCTTGACTTTCGTTAGCCATTGTACCTACAAAAAGAACAAATGTTAGTGAAATCACCTCACACACTCCCTCACTTGAGTTTCACTCGGGTCACTCGTTTAGTAGTGGTGGATATTTCACTCGACTTGTAGTTCCAAAGCTTCACGTATATGAGTAGAAATCCCTCACTCAACCAAAATATTCATGAGTCAAGCACACTCCGGGGTGAGTGGAGTTAATAGGACTCAATGAACGCTAGGCACTTTGAAGTGAGGACTTGAGTCAAAAGGATCTACGAATCTTCTTGGAGTTCTACTCTCCAACTAATACACGAATCACCTATAAGCAATGAAGGATTAGTGCTAATTAAATAGAAAGATTACTTAGATAAACACTAATTAGAGGTTAGGTAACAAAGAAACAAGAAAACCTAGAAGAAACTACCAATCTCCAAGCTTCAGGGGTCAGGCGGAGCGCCCAGTGTATTGGGGTGGAGCGCCTGAAAAAACCACCAGTGGGGGTGGTCAGGCGGAGCGCCTGGACGAAGAAGTGGTCAGGCGGAGCGCCCAGAGTTGGGGCGGAGCGCCTGGACGAAGAACACCTGGGTTTTCAACTCCGTGTTCTTCATTTTCAATCCAATTTTTGGGTTGATTCCAATGTGTTCTGCTCAAATCCAAGGTACCCAAAGTTGAATATTGATATAACCTTCAAACCCCAATGAATTTCATACCCAAACAACCAAAAAACAAGGCACAATCATGATTCAAAGTTTCAAGTTGGGGGTTTTCAACAAGGGTTTCAAAGGTTCAGTGTGGGTTTCGATTCTTCAAACTTGGTGTTACCAAACTCCAAATCACACGAAATTTGTTTCAAATTGTTTGTTTTGCAAAGTAGAGCAAACCCAGATAATCAAATCAACGATCAACAACCAATAAACCCATGAATCGATCCAAAATCATCAAGAACAAGGGTTTAATAAGGGTTTAACAATTTTGGGATTTTCAAAATTTCAAATCTCGTGAATCCAATCCAAACCTCGGGTTTTTGGTATCAAAATGACGGGGTTTCAACAAGGATCAATAATCTATAACACCCATAATAAGAATCAATCACACCACAAAGTTACACCAATTTTTGTATTTTTCACTTCTCTATTTTTTTTTTTTTTTTGTATTTTTCTTCTTTCCAATAACATCAACAACAAGAAAACTAAAAGAAGCTACTAGGCACGAAGAACCAAGGGTCGGGGGTTTGTAGAAAGAAAACTTAAGCCTTGCTCTGATACCAAACTGATAAGAACCAAACGCGGAAAAATAAAAGATAAAGAACGAGACGTAACTCGATCAATAATCTCAAGTAGCAATGAAGAACTCGTTCCGTTACACCCCAAGAGAATGTCAAGAACACATACGCTAGGCAACTACCCTCAAGCTAACGTGAGCACGCAAGTAGAATGTTGGGGGGATTGAAAATCATCTAGATTCACTAGAGGAAGAACAAGTCCCATCAAAGGTTTCATTCAACAAAGAGTTCAACTCTTAATAAGGTTTTTAATCATCAATCTTAAGCTAAGGAATGAAATAAGTTATCTAGCTATTTATAGATATTTTTAGGCACCAAGTGAAAGGTCTAGAATGCCCACAGTTAGGCTTAGAGATAAAAGACCATGTAGGATCAAAATAGACATAACAAAGCAAAATCCCGTGCTTCAGCTTTTGGGGCGGAGCGCCCGCCATTTTGTGCAGTGGGGTTGGCTGGGCGGAGCGCCTGGCTGAGGGGCGGAGCACCTGGCCCCCTTGTTCTCTGGGCGGGGCGCCTGGTTCACTGGGCTGCTCCTCTTGCACTTTGATCACCCAGAATGGCTTCCGATCACTTCCTTCTTCAAATAGGAGTAAGTTTGAATTAGATTCAGTTTATTAGATTGAACTTGACATATATTCTGTTGATTTTTAATCGAATTTTAGTACATTCAGTCTATATGAAATTTTGAATGTAAATAGGAATGAATTTGAATGATATTTGATTAAAGCTAAATAAACAGAAATAGAAATTCAATCCTTATTCCTAGAACTTCAATCCATATTGACAGAGCATCCGACATCCCTAGGATTGAACTTAAGTTAATAAGCAGAGACAGAACTTCAATCCTATAGGGATAAAACTTTCCACGTCCTTGAGGACAGAAGTTCAGCGCCATATCGATTGAAGTTCAGTACTGATGCAATAGAACTTCAGTTCAGTGCCATATCGATTGAAGTTCAGTACTTATGCAAATAGAACTTCAGTCCAGCGCCATATTGATTGAAGTTCAGTCCTTAAAGATAGAACTTATATGCGTAGGACTTCAATTAAATAGAAATAAAAATTCAACGCCATATTGATTGAAGTTCAGTACTTATGCAAATAGAACTTCAGTCCAGTGCCATATTGATTGAAGTTCAGTCCTTAAAGATAGAACTTATATGCGTAGGACTTCAATCAAATAGAAATAAAAGTTCAGTGCCATATTGATTGAAGTTTAGTACTTAACCAATAAACTTCAGTCCATCGTCATATTGATTGAAGTTCAGTCCTTAAAGATAGAACTTATATGCACAGGACTTCAATCCATAGAGATAGAAGTTCAGGGCCATATTCACTGAAGTTCGGTCTTTATACATAGAACTTCAGTTAATATGACCAGAACTTCAATCCTATAGGAACAGAAGTTTCAAATACTTGATGGATAGAAGTTGAGGAGCATATAAATTGAAGTTCAGTCCTTGTGGATAGGAGTTAAGCACATATAAACACTTTCCCTACTAACACATTATTTTGGTTTACTCATTCAATGCAGGATGGCTACAGTTTGTTTGGTTATTGCTTTCAATGGGAATTGGACAAAAGATTACAAGTACTTGGATCATGAAACAAAACTTCTACTTGTTAATAAAATGATCGAATTCAGAACTTTCATGCACAAGATTTACGAAGCAACACATTTCACTGGCGCTGTGAATATATGGTTTGATATTAGAATGGATTCGAGCAAAGGAATGCTTGTAACTACAGAAGAAGAAGAACTCAGGACATGCATGCACTTGTTGAAGATTGATCCGACTTTCAAGAATAGGCATTTCATGATTGACAAGCTAGAGAATCAAACTCCTTGCACAGAAGTTTGACCCCAGGAGGGGAGCCTGATAATGCAGATCGATTGCATTCAAGCAATTGAAAATAATCATACTCCATGCACAGAGCTTCCACAATAAGAGGGGGACTTGATAATGCAGATCGACTCCAACCTAGCAATTGAAACACCTGGCATAGATGAGACACTGCAAACAAATAATACTCAATATCAGTCACCAGCGCCAACAGTTGAATGCCCTCGTAGCACCTCATCTGCCAAGAGCAAACGGAAAAGGTCCAGGGTAAAACAGAAACAATCTCCAGCGATGATATTAACAGGAGATGTATCATCGAAAGATGTAGAAACATACTCAACATTTGACAACAAGGAAACCATGATGAAGTGTTTTGTCAAGACGGCAATCAAGGAGCATTTTAAGTTCAAGGTTATAAGATCAAATAGAACGAGATATGAACTGAAATGCATCGATCCAAACTGTGATTGGAACATTCGAGCGAGAAGGATAAAAGATTCCTCACTGTTTAACGTAATTAAGTTTCAGAATACGCATAAATGCTCCATTGACGTTAAGAATGCTGATAAAAAACATGTCACGTCAACATTGATAAGTGAATACTTTCTTGAAAACATCAGAGACAACAAAACTGAAGTTAGACCAACATTTATTGTCAACGAAATGAGAAGGATACACGGGGTTGAAATAGGATATCACAAGGCATGACGTTCAATTCAGGCAGCAAACGCATTAATTAGGGGACGACCTGATGAGCATTATCATCTCCTCCCTTCATATTTGTATGTTCTGAAACAGAGAAATCCAGGAGCTCACACAAACCTAAAGATTGACAGTCTTAATCGGTAAGCATTTCTCAAAAGAGAGTTCGATTGCTATAAGGAAATTCAAAACTTTCTAAGAATTAACTTTCTCCTATTTTAAAACGTTTCAGGTTTATGTACATGTTTGTTGCTTTCAAGCCATCAATAGACGATTGGAGGTATTGTCGACCAGTCATAGCAGTAGACGCAATATTTCTGAAGGCGAAATATCTAGGTGTTCTCATCATTGTTGTAGCAAAAGATGCAAATAATCAACTCTTTCCTCTAGCTTATGGGATTGCAGACTCTGAAAATAATTGAGCTTATACTTGGTTCTTCACTGAGCTGCGAAAGACAATAGGTACTCATCCTGAACTGGTGTTTCTATCAGACAAAAACAAATCAACCGCACATGGAATTGCACAAGTTTATCCTGATAGCCACCATGGTATATACATCTACCACTTTGAAAAGAATCTAAACCAAAAGAACGTGAGAACCACAGTGATAAGTCTGTTTCAAACTGCTGCAAGAGCTTATAAGCGTGAAGACTTTCATTATTTCATGTCCCAATTAAAGGGAATGGATATAAACACATTCAACTACATAATGGAAGAACCACCTGAAAGATGGGCTAGATCTTACTCACCGAGGCGACGATATGATATGCTTACAACAAATATGGTTGAGTCGATGAATTCTGCATTACTTGAAGCAAGAGAGTTGCCCATTTTAAACCTTTTGGATTTAATCATTGTTAAGAAGCAGAAATGGTTTTGTGAAAGAAGAACTACTGCTCAAGAGACTTTTCACAGCTTATCAAGGTGGGCAGAAGATGAAATGAACAAGAAGATTCAACTGGCCTTCACAATAAATGTAAGTATAGAGCACTAGACTCGCGCCAAATATGCAATCCTAATAGTGTCTAAAAATACAGATAAAGATGGGTGAAGCTCAATCCACGTAACTAAGAATTCAGGACTTGTTCTTCCCCCTTGCATTATTTTCATATCCTATTTATGTCTCTTAATAGAGCTTCAGATTGTACGGGTGGAGGAGTTCAATCCCTGTGAATAGAGAAGTTCAGATCATAAGGAGGTAGGAGGGGAGTTCAATTCCTTGTGGATACAACCTCAGATCATAGGGGGGTATGGGGAGTTCAATCACTGTGGACAGAACTTCATTAAAAAGGGGGGGGGGGGGGGAGGTTCAACCTTTGAGGATAGAACTTCTGTACATAAGGCACTGGGGGGGGGGGGGGGCTTTCAATACTTGTTGATAGAACTTTAGTCCATATGATTTGAACTTCAATCAGTCCATTAGAACTGTACTCATGAACTCTTGCTCTGAGTTAGTAATAGCCGATTTTAAATATCCTCTGTACTGACTCACAAAAGTTATTATTTTTCATTTCAAATAGGTATTCCCCACATGTATAACAACATTCAATGTGCAAGATGAAGGAAAAATCTTCAACGTCGACTTAAAGAAGAGGACCTGTGACTGTCTTGAATTCCAGACTGATGAACTCCCATGTGTGCATGCAATTGCATGCATTGAGAAAAGACGCCTGCTGAAATCTAAGTTCTGCTCAAAATGGTATTCACGAGAGTTTTGGTTAAACGTATATCAAGGTGAGGTGAATATGATAGGGCACAAAAGCTCTTGGACTGTACTAGATGCCGTGAAAAGCCAGAGGATAGAAACTCCTAATGTCAAAATACGACGAGGGAGAAGGAAAACAAAGAGATACATCTCAATTGTTGAGGCTGTATGAGTCAAATCAAATAAATGTAGTCGATGCAAAATCAGAGGACATGATAGAACCTCATGCACAAATACTCCAGTAGTCCGTCCCTATTCAAGGATATATAGGTACTGCTACTTCCTTCATTATCCATAAACTTTTTTTTACTAAATATTTCCCTCCTACTAATTTGATATTTTAGCTTCTTTTTGTTTCATGAAACTGCTTGGCTATGAATGATGGTGCAGAAATACATGAAGATATTCAAATTGCTAATAGTTTCTTATTCAACATTCAAGATAATGAAGATATTCAAACTCTGAATGCATTGCAGTTTTTTTTATTTGTTTGTATGGTATTTCATGTTCTTTAACAATTTTTAATAAGTTTGATACTAGTATTTGAATTTGAAGCACTTTCAGTCGATATAAGACTGAACTTGTAGGTACTTATGGTGCCTTTCAATATGAAAAACATCAATCCTTACGATTCCTGAATTTACATTTTTTAATTGAACTTTAATACTTATGGAGGAATATGCAACCTATAACTTCTGTCCTCAGGGATAGAAGTTAAACTTAAAATTCTATTCTCGAGGATAAAAGTCAATACTGGGACATAGGAGCTTCAGTCCATGATGATAGAAGTTCAGTCAATGAAAGGAAAGAAGTTCAATCCATGTGGTAGAACTACTAACAACTTCAGTCCACTAATTGGACTGCAAGCGCGCACGCACACACATACACACAGAGAGAGAGTTGATAAAAGAAGTTCAGTCTATGAGAATAAAAATTCAGTCAATGAGGGTAAAAAAAGGTTTTGTCCATGAGATGAGGATAGAACTTAAAGACAGAAGTTCAATCCTAGTGTGTAGAAGCTCATATTTCATGTGGATAGAACTTCAGTCCATGTGGTTTGAACTTCCATCCTTGGAGACAGAGGATCATTCCTAGTGGACTGTACACAGACACACACACACACACACACACACATACACAGAGTTGATAAAAGAAGTTCAGTCCATGAGAATAGAACTTCAGTCAATGAGGGTAAAAAAAAGTTCAGTCCATGAGATGAGGATATAACTTCAGTCCTTAAAGACAGAAGTTCAGTCCTAGTGGGTTGAAGCTTATATTTCATGTGGAGGGTAAAACTTCAGTCCATGAGGATAGAAATTAAGTCAATGGGCGTAAAGAAGTTCAATCCATGTGGATAGAACTTCAGTCCATGTGGTTTGAACTTCCATCATTGGAGACAGAAGTTCATTCCCAAGTGGATAGAAAGCTCAAACTAATATTCTATACACCAAAACACAGAAGTTTGAGCTTCCATCCTTGTGAGTAGAAGTTTGATATCATGAATTAAAAACATCCAACCTAGAAGTAGAAGATCATATTCAATACTTAGAGACAGAAGTTCAAACTCATTGTTGCAGCATTGGTGAACTTGAAAACAAAAATTTTTGAAAAGTCACAATTTATTACCAACAAAATATAAGAAACAACACATACATATTATCTTATCAGGCATCTTCAACATCAGACCCACAACTAGAACTAGAACTGGAACTTAAAGGTTCTATAACATCACGCCAAATAGTAGCATCGGAAACCACACGATCTGAGGATTCGAAAACTCCAAAAAGTATCCTGGTTCCTACTCCGAGATTATTACTACGGACAGACTCCCTCCATCCATTAGAAAGCCACCTTTCTCTTCCCACTTTAGGTAGTTTATCCGGAAATGAGTACCACGGCAAATTACAGTTGCTGGCACATTACATCTGGGAAGCATAATTGCCAACAATACTGGCAAAACCTTTCCGACAAAAAGAAAAATAAACAGTGTTATTTTATAATAATAATAATAAACAGTGTTATTTTATAATAATAATAATAATAACAAAAATAACATTTTTGAAACACAAAAATGCTATGATTTTAACTTACAAACTGATCTGATTCACTATCCAATTCACTCAACACTGCATCAATGGGTGCTGCCATCTTAGAATTAGAAATTATTTGGTTGTTCTCTTCAATAATAGTGAGGTCTATTTCTATTGCAATAATTATAGAAAAGACATTATGTATTTTTGTAAAGTGTCCTTTTACTATTGGATGAACCTAAAGATTCTTTCTTCTTTTGTTTTATAGTATATCCCAACACAAGTCACAGAATACATGACCCCAGTAGGATTTAACAACTGCACTACAATTTTAGTCCATGAGGGGTAGTGAAGTTCAGTCAATGAGGGTAGTGAAGTTCAATCAATGAGCGTAGTGAAGTTCAGTAAAAAACTGCAATTAATAACCATAACTGTACAGAAACTGTAAGACCATAGAAAACATAAATGTACAGAAACTGTAAGACCATAAAAAATATAACTTCTTTGACTACATTTAATGACCATAAAAACCACAACTGTACAGAAACTGTAAGACCATCCACTTAGCAGTTACTAAATTTTTGACTATAAATAGCCCTTTGCAGTTAAAGGAAACTACAAAGTTTTTTTAGACTTCATCTCCTCTTATAAACTATATAGTTTTTCTCATAAAAGAAGATATGGCAGATGAAAACACTCGTGTGGAGGAACTAGGCAGTTTCGACAAGAAAATCACATCATCTTACTTTAATAGAGATGATTTTGTATGTCAAAAGAAATGACCAAAGTACTTTTTATATTTTTCATTTCATTTTTCAGTGTTTTGTGATTTTTTATTAACTATGAAATATTATTGCTTTTAGATCTTTTCAGAAAGTTGGAAGCAGAGGCTGTCTAATAAAAATGGAATGGCATGCATAATTTGTGTCGATGAAGATAATGATGTACATTTGATGAACTTCAAAGTTGGAAAACACGCAAGGCTGTGTAACGGTTGGAAGGATATGGTTTATTAAGAAAGGCTTTAGGATAGGTCAAATCCTTCGTTTTGATCATCTATGCACAAGATGATCGACGGTATTCCATCTGTTGTTTTTGGTATTTCTCTCATAAACCATCAGCCTGGTAAAGGAGATGCTGATGATGATGAAAGCAGTGATAATGATGATGATGATGGTGGTGGTGGTGGTGGTGGTGGTGGTGGTGGTGGTGGAGCATCAGCAGAGAATCCAATTTTAATTGAAAAATTTATAGTAGTCGTTTGTCGTTTTAATATGTACTGTCTATCAGTACTATTTGTTTTCTAATTATAATGTTTGTGTTTATGTATTAAATTTAATCTAATCGTGTTTTATATATTTGCATCTCTCATTAATAACTGAAATAACTGAAATAGAATAGAATGCAAGTGGCTAGAACTTCAATCCTCATGGACAGAACTTCAGTACATGATGATAGAAGTTCTGTCCATGAGGATTGAAGTTCTGTAAATGTAAAAAATTAACAATATACAAAAATTAAAAAATATAAGAACAGAATTATTTATTAAATATATGAATAACTGCTGTTACATATATAGTCGCAGAACTTATAAAACATTCTACAGCATAGAAACTTCATATATATTCAGTTATGGAGATGGTGGTGGATGAGCAAAAAGAGCAAAACGAACATGTGATGTATAACTTCAATAGCCTGGGTGATCATTCGCACTTGTCGCCTTTGGACGTTACACATAGATATTTTGCATTTCTTGTATTGCATTCTCGTGGTCCTGCATTTGACGCCTTAGGACTGCAATATCCCATTGTATATTATTTGGAATCCCTCCTGGTACTGGGGCAAATCCTGGTGGTGGTGGTAGTGCACATGATTGTGCTACTTGTGGTGGTTGATTCACACTACTTTCAGACATTCTTGCACTTGAAGTTTAGAAATATCAGTATAGATAATCCTAATAATAAGATGATAAGATATAATAATCAATTATGTATTTATAGAAAAACATCAATAAAATTCTAACAGTTGCAAGTTATAGTTCAAAAGGCAATATAATATTGTAAAAGTTGCAACTTATAGTTCAAAAGTCACCAATCTATAACGGGTATAATAACAAATAGGTATAGTAAAATATTGAACAGTCATAATGAGGGTAATTAAGTTCAGTCCATGATGATAGAAGTTCAATCTATACAGATAGAAGTTCAGTCTTTATACATAGAACTGCACTGCACTTTAACACACACACACACACACACACACACACACAAGGGGGGGATAAAAGAGGTTCAGTCCATGAGAATAGAACTTCAGTCAATGAAGGTAAAGAAGTTAAGTTCATGGGAATAGAACTTCAGTCAATTAAGGTAAAGAAATTCAGTCCATAGGAAAAGAACTTCCGTCAAAGAACATCAGTACATAAGGGTAATGAAGTTCAATCCATGATGATAGAAGTTCAGTGCATCCATGAGGATAGAACTTTGTCCATAAGGATACAACTTCAGTCCATCCAATTGGATAGAAGTTGAGGGGCATATAAATTGAAGTTCAATCATAGTGGGGTATAACTTCAGTCCATGAGGTTTGAACTTCCATCCTTGGAGACAAAAGTTCATTCCCCTAGTGGACTGAAAACACACACACACATACACACACAGAGAGTTGATAAAAAAAGTTCAATCCATGTAGGGTATAACTTCAGTCCATGAGGTTTGAACTTCCATCCTTGGAGACAGAAGTTCATCCCCCCAAGTAGACTGAACACACACATACACACACATACACACACACACACAGAGTTGATAAAAGAAGTTCAATCCATGTGGGGTATAACTTCAGTCCATGAGGTTTGAACTTTCATCCTTGGAGACAGAAGTTCATTCCTTAGTGGACTGAACACACACACACACACACACATATAGAGTTGATAAAAAGAAGTTCAATCCATGTGGGGTAGAACTTCAGTCCATGTGGTTTGAACTTCCATCCTTAGAGACAGAAGTTCATTCCCTAGTAGACTAAACACACACACACACACACACACACATTTGATAAAAGAAGTTCAACCCATGGGAATAGAACTTCAGTCAATGAGACTAAATAACATCATTACATAAGGGTAATGAAGTTCAGTCCATGAGGATACAAAAGTTCAATCCATCCATAAGGATAGAAGTTCTGTCCATAAGGATAAAACTTCAGTCCAGAGGATAGAACTTAAATCCATCCAAGTGGTAAAACTTCAATCACTACCATTAAACTATAACACACACACACACACACACACACACACACACACACACACACACACACACACACATGGAGGATAAATAAGTTCAGTCCATGAGAATAGAACTTAAGTCCTTAAGGGTAAAAAAAATCACTGCAACAACATGGTATTTACATAAATATTTGCATAATAATTTGTTCATATATACATAATATCTGTTTCACCATATATTACCAAAAAACTTTACAAAAAATATTACTAGGAATTCTGAAGATAAAAATAAAAATATCTATAACTGACACATATCTTCATTATGTTCTCCATAATCATGCTCAACAAATTCAGGTGGAGTCTCAAATCCATCCCTAGCCTTTGCACGACCATGAGCCCAAAGCTGACAAGCAAACCGTGCCCTGTAATTATGAATTTGATTTGGTTGAATTTGTTGAACATCTTTACCTCTGGTCAGTTGATCAACATACTATATTGCAAAAGCACCACAAATAGTCCTAAAAAATGATGCACCAAAATAAAGAGTAAGACATATAAGTAGGCAGGGGGTTATAAGTTCAGTCAATTATATCTAGTTTGCACTAAAAATTGCACAAAAATGACAAGACTTACCGATCTAGTTGAGTTGGTGCTGCATTGAACTTATCATTTTTAAAAGAATCATGTAGCTCCCCAAAATTGACATACTTGAAAAGATGTGGGAGCACAACAGCATAACCCCTGACGTGGTCGAATTTGTCCTGTGGTGGCTTCTTTGTTTTGGCCATCGAATCATATACACGTATTTTTTTCTCGTGCATATCAAAGACTGCCTAAAAGTTATGTGTCACTGTTTCACCAGGTGCTGCTTGCAATCGGCATGGAAAGAGTTTATCAACTCCACCCCATGGAATTGAACACCTCCGTCCCATGCCATGAAGGTAATTGCAGATATACTGTCCAAAATCATCAAGCCAGATTTCATTAGCTGGTCTTTTCTTTTTGTCTTTGAAATTTAACTTATAAATAGAGCATATATAACTATCAAAATCGATATCAGTAATGGAAAGTGTATGAGGAACCTGGAACAAATGGTAGCATGCTCTCTTTCTAAGATAATACATAGCAATATCGATATGCTGCCAAAAAAAAAGGAACTTGTTTAGTCAATACACAGAAAAGTAATAATGAACACAGAACAAACCAAAAACAGAATATGCACTAACATTATCAGTCATAGGGTAGGCAACATCTATAAACTCCAAAAACCACTGCTTGTTTGCCTTGATTATTTCCAACTGATATGGATTACTGTTGTAATCATTATCGCGTACATAACAAGTACAATTGTTCCTAATTAAAAAGATACAAAATACAAAAACATGTTACTTTTCCATAAGGAATAAACTTAAGAATATCATAGGCAATGAAGTTCAATCATATACGGACAGAACTTTCCACATCCTTGTGGATGAAATGTCCATGACCATTTGATTGAAGTTCAATTCTTATAGATAGAACTTAGTCCATATGCACAGAACTTCAATACATAGGGGCAGAACTCATAGGCTAAGAAGTTAAGTCCATAGGGGATTGAACTATAGGTTTCCAAATTCATCCCCTATGCACTAAACTTAAAAACCTACATACAAGAAATCATAAAAAATACAAATAGACTTACTCTTCAACTTCACTGTCATTTCTTTGAAATAGCAAAAAGTTTTAAATTTTTGCAATACTGCTGGACCAATCTTCAAGTAGTGGAATGGACAACTACGTCTATAATTATCCTTCCAGTCAGTTGTCTTCTTTTTAGTCCTTGTGGTATAATATGGAGATAGCAACCACTGACTGGGCTTTCGGTCCCTTTTCCCCAGAAGAACTTGCTGCTCCGACTGTTCTACCTTAATACTTTCAGGGGCTGGTCACTTGCCTTGGCAATCTCTATAACAATTTGAACAGGCCTCTCCTGTTCATGTGAAAGCATCTCTTGTTTACCTGCTTCATCGAACGACTGAACTTTGCCCACAACACTTCCATCAGCCAGTCGTTCTTCATTCATCTCATCTTTCTCCTGTTCCTGAGTCAATACTTCTTCTGTGCCCGCTATACCGACTGGCTGTTGTTTGTCCAAAAGACTTTCAAAAGTCATTTGTTCAGTCCAATCAACTTCTCTTCTTGTTTGCTCACTTGCCTGGTCATTCTCAATAACAATCGCAAGAGGCATCTCGTGTTCCTGTGTCGTAACCTCTTCTTTGGGTGCTTCATCAATTGACTGACAGTTAAGAGCCTGCTGATCTTCAGTCATGTCCCCATCTCTTTCAACTTGGTTACTTCTCTCAGCATTCTTCATAATGACATCAACATACATCTCATTTTCCTGCAAAATCACCTATTCTTCTGCTGTTTCGTTGACCGACTGCCCTTTGTCTAAGAGAATTTTGAGAGCCTCCCTGGTTCTTCTCTTGCTGCTTGATAACTCACATCAACATTATCCATTCCAACATCATCGGTCCTCTCCTGTTGCAGAATTATGCCTTGTTATTTTCCAAGTTCACTCTCAATACCTTGCTGCTAATTTTTTGACATATCTTGTTGAATTTCTTCAGCCCTTGGTGTATCTTCAGCATCAGATGAACCCCTACTACCACTTTCTTGAGTCTGTGTTAGTAGATTAAAATTAGGCATATCATCTGAACTATGTTTCTTCAGTTTCTTCCTTTTCCTTTCATATGTTTTTGGTTGGATGGCTGTAAAAGTTGCACTTGATTTCTCCACAATCATATCTTGAGGGACCAAGCGTGGTGTTGACAGATCAAGGTCTCCACTCATAATTTGCAATTGAATTTCAAGCACATCATTCTATGCCGCAGTCAACTCACCAAACATGTCTAATTCTCTGTCAATTCGTTCATGCATTTGTCTAGGCGTTTCATTGATAAACACACCTTGCGACGCTCCATGCAATTTTCTAGCTGAATTTAGACCTGCACCACCAACACTAACTTCTTTTCTTACATCTGAACAGCTTTTTGATATCCTAACTACATTGCCTTCACTGGAGTCTTGTCTTTCATATGAAGGAGATTTTGATTTCCCGGAAAGAGCGCCATGACTGAAGTCTTTTCTTATATCTGGAGGAGACTTTCTCTTTCTTCCATCACTAGAATTGCCTCTACATGAATACAAGTTTAAGGAATTACGAAAGCTGCCAGATTGTTCCTTGCCCCTTCTTCCACTAACATCTTTCCTATAACTTCCTTCCTTTTCCTCAAAATTTTTAGCAAACTTCTTCATAAAATCAAGAACAGAGTCAACCTTGTTATCTACACCACGAATATACTCCCTTATGCGCCGTCACTGACTACGCAACCTCTTTCCGAATTTTATATTCACCTTCTGCCAAAAAAAAAAAAATGTTAGAACTGATAAAAATATTCAATTAAAATAAAAATACAAAAAGATGAATGCACACGATACTTGAAAGCTCACTTTAACAATTGCATTAACTAAATCTTGATCAAGCTCTACACCATGAGGAGCATACTGCCTATCATCACCAGTATCCTGACCCATATGATCATCATCCTCAGTCTCAGCACCATCATCCTCACTCTCAGCACCACCATCATCAGTCTCAGCAGCACCATCCTCAATCTCATCACATGTATCCTCACTCTCTTCAACAACATGTCTCTATTCATAGCAGGTGCATCAAACAATTCCTCACGGTTTGCAGAAAATCTCAAACTAGTGTAAAGATGATATTCTTCAGGACCAAAATGTATTAGATGACCAAAAATATTAAAACTTAATCTATTCGGATCACTGCTCACAGTACATGACAATAATAAGCAATGCAGTAACCTCATAGAAGTTTTGTACGGCTGCAACTTCACAAAACTTCCAAACACACCCTCTGAAAGCTTCTTATACTGTGCTACACTAAACTTTGAAATTATATCATCCAAATTGTGCTCCCCTTACCAATATGCATTCATGTTGAACCACCGGTCAAATGGATCCACTAGATTCCCTTCCATTCCAGCATCCATATTGCAAAAAACTAACAATAAAAACAAACTATCAGTCACACTTACAAAATAAACAAATGTAGCAAACTTCAAACCAAAAATCTCAAAATGGGTAGAACTTAATTTAGTACCGTTTAAGAACTTCAGTCCACTAATTAGACTGCACTTTAATATACATACACACACACACACACACAACAAAGAGGGTACAGAAGTTAAGTCCATAAGGGTAGAACTTCAATACATGAGGGCAAAGAAGTTCAGTCCTTGAGAGGCATATAAATTGAAGTTCAGTCTATGAAGATAGAACTTATCATGAGTTATAGAACTTTCGTCAATGAGGGTAAAAAAAGTTCAGTCCATAGTGGGTAGAAGCTCATATTTCACGTGGGATAGAACTTCAGTCCATGAGGTTAGAAATTCAGTCAATGAGCGTAAAGAATTTCAATCCATGTGGGGTAGAACTTCAGTCCATGTGGTTTGAACTCCATCCTTGAAGACAGAAGTTCATTACTAGTGGACTGAACACACACACACACACACACACAGAGTTGATTAAAAGAAGTTCAATCCATGTGGGGTAGAACTTCAGTCCATGTGGTTTGAACTTCCATCCTTGGAGACAGAAGTTCATTCCTAGTGGACTGAACGCACACACACACAGAGTTGATTAAAAGAAGTTCAATCCATGTGGGGTACAACTTCAGTCCAGTGGTTTGAACTTCCATCCTTGGAGACAGAAGTTCATTCCTAGTGGACTGAACGCGCACACACACAGAGTTGATTAAAAGAAGTTCAATCCATGTGGGGTACAACTTCAGTCCATGAGGTTTGAACTTCCATCCTTGGAGACAGAAGTTCATTACTAGTGGACTGAACACACACACAGAGAGTTGATAAAAAGAAGTTCAATCCATGTGGGGTAGAACTTCAGTCCATGTGGTTTGAACTTCCATCCTTGGAGACAGAAGTTAATTCCTAGTGGACTAAACACACACACACACAGAGCGTTGATAAAAAGAAGTTCAATCCATGTGGGGTAGAACTTCAGTCCATGTGGTTTGAACTTCCATCCTTGGAGACAGAAGTTAATTCCTAGTGGACTAAATACACACACACACACACACAGAGTTGATAAAAGAAGTTCAGTCCATGAGAATAGAACTTCAGTCAATGAGGGTAAAAAAAGTTCAGTCCATGAGATGAGGATAGAACTTCAGTACACACACACACACACAGAGAACTTCAGTGCGCGCGCGCGCACACACACACTTGAAGTTCAATAAAATGTTGAACTTCAATAAATTTTGATTTGAATTTCAATCAGTAGCATTTCAAAACGTCATTCCAATAATCCTACTCAACTTTAATACACCCAATCAAAAACTTCATTCTAGTAACACACTAAACTTTACCCCAATCACTGACATACAAAATATAAAAAAGTAACTACTAAATACGGAAAAATTATACAAATTTAAACTTAAATAACGTTACTTAACTTAACAAACACAAATTTAACACATATTTCACAAAAAAAAAAAAAAAAAAAACGTCATACCTGCTAATACAACGGTGAAGAGAAATATGTTATTCAATGTACGTAATGCAACAGTGAAGAGAAATATGAAAAACTAAGCAGTTATTCGCATGAATATACAAAGTGAAAAAGTAAAGAAACAATTGCATGAATAGAGGGGTAGATGATGAAGAAGTTTGAAAAAACCCTGTCAATTCGGAAAAGATGAGGAGTAATTTAGTCTTTTACGTATATGCTTATTTAATGTAAAGGGCCAAAAGTGTTCTCTAGTATAAGACCAAAGAAATAGTGGCCTCAAACTAAATACCGATGTTAAAAATGGCCGCTCGGCAAAATTTTTACCTAACTTGCTCCAACTAATATGGGCCAAATGATGCTTTGCATGTAACTTTAACATCCTATTTTAATTTGGGAAAAGTACCTAGAACACCATATATAAAAATTTAATTTCTACTTTTACCTAACAATAAAACTGAATAACAAAAATACCATTTTTTTAAATTTTATACCATTTCTTAGAATTTTAATTTTAATAGTACCACTTCTAGAGTTTTTTTAAAATCTAAGTTTTAGATATAATAAATATCTCTCTCCTAAAATAGTGTATTTACTCTCTCTTCTAACTAACCATCACATATGCCCTCTCAAATTATTATCCATGTCTTCCACCTCCTCCTCCTTCACTTTCCCAAATTGTTCTATGTTACTCATTGAAATACCAATACTCCAATGGCATTACCATCACATATCTCCTCCAAATTTTGGTATATGATACACTAATAGTATATCATTGAAATATTAATAGTATATCATTGAAATATTGGTGTTTTATTGAGATTATAAAATAAATATAGGTATATAATATATTGGTATATATATATATATAATTGGTACATAATATACTATATATCATATACCAAAATATAATATATTATGTACCAACATATTGTATATCAGAATGGTTTAGTAAGAAATTAATGTATTATCATTTTAACATTAAATTAAAGCTGATGAGAATACTAATAATATACTACTATATATATAATGAATACCAATATATAGTATATCAAAATGAAAAAGAATATTATAGTAAGATTATGAAATTTATGATATATTTATAATTTAATAGGTGGAATTATATGTAAGTGGTACACACTGAAAATAAATCTTGTAGATTAGGTAGTTATGCAAAAATTCCTTTTAACTTTTAGTTATTTCTGCTTTCATATTCAACTTCAAGCCATGATTTGAATTCGCTCAACATAATTTTTTTTGTTCTGAAATAAGTCCAATTAAGACCAAAAATGGGAAGTTGAGCTCAACAAAAAAAATTATATATATACCTGTAGTTTAATCTAGATTAAAAAATGAAGTTAGTTTAATCTAATTTGAAAAAAATGATCTGAAGAATTGCAAAGTATGTCTCCAAAAGTAGCTAAAACAATAATGGTACGTCTATAAAATGGCTATAGGTTCACTTCCCCGTAAGTCCATAACCATGGACCAGCTCATTTTACAGTAAAATCATATCATAATCGAAAATATAATTCATTTAGCAAGAATCAAGTTTGGTACGTTATTATACATAATATGATTAGTCGGTGGAGGTCGCCGGATATCATGTAGTGAAAATAATTAGATGTGACTATTTTAGAAAGACATACGGAAATCTAAAATCTGCACAATGAGAGTGTACACATCCATGCAACATAGTCGTAAAAATTTAGTGTAGGGGTCTGTTTGGCGCGCGTTAATTGATTTGTAGCCGTCAAAAACAAATTCGCTGAGAAATAGCCACCTCCGGACAAATCCCAGTATAAATACTGGGGCCTTGAACAAAACTTGTTCAAAGCCCCAGTATTTATACTGGAAAACTTCAGTAAACTAACTTCGGTATAAAATACTGGGGCTTTGAACAAGTTTTGTTCAAGGCCCCAGCATTTTGTTATGGGACTTTGTATAAAGCTTCAGTCCCATAACAAAATGCTGGGGCTATGAACAAAACTTGTTCAAAGCCCCAGCATTGTTATGGGACTGAAGCTTTATATATAAAGTCTCATAACCCATAACAAAATGCTGGGGCTGTGAACAAAACTTGTTCAAAGCCCCATCATTTTGTTATGGGACTGAAGCTTTATATATAAAGTCCCATAACAAAATACTTAGGCTTTGAACAAGTTTTGTTCAAAGCCCCAGTATTTTGTTATGGGGCTAGTCTGGGGTGTTTTTCCAACGCTAATGGAGCTTAAGTGTGCGCGCGAATTTTTGGCTATTCTTCAATGAATTTTGAAACGGTGGATAATTCCCATTGAGCGCGTCCAAAAATGGCTAGTGATCAAAATTTCCCAACATAGTCAGTAAAAATTTCACCCAGCAGCCACTTTTAATACTGGTATTTAGTTTGAGGCCACTATTTTCTTTGGTCCTACACTAGAGGCCACTTTTGGGCCTTTACTAAATAAATATTGACTTATGTTCTGATAATTGACTGAAGTTCAGTCCATACGGCCTCTGGACTGAAGTTCCATCTCTTAAGGACTGAACTTTCAGTCCATATGGCCATGGACTGAACTTCAGTCTATGGTATGGTTATGGACTGAAGTTCCATTTTAAGGATTGGACTGAACTTCAGTCCATATGGCCCTGGATTGAAGTTCAATCTTTAAGGATTGAACTTCAATCCGGCCTCTGGACTGAAGTTCTATCTCTTTAAGCAAAAGTGGCCACAAACTAAATATTTTGGTATTAGTGGCCTGTACCCAAAGACCAGTGGCAAAAGTTGTCTTTCGTTCACTTAGCCCAACATGGTCGTTGATCAGAAATAGATAAAAATTAATCTTTGCGGTTCCAAGTGAGGGATCATAGTGATATTTAAGCATTGCTTAAATAATTAGCTTTGTCTGCCGTTCCTAATTATAAAGGAGACCCAAAAAAACCTGTAAATGTAATTAAATATTTAATGATTTACAGAAAGCGTAAGCAATTTGTTAGGGTCCTGTTGGGATTATAATCACGCCCAAAACTCGTCCTCAAAAGAATAAACGGTCACTGCAAATATAATCTAATTTGAAAAGTCTGGGGTCGAATTCACAGGAGCAACATCAAGTTCTAGTAACTTTAATAGCCAAAGATTCAAAGTTCAACAATAATGTTTCAAGTAATGAACTATTAATTTAACTAACAATTAAATAAGATCAACTAATATTGATAAAATTGAACTTTCAGGTGTTAAAAAGTCTAGGATAAGAAATATCCCAGTTATTAGTTTAGTCCTGAGTTCACTCCAAACTTGCACAAGATACTATTCTATTGGCCTTGAACTTAAACTTGTTCGCTAGAGTTTCCCAACTACTAACAACACCGTTCTTAAACTATTTTTCCCAAAATAATCAAGACCATTAAAAACTGTCCAATTTTAGACCACAGTCGAATCACGATATCCCTATAATGACTCTAAATTAGCTTATATAATCCCTTATCATAACCTGAAGTGACCCAAATATCTTTCCCAAGATCATTCAAGCAAAAAAAAGCGCAAGCAATTGCAGGCCTAACAACTGAATTCACTATAAACTCAACCAAATAAATAGAATGTTGTATCAATTAAATTTGGAGTTACTCAAAACTATCCCAATAACGGGTTCATCAAAATCCTAGAGTAGAAATTTAGCTACTCATAATTGTATTAAACAACAATGAATTCAGAGTCAAAACAACACCCATAGGAAAAGAGAATAAGAAAAGTTGAGAAAAACTCTTTTGATTCTTTCAGTTCCAATGGATTTGATGCGTTTCCAAGCTCCAAAGTGCTTCAACAGTGGTGGTCTAGCCTTCCCAGATCAAGATGGGTGATAAAGGAAGCAATGGAAGCTTTTATAACCAGTAGGAAAATAGGCAAATAGTCCAAAATAGCCTTTAAATTTCACCTAGCTTTTCTGCTCCGCGTGGCGCCCGCGTGCCATGCGGACTAAATTTCTTCAACCAATTCAGCTCGCGTATTAGGACTAAATGTGCTGATTTTTTCTTCACTTCTAGGTAAAAACTCAATTTCTTCCCGTGTCACTCGCGTGGCACACAGATCAGTTGATATCTTCAATACCTTCAATTTTTAAGCCAAAACTTGCACTTTTGCCTCAATTCACCATGTTCACTTCCTATAAATCCAAACAACTCAATTAGTATCAAATCATATTAGTTTTTGCATATAAACTCTTAACATAACTATCATAATATGGTAAAAACACCCTCAAAATACATATAAAATAGCTAAACATCACCACCGCACACTTGGATTTCTGCTCGTCCTCGAGTAAAGAAGAAAAATACATAGAAAGCATGCAAGCCATCAAGATTAGATAAGGACTCGTGACAAACAACTTAACCGAACTCACTCATGAAATTCAAACACTCTTTCTTTTGGTCATAATCAAGCATTGAAAGTAGAAACCTATAGACCACTCAAGTTTCAATGTACCTCACAACAAGAAAATACCACCAAAGGCTCAAAAGAAACTGTGGCATATCAAAAATCGAACACTCTCACACTCACAAAGAAATTTCTCATGTCTTATAGAAAAGTGCTATAGGCTTGCCCATTTTGTTGCCCTCCACTAATGTAGGGTCCCGCTAAAAATCAAGTAAGACTTTCATAGCTTGTAATGTTGGCTTGGGGTAAGGTGTGGTACACTTTTGAGTATATAGTGACTAGTTCTTCCCCTAAACACTTTAAATATCACTCACTACTATTTTCCTCGCCTATTCATGTAATTATAGTACTTCCCAAGATTCTTGTTCATATCCACTTTCTAACTCGAGAGTCCCTTCTGTTATACTATCCTTTCTCCTCATTATTCATCTTTTTTTCCTTCTTCTTTCTTTTTAATTTTTTTCTTTCTTTTCTTTTTCTTTTTATTTTTCACTTTTCATATTTTTCTTTCATTTGAGGAGAATATCAAGTATTTCTACCTTCATTCCTTTGCAACTTTCTTCGCAAGTGTATAACTCTTATTATAAACCCACCATTTTACCAATCACACAACCTAAAGTAGTTAAGGGGAAGATGGATAACAAGATAGGTAAATATAAAACGGGATAAGGCTTGTTACTTAGGTTGCCAAAGAAAATGTCAATAGGCTCAAATTGGGACACTAAGGAATTTTTTCATTAGGTAGGCTACTTTAGGTACTGGTGGGCCAAAGAAGGCATACTTTCATCCTAAAGATCAAGACTACCTAGGATTTCTCCTCAAACAACAAGCAGGGCAAGTTGAAGACTTAACATGAAACAATGCGAAGTAGACAAATAAGCTCACCATACTCTGTACATGGAACTCAAGGATCATTTCAGTTTCACCTCGCAATACCTAATTATGAACTCAAAAAAGAAGTTCAAAAATATGTACGTAGTTCTAGCTAAAGGTTGTCATCTAAAATCCTCACTTCTCTCTTTTTATGCCTCATTCCCATTTTTCCTCCTTCTAACCCTTTTTTTTTTTTAAATAAATATATCTAACCTATGAAATGCTTGATTCAACAAAAATAACTCAATGGAAAAGAACCAAGGCTAAGAAAACCCAAAGAAATTATTATTATAAAACAAACATTGAATAAACACACAGTACTCCCCATCCCACACTATGTAAACCAAGGGTGAAGAGATACTCCCTGGGGCTGTAAGCCCGAAGAACTGGCACTATCAGTGGCGCCATCAGATCCACAGCTTTGTGAGATATTTACTTGCCATCATTATTACTTGCAGGGCCAATATCCATAAAGCACAGGATACTCGGACTTCTCCCATACAAGCATATGGGGTCACAAGCACCCCACACTTAGACTCAAAACTACATGAACCTGCAAAATAAGAAAACACACATAGTAATATTCTATAAAGAAAAATAACTAAACTAAAGAAAGTAATAACAATTGGGTCGCCTCCCAACAAACGTCTTATTTAATGTCGTAGCACGACGCATCCCAATGTCATAACTCTTCTCTCCACTTTGATAAGATGAATTGCCTCCCCAATTTGAATTCAAGCCTATGATCATGCTCCCGCGGTGGTGCAAATTCAAGTGAGCCAAGTCCCCAAATATTCATTACGCACATCTTGGCCTTTAATCGAGGCATGTCATTTTCTCGTTCTGGCATAGCAAATTCAAGAACGAAAATACATTGTTCCTCCTTCTTAGACTCCTTGAAGGGCTCCAATGGACAAACATCCATATCATCATCCAAACTCAACGTCGAAAAGTATTTCAAATGAGGACTAATGCAGTTAAACTTTAAAAATATTTCCTTTTTAATATCCTCACTTTTGTACACACTAGAATTCACCAATATAACATTTTGCACTTCCTCACTTGACTCTAGTGTCCTTTTCTCAATCTCAACTTCATTCTCTACCATAGGATTGAATGGTTGGAATTGCCCTTTTTGTACATCTATCATCTCAAAGGTCTGTCATATTTTATGCTATTGTCCCAAAATTCCTCCATGACTTGTTGATTCTCACTTCCTTCATCAAGTAAGCACCTCATCATATTCTTAAATTCACTGTCACCAGCAAAAGAAGAATCATGATTATAGGGACTCGGTGAAGGGTAAGGCATATAAGAAGAACCACAAAAAGGAGCATCCCTATAATGATAAACTGTCCAATTTCAGGCCACAGTCGAATCACGATATCTCTATAATGACTCTAAATCAGCTTATATAATCCCTTATCATAACCTGAAGTACTGTTATTTGACTGAACCAGACCCTGACTCAAACATCTTTCCCAAGATCATTCAAGCAAAAATGGCGCAAACAATTGAATTCAATATAAACACAACTAAATAAATAGAATATTGTATCAATTAAATTTGGAGTTACTCAAAACTACCCCAATTATGGGGTCATCAAAATCCTAGAGTAGAAATTTACCTACTCATAATTGTATTAAACAACAATGAATCCAGAGTCAAAACAACACCCATAGGAAAAGAGAATAAGAAAAGTTGAGAAAAACTCTTTTGATTCTTCAGTTCCACTAGATTTGATGCATTTCCAAGCTCCAAAGTGCTTCAACAATAGTGGTCTAGCATTCCCAGGTCAAGATGGGTCATAAAGGAGGCAAATGAAGCTTTTATACCCTGTAGGAAAGTAGGCAAATAGTCCAAAATGGCCTTAAAATTCCGCCTAGCTTTTCTGCTTCACGTGGCGCCTGCGCACCACGCGGACTAAATTTCTTCAATCAATTCAGCTTGCGTGGTGCTCGCGTATTAGGCCTAAATATACTGGATTTTTTCTTCACTTCTAGGTAAAAACTCAATTTCTTCCCGTGTCACTCGCGCGACACACAGATCAGTTGATATATTCAATACCTTCAATTTTTAAGCCAAAACTTGCACTTTTACCTCAATTCACCATGTTCACTTCCTATAAATCCAAACAACTCAGTTAGTATCAAATCATATTAGTTTTTGCATATAAACTCTTAACATAACTATCATAACATGGTAAAAACACCTTCAAAATACATTTAATAGCCAAACATCAGATTACATTTAATTTGTTTCTCCCTCTGCCAATAACTCAGCGTACTAACGAGCGTACTGACGAGTTCAACAATGGTGGAATGGACAATGAAATAAGAAAAATGAAGTTGAGGTTATTTATCACTTTACTGCCAATAGTGGCTTATATGCACCTCCGTAAATACGGAGTAATATCTGCGCTCGATATTTATATAAAATCGACCAGTTTTAATGTACTAATTAGAAATGAAAGTGAAATAGTACATTTTTATTTAACCATGATTAAGTACAAGTACATGCATGTTATTTTTAAAGTATAATTATATGTGAGTAAGTATGGCATTCTTCTTCTGATAATTGGATTATTAATCTATAACGTCAGCTAGCCAAATATGTCTTTATTGTAGTCACATTGTTGTCTCGTTTTGGTTCTGGATTCCTTGTAACAGTGGCTGAGGGTTTTGGTAATTGAAGCCACCCAAGGATCCAAATAAATAGGGTACGTGGATAACATCTTATTATGTCCCCTTTTAACCGTCCAAATTAAACGAAAAGTTGAAATCTTGTGATGAATCATATTTCACTAATATTATATTATGTATTTAAGTTAAATATACTAATACTACTGTAAAATAATAATTACACTATCATGTCAATTTAAAGATAACTGTGATGGTTAAGATAAAATATAATAGTTAGTCATTAAAAAAAATAAGATAGGTTATTTTAATTAATATGTTAAAATATGCTGCTAAAATTAAAATTCTTTACGCATTCAATATATATAACTTAAGTCGTTATTTAGATGGAGTATATAGCAGACGAAACATATAAACGTAGTACTATTATTGCTTTTGCCTACTGTTTAGTTTACACCATCACAGTTCCACTGGAGCGGAAGTGACTTAATTGCAAAACAACAAAGTGGAACTGCAGTTCTCTAGCTGCAAGCTATAATTCAAGAGAACAGACAAAACTCATAATTTAAGTTATATGAACACAAGCTCCACATTTTGGGTTGTCCTATGAAACAAATTGAGACCTCAAACATGGACATGGTATCAGATGCCGTCGTTATTCAACAAAAATTAAATTCTAAACTCGTAATGTAAAAAATATGAAGAATCAGTACTAAAAATCTAATAAAAATTAAATAAATTTAAATTCTAAATTCGCCTTCGTAGAGATCCGTGTTTGTACATTTAGACTTTCTGCTCGGCTAGTACTCCCACAATAGTGGCTCCTCGAGCTGTAATATAGTATCAACTCCAACCAGCTGCTGCCACCTGGACATCGTGCGCCAATTTTGATCCACCATATCAAAAGAGAGATCAGGCAAGTCAAAAAATGTGTCGTCATACTCTGTCGACAAAGAATTTAGTGATTCTTGGGCGTTTTCCAAGAATAAGTTATTTGACGAATGACAACTTTGTAATTCAACTCGATTTGGCTCGGCTCGAACTTCTGCATCATCTCCATATTCATTTGGAAATGTAATGACAGCAGCCTTTGCAGCTGCTGTTTGGATGTCCTTAGGAGAAGTGGAAGTAGGCCGTGGAAATTGATGAGCCAAATGAGGGAAATTAAGGTAAGCCGAGTCGCCTTTAATGGCTAAAGCCGCGACATCATGAGCTCGAGCCGCCATTTCAGCTGTTGAATAAGTGCCTAACCATATTCTTGATTTTTTTCTAGGCTCTCTAATTTCACATACCCATTTGCCCCAACTTCTCTTACGTACTCCTCTATATGTTGGGTGCTTCTCATCACCCGCATTTCTCTTCTTTTTCTTGTTCTCTTTATTTTGTGTTAGCTCTTGAATTTTCGTTGAGCTTTTCTTGGATTTGTAGTTTTTTCGTGTTTGTATATTGCTCGAGGGAAAAGAAGAAGAGGAAGAAGAATAAGAAGATGATGGTGATGATGTTGTATTTGGTGAAGAATTCAAGCCATTAGAAATGATTTGCTCTTGATCTTTCATGATAATTAGTTAGAGGTTGGCTAGCTTATTGTCTTTCTTGTAAAGTTGTATAAGTTTAGAAAGTGGAGGGATAGTGTACTAAAAGAGAAAAGATGTGTATGTTTGGCTTTCTATGTTCCTTTTATAAAGTTTATGTCCATTTAAACAAAGGAAAAAGGAAAGGGGAGGGAGGAAAGGAAAATAAAGATGAATGTGACATTTTGACGCAAGGGCTATTTTGCTACCCATGGAGCAGCAATTAGCAGACAATGTTTTTCTCATTTTTTAAATTTTTTTAGAGTCTCGTTTACTTTAATGGGAAATAAGTGTTATCACTGTTGTAATATTTTAGTTTCTTTTTATTATGCCAAGCTCTATTATAGGGCCATTCAAATTAATATGATATTATCACAACCATGAGAGGTATAGTGGAATAATAATGAATAGTTTTTTCAACTTTAGCTAGAGTTTTTGACTCTTAACTTTTAACATGGCGTCTTCTTTGATAAGGAGCTAAAACTGCTGCTCCCTCCATCCTAAATTAGTTGATGCCCTTCAGCTTCTGCACGTCTATTAAGAAATCGATAAATTAAATAGGGTATATATTTTACTATTTTACTTCTGGCTACAATTCCAATATTAGACTATTAAATTTTTTTAGAAAAATACTCCTTTATTAAATATGGGCAAAGTTGGAAAGAATTAGCGAAAAATATCTTGAAATCCTATAGCGTCAACTAATTTGGGACAAATAAATCTTGCTAAAACGTCAACTAATTTGAGTTGGAGGGAGTACAATTTTTATATATAAATTCAGATTAGTTGATCTAATAACTTTCGACACCGAATTACTACGCCCAAAAATGCATATAGCATCCAAGGCCAGAGAAATTGTCACAATCAAAAACCATGGATTTCACATGAAAATTGACATAAAAGTAGCCCAGTGTAGGTTTATCATGATTCAGTCCATTGAATATCCATTTACTTTGTGTCGACCATTCAAATAGGATGCGATGAAAAATAAAATTAAAAAAAAAGAAGAAGAAAAAACTTCAATCAATTTAAAACTAATCCAGACGTAATCTTTAATTGCACAAATCACTATCTTTTAATATACTATATGAACGTTTCCCATTCTCTACTTTATTTGCTTATGTGTTGCTTGTGATAAAATAATATCTGCACCTAAAAGAAGTTAAAAATCTGCGATATAAATTTTCATCGATCATATTTTACAATTTGAAGTTTAAACTCATCAAAACTTGTGGAACTATTTTATCTGAGTTGGCAATGAAATGCTCGAAGATGGAGTGATCTTTTATGTTGAACTGCTATCTTGTTATATCTTATAAGATGAGTGTTTGATTATAAAAGGTCATTCTCTTCGTCTTTCCCCACCTCTCAAGGGGAAAAAAAAAAAGCGAGGCTTTGTTGATATGTCTTCTTCAAGTTGTCCTAATTCCTGAATTTCTGCAATGGCTTCAACTTGGCCAATTAAATTCTAGTACCAGCTATTCAGGAAAATCTAATAACCCAGGCCTTGTTGATAATTTTTACTAGTTAAAATAGGGGAAATATAATGTGGAAACTTGTGTATGTACTCTTCCAAATTTTGTCTTCCCTAACACTTCTGGTCCATGGCTCCCCATGAATACATTCTCGCTGTTAGTTAATCGTTTTATATATTACGGCCAACGGAGTCTCAACGTGAAACGGATAGATTTTACCTGTATTAATTCTTCATGTAAAAATATTTAAATTTACCCCTCAACTTTTTACCTATACTTTAAAGTTACTCTCAATTGGAGTTCATTTAGGAGTCAAGGTTAAAACGTTTATTCCCAAAAAATGGATAATACTAGGTCAACTGTTTACCGGTACAAAGTTGCTTAATTTGATTATTTTCGCCCAAAAAATGTTAATGTAGAATTTATACCTTCGATAGCCATCGCAGGCTACAATATTGACATTTCCTTCCTCTCTACCGTTATAACATTTACATAAGGTTAAATTACATAAGTATAGCAATATTACATAATCTCTCTTTTAATTTTGTAATTTCTTAAAAAGCCTTGGTCATAAGTTCAAGAAACGTCCTAAAAACAATGTATAATTAAAACCTAAACACGGGCGAAATCTTTGTAAGTTGACCAACAAAAGCTATTTACAAATTACAAGAAATAAAAAAAAAAGTATTATGGTAGGAGTATTCATTTTTAAGATTTGAATTACTTTTAGTTTCTTCCTGTTGTGGCTTAAATTTCATGTCGCGATTAATTCAGCTTTGACGTTTTAAAAATTTATTTATGCAAGAAGCACCTCCTATCGAAATTTCATTTCATTCCTAGTGACTAGTTTTACTCAGATACAAATATCTTTTATGTTGTTATAATTTTATTTTTTTAACGTTCACTTTTATAATAAAGGGAAATGACAACATTGAACGCTAATACTTTTTTTTTTTGGGGTCGAAAGCTGATGCACATGGCCCTTACTATGATATATACCTGTCAATCGGGCCGGGCTAGCCTAGTACCAAACCTGACAGGTTCATTATAAGCGGTTTGGAATAAGGAGGAAGCGGGTTGCGGGTCGAGTCGGGCTTATGAAAAAAAAGACCGGTTAGCTCCGACCGGTAAAAGACCGGTCTTTGGCCCATCGGTGAACCGGACCAGACCGATTTTTTCATAAAAAAATTATACTATATATCGAGGGAAATTGAGACATGCTTTTGCCAAGAATCATACAAAATATAATGTAGCATTTAGTCCCTTTTAGAATCCCTCAATATGCAATAGTATCAAAGATATTTTTAGCTTCATTAAGTACAACAAATGAACATATTCATTTACTATTTTTTCATTGCTAATCAAGAATATATATTAATTAACTATTTTATACAATTTATCTTCTTGGTTGTAAGAGAATTTGATAGTCTCAGTTTCTCACCTTTTAGTTGTAGTATTAAAGTTGTATCTATTTGACTAAGCGTAGTATAATAATGATGAGATAGTACTTACTTAAAATAATAATTGTATTGGATAAAAGCTGACAACACTTGAAAAGATGACACATGTCCACCACGTGGCATGGGCAGAAGTTCCAACGGACAGACATCTAACAGACAAACATTTATCACGAGCAGACCCAAAGGAGTTATGAAACACTTCATCAGCCAACCCGGTCTAAGTGAGCAGTTATTAACCTGATCATTCAAGTAATGGTCATAAAGGCAATCATTACAACCCAGCGGTTATACATCCAACGGATATGTGCCCAGCAGTTACATATCCAGACGGATCCAAGCCCAGCGGTTACGAATCCCAACGGGTGCCTATCAGACTTATAAATAGCATTTGCTCTAAACCATTGTAACACAACTTTACTTTCTGTCTACAATATTAATAAGAATACTCTCTCGCTCAGATATTACTTTTTGCTCATATTTGCCTAGTATCTTAGTTCTTTGATCCTCTAAGTACGACTGGTATCGAAGAGCTCTCTCTGGAGATAAGCGATACGACACGGTTACTTCTTCTTATTTCTGTCTATGCTTTATCTTTATTAATTCATACTTATATCTCGTTCTCGTATTGTTTGCAAATCTATCGCCGCTTTGGTTCGTCGTTCAAACTCTTAATCTCAACTATTGATTGTGACTCCGCAAATATAAATTTAATTCTTAATTGGCCTAAAATCGGATCTAGGTTAAACAATTTGGCGACCACAGTGGGAGCCGGTCAATAGCCTTCGTAGGTTAAAAGTTTATCTTTTCTGATATTACACCTCTTTTTGTCAGTCTTTTTGTTCTATAACTAACTTGGCAGAAAGCAATTCACAACGAACTATCGTAGGTGGAAGTCAGGTAAATACTCCTCCACTCAGTCCTAATTACTCTCCTGATTATTCTCCCGACTACTCGTCCGATGGGCAGCAACAATCTTCCTAAGGACCGGTCAGGCAGCGAAATAGGTGTGTGCGCTCTCAGAGCACTACCCCGCCCAGAAGACGACGCCATAGGAGTGTCTCCCCTGGCCAAGGGAACCTCCAGGAAACACTATTTGCTTTCATGCAGGAACAGGTAGAGGTAAACCGAGGAATAAATGAGGCGCTCACTTCTCTCCGAAGGAGTAACCCTTCAACTGCAAGGGCTGACTGTGCAGCACCTGGTCGTGACGCTCCTTCCTCACATATTTTGAGGCAAGGTGGAGAGCGGAATAACGGAGGGACTGCAGATCCAACGACCCAAGTCAACCAGAATCAGAATGGAGGGTTTATGGCGCCTACGGAAATGAGCCTTGTTGTGGAAGCTCTCACCAAACAATTCAAGGAAAGCCAGGAAGCACTTCAAAAGTCTCTTCACGAGAGAATTGATCAGATACCAGGCGCTCCACCCACGCTGAAGAAAGTCGATGTCCAACTATATTCCCAGCGACCCTGGAAGAAGGAGGCAGCCCCAAAGGCGATACCTAAGACGTTCAAGATGCCAAACATTCCGAGGAACCGCGGGACATCCGATCCCAACGACCACCTCATGCTGTTCAGTAACTTTATAAAGGCTAGCGACCTCACCGACGAGGAGATTGAATCTGTTCAATTGAAGAAGTTCATAGAAACCTTAGCAGATGGAGCTCTACGATGGTACTCAATGTTGCCACCAAACTCCATTGGGTCTTTTGCAGAGATGGCTGAGTTATTCGTGAAGGCACACACATGCGCTCAGAAGACAGAAACCCGCGTAGAGGATATCTTTGAAATCAACCAAAAAGACCCGACGAGTCTCTCCGCAAATACGTGGATCGCTTCCAAAGAGAGCGTATGATGCTCCCCAAAGTACCGGACAGATAGGCAGCGATCGCGTTTACCAACAGCTTGGATATTAGGAGCTCAGAGGCCACGCGCAGACTTTACGAGTCTCTTCGCGAGTTCCCAGCAGCCATCTGGTCAGACGTTTACAGCCGTTACAATTCAAAGATACGTATCGATGAAGATAAATTGATTGGAACAGGTACTCGAGGAAGGGCTTAGGCACGAAATAGTGGATCCGGCGGGAAGGCAGAGACCGAGAGAGCAGACGTATGTTATGAACCGTACCCTGATCAATCACGCAGCCATTCCAAAGGACGCAACCGCAACAACAAAGGACTGTCCCGGAGGGATGATTCGGAATCAAGCCTCCGTAGAGCCTCAAGCCTACCAAGCTTCAACGTGGAAATGACTGAAGTAGTGGCAGCACTCAAAGCCATGGGAGAGAAGGTCAAGTGGCCGAAAGACATGAAGACCGACCCAAGCAAGCGAAACCAAGACCTGTGGTGCGATTTCCATCGTGACCATGGTCATACCACCGAGGATTGCAAGGCCCTAAGGTATGAAATTGCTCATTTTGTTGAAACAGGGATTCTTGAAGGAGTTCCTGACCGAGAAGGGGAAGCAGACTCACGCGAAGACACAACTTTACTTCCTGACTACAATATCAATAAGAATACTCTCTCTCGCTCTCGCTCTCGCTCAGATATTACTTTTTGCTCATATTTGCCTAGTATCTTAGTTCTTTGATCCTCTAAGTACGACTGGTATCAGAGAGCTCTCTCCGGGGATAAGCGATACGACACGGTTACTTCTTCTTATTTCTGTCTATGCTTTATCTTTATTAATTCATACTTATATCTCGTTCTCGTATTGTTTGCAAATCTATCACCGCTTTGGTTCGTCGTTCAGACTCTTAATCTCAACTATTGATCGTGACTCCGCAAATATAAATTTAATTGTTAATTGGCCTAAAATCGGATCTAGGCTAAACAATAATAATATTGATCTTTTACTTCATGAGTAGTGCATCAAATTAACATAGTGATTAAACTTGGTTTCCATTAATGAGTCAAAGTATATGATTCTCAAAACGTTTGATCCTTTCTTTCCTGCTTTCACATTCCTTCTCTTTTTATATAGGATTATATGTCCTTCCAATTGCAAGTACAAAGTGATAGCTTAGCTAAAATATGAAAAAGAAAAAAGAAGAAATAAAAGGGGACCGAACCGGTCCGGTGCTTAATGGGCTAAGGGCCAAGCCGGGCTTCAATTTTTTGAAAAAAAGATCAGTTTGAACCGGACCGGCGAGCCGACTCTTAACAGGCCAGTCCAGACCCGATTGACAGGTATACTATGATAATGTGTCACTAGAAATGTAAAATCAATTAATCGAGAAATTTCGGAATAAATATTTTTAAGTTTTTTAATTACAACCATTTTGTATACATTTTGATACACGTGCGTCACATGCCAATGGGTCCAACCCACTTCTAGAAATGGGTCCCATAGCTAAATTTGCTTCCTAATTCCTTCTTCCTTGTCTTAAGCAATTCTTTGGAGGAAAAAAATAGTTATAAGCAATTCTTAATTTCCTAATAGTCTCGTTTTTCTTTTTCTTTTTCTTAAAAAATTAGAAGTCCGATTGAATATCATGAAGTTTACTTAACTGTTTCAACTTCTCATGTTACGACAGTGACTAATTGGAGTAATTACTTTATGTGTTCTATTATGTGACCCTTTTTTTTCAAAATAAACCGTTTTTCTTATATTTAAAAATAGTTTAATTTAATGTTTTTTACCTTTAATGACATATTTTAATGTCATAGAAATATTTTTTTAAAACAATTGGCTTCAAAAGTCTTTTATTCAATGTATAACCTATGTCAAACGTCAAATCACGCCATTTATAATACATTGAAACATAGGAAAGAATTGATGACAAAATTATGCGTGGTTGTAGTGTCTTCTAGTACTATTCATCATCTATTATTAATTGATTTTACACACTACCTTCCACTGTCATTTGGCTATCAAGACTGAAAGAACTGTCATAATCCAAAATCAAATGTGTAGTTTTTATGTTTACTATATTAGGACATTAATGCCGGCTTAAATCAAGCTCCAGTGAAAAACTGCATCATTAAGGAGCACTAACTAGGAGGTAGAGATGGCAGCGGGGCGGGGCGGGACGGGTTGAATCTTAACCCGCAAAAGTTAAACCCAATCCGCCCCGCCTCGCCCCGCCCCGCCCCCCATAGCATTTTGGGAAATTTACGCCCATGAATGTTGACCAAGAATAATTATTTTTTCTGTACACCTTTTCTTGTTTCTTTCTTTCCATATACATTTTACCATTTTAAAATATATTTTAAATATGTATTTAATATTTTAAATTTGATTGATATATATTTAATATTTCAAATATATATTTAATATATTAATATTATTGATATTTAATATATTTAATATTATTGATATTTCATATTTTAAATATATATTGAATATATTAATCTTATTGATATTTAATATATTTAATATTATTGATATTTCATATTTTAAATATATATATATATATATATATATTTAATATTTAAAATATTATTGATATTTAAAATATATATTATGTTGATAGGACTCTATCATTAAGCCTAAAATCGTGCAACTACCATATTTAATGGTAATCTATTTTTTTTACCATTGATTGTTTCCTTTAATTAAGGGAGTTGAATATCATACTATTAAATATTAATATTAATATTAAGAAATATATTTAATATGTATTAAATTTTTGGATACAAAAAGTTATGGACACCTAAAAGTAATTATTTCTTGATGGGCGGATATATATATGTAAAGAGCCCTAGCATTTTTGCCATTTCTCAACCCGCCCGCCCCGCTATATTATTTTTATTTTCTTTTTGTTAATTTTATGAATTAATTAACGACTTTCTCAAGTATTAATCACTTTATTTTTAGTAAATTATCATAGTAGTTTGGGCAATAATTTTATTATTCTAATGATAGATTTTATACATACCCATATGCATAAGTTTGTTATAAAATTATGTCTTTTATATATAATGTAAAAGTGATAAAGTACATAACATAATTAAATTGACTAGTTATAAATATTTTAAAACAGGTTCTAGAAGGATTTGTAAAAAAACAAAAAAAAATTAGAAAAGCCCACAACCCGCCCCGCCAAAATTTTAAAAAAATTTGTTCCAATCCGTCCCGCCCCGCAAATGGCTTTAACTCGCTCCGCCCCACGTAGAGTAAAATCCGCCCCGTCCCTAACTAGGAGATCTATACTAACGCAAATTATAAAGAGTTTAATTTAATGATTTTACGGTTAAACTCTTCATCAGTGGTACAATAAAGAAAATAACTAATCAACTATAGTGAAATAAAGGCTAAGTCACAAAACAAAAATATTCTTGAGTTTCCTTTTATCGAGGATAGTTGGTTCAGAGGAACTGAAGTGAATGGCAGGGACATATGTTGTACACGTTTGTCCTTTGCAATTTAATAATAGGAGATTCACATATTATGTCCCTACCCTTTGGAGAATCCCTCTTGGAAAATGCCAACCAACAAGAGGTACTAAATATAAATGAAGCCACATATCTTATAGGTTTCTGACACAAACATATACCCAACTCATTTAAAATCATAACCTAACTTTTGGGTACCCCATATCAAAAACCTAATACCCTGGAAGATATATTATGAATAACCTGGTTGGAAATGAGATTCTACTAAATAATAATTTATATATGTTGTTTAACCTAGATCCGATTTTAGGCCAATTAACAATTAAATTTGTATTTGTGGAGTCACGATCAATAGTTGAGATTAAGAATTTGTACGGAGAATCAAGTAATATCAATATAGAATGTTAAAGGTAAAGTATAAGCGAAAGCAAAGAGAGGCAAACGTATCGTATCCTTCGTCTCCGCGAGAGAGTTGGTCGATATCCGCCACACTTCAGATGATCCAAACGCTAAAATAGTAATTGAAATATGAGCAAAGAGTATATCTGAACGAGAGAGAGAGAGAGAGAGAGAGAGAGAGAGAGAGAGAGAGAGAGAGTATTCTTATTGATAGTGTAGACAAGAAGTAAAATTATGTTACAATTGGTTAAGGTAAACGCTATTTATAGGCCTGATAGGCGCCCGTTGGGATTGTAGTAACCGTTGGGTGTGGATCCGTCTGGATAAATAACTGCTGGGTACTTATTCAGCGAAGTTGTAACCGCTGGGCTGTAATGATTGCTTAATGACCATTTAATGAATGATCGTGGACAATAATGCTAATAATTGCACATTTAAACTATGTTGACTGTTGAAATGTTCCGTAACTTCCTTAGGTCTGCTCGTGGGAAATATCTGTCCGGTGAATGTCTGTCTGTTGAAACGTCAGTTCGTGCCACGTGGAAGACACGTGTCATCCCTCAAAGTCCAGTCAGCTTTTATCCAATACAGATAGTCCCCGTACTTCTCGGGCAGAGTATATGTCCGAGGAGTGGATAAGAGCTTTGGCGGGAGTTTTTGCGAACTTTTTGTCTCCATATGACGTAACTTGATGACGTATGAATCTTATCAGATAAGTGACAAGCCCTTATGTCGTGTGCATTAAATGCGCCGTATAAAAAAGTAACTGCAGCTGGCACGCCTGTGGAACCGCAGTTTACTCTGAAGTGACTACTGCTCCCAAGGGTAAAAGCAATGAGTTTAACCGCCTCAACCACGTGCGCACGTCGTCTGTTGATTGCGAGGTGACCGCTATTCTTCAGAATAATGATGGCGCTATAAAGTTTTGATTAACCCTATTTCCTCCTTCGACGGCCAGATCTGGTCGTAGTTTCTCCGATAACCTCCATGTGTCCTCGAGAGAAGTCGGGGATCTGAATCTTGGTTCCTATAAATAGGGATTCACTTGATGAGAAACTTTTTACTTGCTTTTATTTCCTCTGTGTTTTTCTTTGAAAACCTCTGAATTAGCTCTTGAGTTTTTCTTGATAACTTCATTCTTTTCCTGAAATCATGGCTTCAAGATCTAGGAAAAATCAGAGTACCGATATTGCTGGTAGTTCCACGACGGCCACTCCTAAGCCGCGGGCTACTCAAGCCACTGCTGCGGAAATAATCCCCAAAAAATGGGGTGAACTTGAGGCATATATTAAGTCCTTTCATAACAGGGAGGGAGATACGCGCAACTGGCCGGCGTATAGGTTTAAGTCGGGGATCACGAAGGGGGTGATCCCTCATGTGAGGATGGACTGCAACTGGGGCGATGAAGTTCCTCTCTTGCCGGTCTCTGAGGGAGAGAACATTACTTCCCACAGGGCTGGGTGGACATCTATGTGCACCTACCCTTTTACAGTGGGATGTAGGCTGCCCTTGCACCCTGTGCTGGAGAAGCTTTGCAGGGGGTACCTTCTTTGCCCGGGGCAATTGAGCCCCAGTATATATAGGATAGTTACACTTTTAGATTGGTTTGCGACAGAAACCGATCAATCTTTTGACTACAAGCATTTTATTTCTTTGTATAGTGTTCAGATTTTTAAAGATGGCTATGTAAATGCCAGGATGCGCGGAAGCAAAGGGTTGGTGCGCAGTTCTGAGGATACCAATGACCGAGGCTGGGTGCACCGGTATCTGTTCGTGCACTCCTCGACCTTGACTTTTGACGATAAGACTTATCTTCCCGAAGTCTGGAATAAGACGCGTGAGTCCCCGAGTTTTTTTTTTATGCATTCTCCTCCCTTCTCCCGCTAACTTCGTTCAATTACTTTGTGCAGCGGCCGAGCAACCTTACGACAAGTTCATATCTGTTGATGAACTGACAGCGTGGGTTGAGCCAATTTTGAAGAAATTTGAACCGGAGAAAAGAGAGTGGGCGTACTTCGCTGCTCTCAAAAGTTTGACTGTGAAATACCACGGTGAGAATATTTCTGCTTCCATGATAATCCTCCTTCTTTGAACCCTCCTCATGTCTGACCGTTTCACCTTTGTTGCAGGTTTGGGCACTTCGGGAGATTTCTTTCCCGCGCCTCCCCAAGACAGACCTACCAAACCTGTTGCTGACCCAGCTGCTGAGGCTGAGGCTATACTAGCTTCGGTAGGTGCTCTGCGCAGCAGGGAGGGGGGGTGAAGAACTCTTGTCTGATGGACTAGGCT
This sequence comes from Petunia x hybrida, assembly GCA_037355625.1. Taxonomy (NCBI): domain Eukaryota; kingdom Viridiplantae; phylum Streptophyta; class Magnoliopsida; order Solanales; family Solanaceae; genus Petunia; species Petunia x hybrida. Next base: position 2,112,303 of record JBBBVM010000053.1, on the reverse strand, counting down.
CCTTGAAAAGGAAGAAAAGGAGCCAAGGAGAGGGTGGAGCACGGAAGAAATCTGCTCGTAAGACTTCCGTGACTGCCAAGCAACCCTCATCGGCTGATGGCGATCTTCCTCCTAAGGCCAGCGTCCCTGGGCCTGTAGAAGTGAATGTCGACGTTGCTGCTGAAGTCCCCGAGTCCGCGCGGGAAGAGGGTCTAGCCAAGGAGGTTATCTACCTTTCGGACACTGAAGCCGAAGTTGATATTCCTCTTAGGCGAAGACCTCATCTTCGCAGCGACAGAAGAAGAGCCGAGGAGGAAGCCGTCCGTACTCCGCAGAGGAGTCCCCGAGTTGGTGACAGGGAGGAGACAGGTCCTTCTCGTGTGGACAAGGGAAAGAGGAAGGTGGATGAAGAAGTGAAGGAAGAAGCTAGGGAGGAAGTTCCCCAAGAGAGTAGCCGAGGTCCTCGTGTTTTTCGTTTCGAGGATCTGGAGAATGTGGCTACTGAGGGGGCGACTCCAGTTGGTCTTCGTGAATGTGAGACAATTAATCCTGGAGCAGAAGATGACTCTAACCTCTCATCGTCGAGGTTTGTCTGGCAGTCAGTCATCAGTGGTCAGACAAAGTTGAAGGATATCAGGGGTATCCGTTACAAGTTCGGGCCAAATTACCCTTCCGAACAGGCTTGGGAACCCAAGTACTGTGAGAGGAAACATACTTTGAAACTTGCCCCCGATGTCAACTTCATAACTGGGCCAAGTGGTTTGGCTAAGGCGGTCTCCTCACTCATCGGTCCCCGTGAAGAGTGGGTACTAAGGGAGCTGAGCGATGAGGAATTAGCCTTTCAGATTGCCGCTGATTCTGCCCGAGTAAGTATTTCCGTTCTTATGTTGGAAGTATTTCAGATTGCGCTTACCGATGACTCTGAGACTGCCAGATAGATTAGCAGCTGCTCACCTTCCACAGGTGTGGTAAGCAGTGGAGGATTGGATAGATATTTCTTCAGATCCCTCAATGCCTGCTGACATTCGGGAGTCCATTCGAACTCCTTATTTTGCTTTAAGACATCGAAGAAACTTTTGCAACGATCAGATGACCGGGAAATGAATCTGTGAAGTACATCTGGGATTGATTCAATAGCTTTAATCTGAGCGGGATTGACTTCAATGCCTCGCTGAGAAACAATGAACCCCAGAAATTTTCCCGATCCAACTCCGAAAGCGCATTTCTCTGGATTCAATTTCATGTTATACTGATCCAAAATTCGGAAAGCTTCTTTCAGATGTGCCAGATGGTCTTCTGCCCGTTTGGATTTTATCAGCATGTCGTCAATGTATACTTCCATAGTCTTTCCGATATGGTCATGGAACATTCGATTGACTAGACGCTGATAGGTTGCACCTGCATTTTTTAATCCAAATGGCATAACTTTATAACAATACGTACCTCGACAGGTTATGAATGCTGTTTTTTCCTGGTCTTCAGGGTCCATCAGTATCTGGTTGTATTCGGAGTACGCGTCGAGGAAGGTTAACACTTCGTGTCCGGCTGTTGCATCGATTAGTTGATCTATCCTGGGAAGAGGATATAAATCCTTCGGACAGGCTTTGTTCAGATCTGTGAAGTCAATGCAGACTCGCCACTTGCCGTTCTTTTTAGGTACGACAACACGTTGGCTAACCAGTCTGGGTATTTGACTTCACGTACTGAACCGATCTTTAACAGCCGATCGACCTCGTCATTGATTACCTGGTTTCGGAAAGCTCCTTGCTGGCGCATCTTCTGTTTCACCGGGCGGTGGTATGGATCAACGTGCAACCTGTGAGTAATGATGTCAGGAGAAATACCTGTCATATCTGCATGGGACCAGGCGAATGTTGTATGCCGCTCCTTGAGGAACCGGAGGATATCTCCCCGCTGGCATTCGCTCAGCTCAGTTCCCAAATACACCTTTCGCTCTGGTTTATCAGTGAACAGTTCTTCGGGTTCCAGAGCTTCTACTGTTGGCATGTGGTTTTCTTTCTCATCCATCTTGGCGATGAACTCCGGGACTTCGTACTTATTCTCCTCAGGTGTAGTATTCGGCCCCGGTTGCTGTAATTGCTATTTGTTCTCCTCGGGTAGTTTGAGGGCTACCGAGTAACAATCTCGTGCAGAGCGTTGCTCTTCTCGGACTTCACGTATTCCCCACTCGGATGGGAACTTCAACACCTGATGATAGGTAGAAGGGACAGCTTGCATGTCGTGGATCCAAAGTCTACCCAGAATGATGTTGTAGGCTAAATCCGCATCGAAAACATGAAAAGTTCTCTCCTTATCCACCCCCTCAGCCAAAGTCATCAAGGTAATCTCCCCGAGAGTCTTTTCGCTCGAATTGTTGAAACCGGAAAGAACTCGAGATACTGGCACAATCTTATCTGCAAGCTGCATTTCAGTTACAACTCGCGACTGGATAATATTCGCAGAACTGCCCGCATCGATGAGCACTCTCCTCACGTCGAACTCCGCCACGCGTAACGTTATGACTAACGCATCAGCATGTGGCAACTGTGATCCATCAGCATCGGATTCCTCAAAGGTGATTACTTCTTCTGACCGAGGATGCTTGTTGTTTGTAATGGATACCTTTGCATACTTCTTCGCTGTGAAGGTAACCGAATCTACCTCGATCCCACCCGAAATAACGTTGACCGTTCGTTTCGGAGAGGATGCTCGCGGTGGACCAGATTTGTTCTGCTGAGCCTTCGCGTGAGTTTGCTTTCCCTTCTCAGTCAGGAACTCCTTCAAGAATCCCTGTTTCAACAAATGAGCAATTTCGTACCTTAAAGCTTTGCAGTCTTCAGTGGTGTGCCCATGGTCGCGGTGGAATTCGCAATATAGGTCTTGATTTCGCTTGCTGGGATCAGTCTTCATGTCTTTTGGCCACTTGACTTTTTCTCCCATATCTTTGAGTACTGCCATGACCTCCGTCATTTCAACGTTGAAGCTTGGCAGGTTGGGACTCCATGGGGATTCGATTCAGAATTCTCCCTCCGAGATAGACCCCTATTGCTGTTGCGGCTGCGTCCTTCGGAATTGTTACGCGATTGGTTAGGGTACGGCTCATACCGTGTGTCTGACCTCTCCGTTTCTGCTTTTCCGCCGGATCCACTGTTGCGAGCCTGAGCCCTTCCCAGAGCACCTGTTCCAATCAGTTTATCTTCATCGATACACACCTTGAAATTGTAACGATTGTAGACGTCTGACCAACTAGCTGCTGGAAACTCGCGAAGAGACTCGTAAAGCCTTCGTGTGGCCTCTGAGCTCCTAATATCCAAGCTGTTGGTGAACGCGATTGCTGCCCACCTATCTGGTACTTTGGGAAGCATCATACATTCTCTCTGGAACCGATCCACGTACTTGCGAAGTGACTCGTCGGGTCTCTGCTTAATTTCAAAGATATCTTCTACCCGGGTCTCCGTCTTCTGAGCACCCGTGTATGCCTTCACGAACAATTCAGCCATTTCTGCGAAGGACCCAATAGAGTTGGGTGGCAACATTGAGTACCATCGCAGGGCTCTATCTGCCAGGGTTTCTACGAACTTCTTCAATTGCACAGATTCGATCTCCTCATCGGTGAGATCGCTGGCCTTTATAAAATTGCTGAACATCATGAGGTGATCGTTGGGATCAGATATTCCGCGATATCTTGGAATATTTGGCATTTTGAATGTCTTAGGTATTGCTTTTGGAGCTGCCTCCTTCTTCCAGGGCCTCTGTGAATAGCGCTGGACGTCAACTTTCTTCAGCGTAGGTGGGGCGCCTGGTATCTGATCGATTCTCTCGTGAAGAGACTTTTGAAGTGCTTCTTGGCTTTCTTTGAATTGTTTGGTGAGAGCTTCTACGACATTGCTCATATCTGTAGGTGCCATAGATCCTCCGTTCGGGTTCTGATTGGCTTGAGTCGTCAGATCTCCAGTACCACTACCGTTGTTGCGCTCTTCTCCTTGCCTTGAAGTATGTGAAGAGGGTGCATTGGGGTTAGGTGTTGCAGCGTCAGCCCTTGCAATTGAAGGATTGCTTCTCCGGGGAGAGGTATGTGCTTCGTTGATTCCCCGGTTCACTTCTGCCTGTTCCTGCATAAAAGCAAAAAGTGTTTCTTGCAGATTCCCTTGGCCAGGGGAGAGACTCCTATGTCGTCGTCTCCTGGGTGGAGTAGTACTCTGAGAGCGCATACGCCTATGTTGCCTGACCGGTCCTTGGGAAGATTGTTGCTGCCCATCGGACGAATAATCGGGAGAATAATCAGGAGAATAATTAGGACTGAGTGGAGGGGTGTTTACCTGTTGTCCGCCAATGATGGTTCGTTGGGAATTGCTTTCTGCCATGTTAGTTATGAAACAAAAAGATAGACGGAAATAGATATAATATCAAAGATAGACTTTTAACCTACGAAAGCTATTGACTGGCTCCCACTGTAGTCGCCAAATTGTTTAACCTAGATCCGATTTTAGGCCAATTAATAATTAAATTTGTATTTGTGGAGTCACGATCAATAGTTGAGATTAAGAATTTGTACGGAGAATCAAGTAATATCAATATAGAACGTTAAAGGTAAAGTATAAGCGAAAGCAAAGAGAGGCAAACGTATCGTATCCTTCGTCTCCGAGGAGAGTTGGTCGATATCCACCACACTTCAGATGATCCAAACGCTAAAATAATAATTGAAATATGAGCAAAGAGTATATCTGAACGAGAGAGAGTGAGTATTCTTATTGATAGTGTAGACAAGAAGTAAAATTATGTTACAATTGGTTAAGGTAAACGCTATTTATAGGCCTGATAGGCGCCCGTTGGGATTGTAGTAACCGTTGGGTGTGGATCCGTCTGGATAAATAACTGCTGGGCACTTATTCAGCGAAGTTGTAACCGCTGGGCTGTAATGATTGCCTTAATGACCATTTAATGAATGATCGTGGACAATAATGTTAATAATTGCACATTTAAACTATGTTGACTGTTGAAATGTTCCGTAACTTCCTTAGGTCTGCTCGTGGGAAATATCTGTCCGGTGAATGTCTGTCCGTTGAAACGTCAGTTCGTGCCACGTGGAAGACACGTGTCATCCTTCAAAGTCCAGTCAGCTTTTATCCAATACATATGTTATGTGCGTTTAACCTAGATCTGATTTTAGGCCAATTCACAATTAAATTTGTATTTGTGGAGTCGCGATCAATAGTTTAGATTAAGAGTTCAAATGATGAATAGTATTAATTACTAAAGTAGCAATATATTCGTAATTCCCAACGATAATGATACGGAAACGAGATAGAAGCAGAAATTAATAAAGTTAAAGTGTAAGCGAAAATAGATAGAAGTAACCGTGTTGTATCGCTTAACTCCAGTGAGAGTTCCTCGTTACTGATCGTACTTAGAAAGTTGGAAAGCAAAGTACTTAACAAATGTAAGTATAGAACAATCTTTGAGCCAGAGGGAGGGAGTATTCTTATTGATATTGTAGACAAGAAGTAAAGTTGTATTATAATGACTTAGAACGATTGCTATTTACAGGCCTGATAGGCATCCGTTGGGTTTTGTAACCGGTGGGCACGTATCCGTTGGATATGTAACCACCGGGTTGTAATTATTGTCTTTATGACCATTTATTGGGTGATCGCACATGATCAGGTTAATAATTGCTCATTCAGATCGTGTTGACTGATGAGGCGTTACATATCTGCTTTGGGTCTGCTCGTGGTAACCGTGTGGCTAGTCGCCTGTTCGGTAGATATCTGTCTGGTGGAACTTCTGCCCATACCACGTGGCGGACACGTGTCACCTTTTAGATGATGTCAGCTTTCATCCAATACAGATAGTCCCCGCACTTCTCGGGCAGAGTATCTGCTCGAGGAGTGGATGTGAATTTTGGCGGGAATTTTTACTTTGTATAATCCAATCTTTGTATGACGAGGCTGAATGACGTACGTATCTCATCAGTTATACATGACAAATTCCTATGACGTGCGCATTATATGCGCTGTATAAAAAAGTAACTGCAGCTGGCATGCCTGCACGTCTGCAGTTCGCTCTGAAGTGACTACCGCGCGTTCCAAGGGTAAAAGTAATGATTTTAACCGCCTCAATCACGTGTAAATGTCGACTGCTGATCGCGAGGTGACCGCTGCACTTTAGGGTAATGATGATACTATAGAAGTTGGTGAAACCTACTTCTTCTTTTGACGGTTGGATCTGACCGTGGCCTCTCGGACAATCTCCACGTGTCCAGAGGGAACTTGATGGGCCGAATTTTTGCTCTTATAAATAGGGGTTTGTTGAGTGAGAAACTTTTTACTTGCTTTTATATTCCTTTCGCTAAATCTTAGAGAATTCTTTGAACATCCTTCAACTTTTCTTTCAAACTTCTTAATTCTTCTGGAATTATGTCTTCAAGAGCTAGAAAAAACCAAAGTGCGGATGCAGCTAGTAGTTCTTCGGCTGCCACCCCCAGGCCTAGGGCTACTCAGGCCACTACTGCCGAGATTATCCCCAAAAAGTGGGGTGAACTAGAAGCAGACTATAATATCAAGGCCTCCAATAATCATGGGGATATACGCAACTGGCCGGCGTATAGATTCAAGTCTGGGATTACAGCGGAGCTGATCCCACGGGTCAGAATAGACTGCAACTGGGATGAGAGTATCCCTCTCTCGCCAGTTTCTGAAGAGGAGAACATTACTTCTCATAGGGCTAGGTGGACAGCTATGTGTACCTATCCTTTTACAGTTGGATGTAAACTACCCCTGCATCCTGTGCTTGAAAGGCTCTGCAGGGAATATTTACTCTGTCCGGGGCAACTGTGCCCCAGTGTATATAGGATAATTACACTCTTGGATTGGTTTGCGGCAGAAACCGACCAAGTTTTTGGATATGAACATTTTATTTCTTCGTATAGTATATAAATTTTCAAAGACGATTTTGTGAACGTCAAGATGCGGGGGAGCAAGGGCTTGGTGCGCAGCTCCGAAGACACCGGCGACCGAGGTTGGTTACACCGGTACGTGTTCGTGCGCACCACTGCCTTGTCCCTAGACTCCATGGCTTACCTGCCCGAGGTCTGGAACAAGAAGCGTAAGTCCCCGAGTTTTCTTTTGAGTTTTTCGTGCTTCCTCTTCTCTCATTATTTGCTTAACCTTTTGGATATCTTTTTAGCTGACAAGCGACCCTACAACAGGCTCATATCCGTCGATGAGCTGACAGCGTGGGTCGAGGCGATCTTGAGGGAGTTTTCTCCTGAAAAGAGAGAATGGACATACTTTGTTGTACAGAAGAGTTTAACCGTGAAGACTCACGGTGAGAATTTTCTGCTGTTGTAGCCATTTTTTTCCTTCGTATTTTCGTTGTGTCTGACCGCTCTGCTTTTTGTAGGTGTGGGTACTCAGGGGGATTTTTTCGCTGCTCCTCCTTCTCCGGCCGTGCCTCCTAAATCTACTGCTGGCCCTGATGCCGATGTCGCATCGATACTGGCTTCAGCAGAGGCATTGCGCGGTAGGGAAGATAGCGAGGAGCTTTTGTCCAATGGCCTTGGTTCTTTGAAGAGGAAGAAAAAGAGTCAAGGTGAGAGTGGAGCACGGAAAAAGTCTGCACGTAAGACTTCCGTTGCTGCCGGGCAAACCTCAACTGCTGGAGGTGAATCTCCGCCCAGAGCCAATGTACCAGAGCCTGCAGGAGAGAGTGCCAAGGTTGCTACCGAAGTCCCCGAGTCTGCACGGGGAGAAGGTTTAGACAAGGTTGTGATTGATCTTTCAGATACTGAGATTGAAGCCAATAAACCCCTTGTGCAAAAACCTTATCTTCGGAGTGACAAGAGAAAGGTTGAGGAAGAAGCTGCCCGTACTCCGGAGAGGAGTCCCCGAGTTGATGATGGGGTAAAGGTGGCTCCTTTTCGTGTAGACAAAGGGAAAAGAATAATAGGTGAAGAGGAAGAAAAAGAAGAAGAAGAAGAGGAGATAAGGGAAGAGATTCCCCAAGAGGGTGGTCGAGGTCCTCTTGTTTTTCGTTTTGAAGACCTGGAAAATATGGCTATTGAGGGGGCGACGCCTGTTGGTCTTTGCGAGTGTGACACGATAGATCCTGGAGTGGAGGGTGACTCCAATTTATCATCATCAAGGCTTATCTGGCGGTCAACCATCACTGGTCATACCGGATCGAAGGACATCAGGGGTGTGCGCATCAAGTTCGGTCCGAACTACCCCCTCTGAGCAGGCTTGGGAACCCAAGTACTGCGTGAGGAAGCATACCATGAAGCTAGCCCCTGACGTCAATTTCATATCCAGGCCAGGCAGTTTGGCCAAGGCTGTCTCTTTACTCATCGGTCCCCGAGAGGAATGGACAATGAGGGAGATGAGTGATGAGGAGTTGGCTTTTGCAGTCGCCGCCGATTCTGCTCGGGTAAGTATTTGCTGCTTGTGTTTAGAAGTAATTTGATTTCACACTTCTAACATTGTTTCTTTTGTTTCTCCAGTCAAGTATGATGTCTGCTGAGCTGATGTTCCGCTCCAGGATCAACAATGTCGATCAAGTTGTCGAGGTGAAGAGAGAGCTACTGGGTGCTCTGGAGGAGAATAAGATGCTGGCAGAGCAGTGTGGTCTCCTTGGGGGTGAGGTTAATCGATTAACTGAAGTTAACAATGAACGACTTGAATAGATTAACGAACTCACCAAGGAGAAGGCCCTTCTTTCTAAAGAGAAGGAAGGGTTCGCACGCTCTGCCCAGGGTCTGGAGAGTCTACTTGAAGAAGGCAAGGCTTCGCTGAACAGAGCTATTGATGATCGTGTATCTCTTGAGATGAGTCTGCAAAGGGCTAACGAAGAATCCGCTAGGGCCAGAGCTGAGCTCCAAGTTGCCAAGGACCAGGTTGCCCAGTCAATGAGTGCTCAAATCGCCCTATCTAAAGACTTGGCAAACCTGCGTGACCAATCTGAGATTAAAGCAAAGCTTGCTGCGCTCGAAGCTAATCGTTCATTGCTCGGGCAGGTCCAGGCTAAGCAGATCAATGTTAAAGAGACGTTGCAGGAGACAAAAAGCACTATTCGCGGAGTAAGACAAGCACTGAATCTCTCTCCTGAAGAGTCTGAAGGTGAGATGAGGATGAAGATGAAGACGATGGTGAGATTTCGGGGGACGATGGCAGAATCAACGGAGTTGGTGCGTCGGGTTCTGATCGTAGCCCTAAAAACTGATGCCTTCCCCCAATCTTTAAGTTGCAAGTTTGTACATCTGGCGAGAGCCAGATTAGTTGGTTATGGATAGAGGTCTCGTAGGGACTCTCTGATCCTTGTATGGACGGTTCTATTAGGCCTTTGACCACTCTGTAAAACTTCTGTCAGCCATTTTCGGCATTTTATCATTTTACAGGATTATGTATATATTACTTTAGATCTATTCAATGACTATCTTTAGCCTGAATTTCCGATCTTTCGTTTGTATGTGTTGTGGCCTTCGTGCCTTATGTTTAGGGGCTTTTGAAGTTTGAACTTTATTAAGCTCTGGTCTCCAAAAGTCTGCCCGAATATTTTAACTTAGCCTTTCCCAAGAAAGAGGTCATAAGTTGTGAGTAATCTGCACAGATATTTTTATTCTAACCGAGTCGTGGTCGATAGATTTCTGGCCGAATCGTTGCCCTTGGCGAATAACTTTGCTTATCGTCTTGATAATCGAAAGTCGTCGTAGGAATTTGTAGATTGGCTCTAGCCGAGTCGCTGGCCTTGTGAACGACTTCTCTTATTTTCGTGGAAGTTTGTCACATAAAAGTTTTTGAAAAACTCGCTTTATTGCAAGGTCTTTTGCCTTTATGAAGGTCTTATTTGGCCTCTTTTGCCTTTATAAAGGTCTTATCTGGCCTACAGGGGCCTCTCACCACCCTCCTTGTTTTTCTGTTGGAACACAGGAAGTGATAACATAAAAAGAGTTAAGGCAAGCTCCAAATAAAAGAACACATATAACCAAACGAGGAATGTGTCCGTTGTGGGATTCGAGCCCACAGCCGCGAAGTTGAAAAACTTCAAGCTCTACCAGTTGAGCTAAACGGATCTGACCTTGTTCAGGCCGTTAGTACCATTTAGAAGAAGTATAATAAAATTAAGAACTGTCATAAAAGTAAAAGGAAAGAATAAAATAACTAACCGTTTTACCACTCAGAAGTGATATCTTTTGAGGTGAATCATGTTCCAACTGTTCGGGACAGTGGAACCGTCTGGTCGTGCCAAGCGGTAAGATCCCTTGCCGACTAAAGCGATTACCTTGTAGGGGCCTTCCCAGAATTTGCTTCTTGTGTGCTCTGGGAGACTTTCCTTAGTACAAAATCTCCAACCTGGAAGCTTCGTACGCGCAGTCCCCGATTGTAATATTGTTCAATTCGTTCTTTCTGAGCGACTACTCGTACGAGGGCTAGTTCCCTTCGTCCTTCGAGGAAGTCTAGCTCTTCTGAGAGGTTGACCGAGTTGGACTCTTCAGTGGCATGTGCATACCGTAAGCTGGGCTCTCTAATTTCGATTGGGATTAAAGCATCTGCACCATACACCAATGAGTAAGGAGTCTCTCCAATACTCATTTTTATCGTCGTGCGATAAGCCCATAGTACACCAGGTAACTCTTCTACCCAACATCCCTTTGCCTGCTCGAGGCGCTTTTTGAGGGATTCAACAATGATTTTGTTGGTAGATTCTGCTTGTCCATTGGCAACGGGATGATACGGAGAGGAAGTGATCCTCTTGATGTGCAGGTCGTCGAGGAACCTAGTCACTTTCTGACCGATGAATTGTGGGCCATTGTCCATGACTATTTCCTTAGGTGCTCCAAAGCGACACACGACAAAGCGCCAAAGGAAGTCGACAACTTCTATTTGTCGTATCTTCGCGTATGCTGCCGCTTCGACCCACTTGGTGAAGTAGTCAGTGATGATCAACAAGAAGCGCATTCCTCTTGGCGCTGTGGGAAGAGGACCAACTATGTCCATTCCCCATTTCATGAATGGCCACTGAGAGATTATTGAATGGAGCAGCTCTGCCGGCTGATGGAGAAGATGTGCGAACCTCTGGCATTTGTCACATTTTTTGACAAATTCGTTCGTATCCTTCTCCATTTTGTCCCAATAATAACCTGCGCGAATCAACTTTCGGGCTAATGCCTTGCCCCCGGAATGATTGCCACAGCAGCCTTCATGGACTTCCCTCATCACGTAGTTGATTTGATTCAGTCTGAGACACTTTGCGAGAGGTCCTGCAAACATTTTGTGGTAGAGATCGCCGTTGACGATTGTATACCGAGCTGCTTTTATCTGAGCTTGCGAGCGGTTTTTGTATCAACGGGCAGAGTCCCATGGAGAAGATAGTTCGTTATTTCATTCCGCCAATCCCAAGTTGTGTTGATGGTGTTGACATCAAACTTTTCCCGGTCTATGGTCGTGTAAAGGAGTTGAACAACAGTTAAAGAGCTGGCCGCCCCCATTTCTGCTACCGACCCTAGATTCGCGAGAGCATCGGCTTCATGGTTCTCTTCCTATGGAATCTGAAGTGCCTCCCATTCATCAAACTATGCTAGGAGTTCTTTCACTAGGGCGAGGTACACTTGCATCCTAGATTCTCGTGCGATGAAACCTCCGGTTACCTGGTTGACCACCAGTTGAGAATCACTCTTGAGTTTGATGATGTTTGCTCCATAACTTCGGGCTAGCTCCAACCCTGCAATAACGGCCTCATATACGGCCTCATTGTTAGTAATAAATGGGCACTTGATGGCCTGCCTGACGGTCTCTCCGGATGGGGCGATGAGAACCAGTCCAAGACCGGATCCTTTGACGCTCGAGGAGCCGTCAGTGTATAGGGTCCACGTGCCAGGGGCCTGCCCAGCATAAAGAACGGCATCATTTTCTACCTCAGGATATATATATTAATGCTAAAATCTGCCACGAAGTCTGCTAGAGCTTGTGATTTTATCGCTACCCTGGGTTGGTATGTGATATCAAATTCGCTTAATTCTATAGCCCATTTTTCTAACCTTTCCGAAAATTCAGGTTTGTGCAAAACATTTCGCAAAGGAAAGGTTGTTACCACAGCTATTGAATGACTTTAAAAATAAGGGAGTAACTTACGAGCGACAATTACTAGCGCTAACGCCAATTTTTTCAAGGGTTGATAGCGTGTTTATGCGTCAATTAAAGCTTTGCTAATGTAATAGATAGGAAGTTGTTTACCTTTTTCTTCCCGAACTAGAACGGCGCTTACCGATGATTCTGAAACTGCCAGATAATCAGCAGTTGCTCCCCGTGTTGAGGTATAGAGAGCAGTGGTGGATTGGACAGATACTTTTTTAGATCCTTCAGTTCTTGTTGGCATTCGGGAGTCCACTCGAACTCCTTATTCTACTTTAAAACGTCGAAGAAGCTTTTCCATCGGTCTGATGACCGGGAAATGAATCTTCGTAGGGCTGCCACTCTTCCGGTCAATTTCATGACATCTTTCCGGTTGTGGAGTACGTCTGGAATTGACTCGATGGCTTTGATCTGAGCGGGATTGACTTCAATTCCACGCTGAGAAACGATGAAGCCCAGGAATTTTCCCGATCCGACTCCGAATGCACATTTTTCCGGGTTCAGCTTCATGTTGTACTGATCAAGAATCCGGAAAGCTTTATTTAGATGCTCCAGATGATCCTCTGCTCGTTTGGACTTGATCAACATGTCATCGATGTACACTTCCATAGTCTTTCCGATATGGTCATGGAACATTTGATTGACTAGGCGCTGATATGTTGCACCTGCATTTTTCAACCCAAATGGCATAACTTTATAACAGTACGTACCTCTGCAGGTTATGAACGCTGTTTTCTCCGGGTCATCGGGATCCATCATATCTGGTTATATCCGAAATATGCGTCGAGGAAAGTAAGCACCTCATGCCCGGCTGTTGCGTCAATCAGTTGGTCTATCCTGGGAAGGGGATATGAATCCTTCGGGCAGGCTTTATTTAGATCTGTGAAGTCAATGCAGACTCGCCATTTGCCATTTTTCTTTGGCACAACGACCACGTTGGCTTGCCAGTCTGGGTATTTGACTTCGCGTACAGACCCAATCTTTAACAGCCGATTGACCTCATCGTTGATGACCTGGTTCCGGCAATCTCCTTGCTGACGCGTTTTCTGTTTTACCGAGCGATGGTATGGGTCGACGTTCAACCTGTGGGTAATAATATCCGGAGAAATACCTGTCATATCTGTGTGAGACCAGGCGAACGTTGTATGTCGCTCCTTGAGGAACTGGAGGATATCTCCTCGTAAGCGTTCGCTCAATTCGGTTCCTAAGTAGACCTTCCGTTCTGGCTTGTCTACGAACAATTCTTCGGGTTCCAAAGCTTCCGCGGTCGGCATGTGGTTCTCGCATTCATCCATCTTTGTGATGAATTCTGGGACCTCCTACTTTGTTTCTTCGTGTGGCACGTCTGGTCCCGGTCACTGTAATTGCTATTTGCTTTCTTCAGGCAGCTTGAGAGCCACTGAATAGAAATCTCGAGCAGAGCGTTGTTCTCCTCGAACCTCACGTACTCCCCATTCGGATGGGAACTTCAATACCTGATGATAAGTGGAAGGAACAACTTGTATATCATGGATCCAAGGTCTTCCCATGATGATATTGTAAGCCAAATCCGCATCAACAATATGAAATATCGTCTCTTTCGCCACCACTTCGGCGAGAGTTGTAAGGGTAATCTCGCCAAGTGTCTTCTCACTCGAGTTATTGAAACCGGAGAGAACTCGAGATATCGGTACGATCTTATCCGACAGCTGCATCTCTCTTACGACTCGAGATTGGATAATGTTTGCAGAGCTGCCAGCATCGATGAGCACTCTCTTGACGTCGAATTCCTCCATGCATAGTGTTATCACTAACGCATCGGCGTGTGGGAATTGTGAACCGTCTGCATCGAAGTCTTCAAATGTTATTATCCCTTCTGATCGTGGGCGTTTGGTGTTTGTGATGGAGACCTTTGCATACTTTTTTGCTGTGAAAGTGACGGAATCCATTTCTATTCCTCCTGAGATAACATTAATTGTCCTCCTTGGAGAAGATGCTCGTGGAGGGCCAGGTTTGTTCTGCTGCGCCTTCGTGTGAGTTTGCTTTCCCTTCTCGGTCAGGAACTCCTTCAAGAATCCCTGTTTCAACAAATGAGCGATTTCATACCTTAGGGCATTGCAGTCCTCGGTAGTGTGTCCGTGGTCGCGATGGAATTCACACCATAGGTCCTGGTTTCTCTTGCTTGGGCCGGTCTTCATGTCCTTCGGCCATTTGACCTTCTCTCTTATACCTTTGTTGTTGCGGCTGCGCCCTTTGGAATTGTTGCGTGACTGGTCAGGGTACGGTTCGTAACGTACGTCTGATCTCTCCGTCTCCGCCTTTCCACCGGAACCGCCGTTGCGTGCCTGAGTCCTTCTTCGGGTACCTGTTCCAATCAACTTATCTTCGTCAATACGTACCTTTGAGTCGTAACAGTTGTAGACGTCCGACCAGCTGGCTGCTGGGAACTCGCGAAGAGACTCGTAGAGTCTGCGTGTAGCCTCTAAGCTCCTGATATCCAAACTATTGGTAAACGCGATCGTTGCTCATCTGTCTTGTACTTTGGGTAGCATCATACGCTCTCTTTGGAAGTGATCCACATATTTGCGGAGAGACTTATCGGGCCTTTGCTTGATTTTGAAGATATCCTCTACGCGGGTTTCCGTCTTCTGAGCGCCTGTATGTGCCTTCACGAACAGCTCAGCCATCTCCGCGAAGGACCCAATGGAGTTTGGTGGCAACATTGAGTACCATCGTAGAGCTCCATATGCTAGGGTCTCCATGAATTTCTTCAATTGGACAGATTCGATCTTCTCGTCGGTGAGATCGCTACCCTTTATAAAGTTGCTGAACATCATGAGATGATTATTAGGATCAGATGTCCCACGATTTCTCAGAATGTTTGGCATCTTGAACGTCTTAGGTATCGCCTTTGGGGCTGCTTCTTTCTTCCAAGGACGCTGGGAGTACCGCTGGACATCAACCTTCTTTAGTGTGGGCGGAGCACCTGGTATCTGATCGATTCTCTCGTGGAGAGATTTCTGAAGTGCTTCCTGGCTCTCCTTGAATTGTTTGGTGAGAGCTTCCACGACAAGGCTCATTTCTATAGATGCCATAGATCCTCCGTTCCGATTTTTGGTTGACTTGGGTCGCTGGATCTACAGTCCTTCCGTTGTTTCGCTCTCCACCTTGCCTTGAGGTATGTGAAGAAGGGACGTCACGACCAGGTGTTGCAGCGTCAGCTCTTGCAGTCGGGGAGTTGTGCCCTCGGAGAGAGTTGAGCGCCTCGTTTATCCCTCGATTGACCTCTGCCTGTTCCTGCATAAATGCATAGAGCGTTTCCTGGAGGTTCCCTTGGCCAGGGGAGAGACTCCTATGGCGTCGTCTCCTGGGCGGGGTGGTGCTCTGAGAGCGTCTATGCCCATTTTGCTGCCTGACCGGTCCTTGGGAAGATTGTTGCTGCCCATCGGACGAATAATCAGGAGAATAATTGGGACTTGGTGGAGGGGTGCGTACCTGACTTCCGCCTACGATAGTTCGTTGTGAACTGCTTTCTGCCATGTTATTTATGAAACAAAAAGACCGACGAAAAGAGATATAATATTGGAGAAGATAAACTATTAACCTATGAAGGCTATTGACCGGCTCCCACTATGGTCGTCAAATTGTTTAGCCTAGATCCGATTTTAGGCCAATTAATAATTAAATTTGTATTTGCGGAGTCACGATCAATAGTTTAGATTAAGAGTTTAAATGATGAATAGTGTTAATTACTAAAGTAGCAATATATTCATAATTCCCAACGATAATGATATGGAAACGAGATAGAAGCAGAAATTAATAAAGTTAAAGCGTAAGTGAAAATAGATAGAAGCAACCGTGTTGTATCGCTTAACCCCGGTGAGATTCCTCGTTACTGATCGTACTTAAAAGGTTGGAGAGCAAAGTACTTAACAAATGTAAGTAGAGCACAGTCTTTGAGCCAGAGGGAGGGAGTATTCTTATTGATATTGTAGACAAGAAGTAAAGTTGTGTTACAATGACTTAAAACGATTGCTATTTATAGGCCCGTTGGGTTTTGTAACCGCTGGGCACGTATCCGTTGGATATGTAACCGTCGGATTGTAATTATTGCCTTTATGACCATTCATTGGGTGATCGCACATGATCAGGTTAATAATTTCTCATTCAGATTGTGTTGACTGATGAGGCGTTACATATCTGCTTTGAGTCTGCTCGTGGTAACCGTCTGGCTAGTCGTCTGTTCGGTAGATATCTGTCCGGTGGAACTTCTGCCCGTACTACGTGGCAGACACGTGTCACCTTTTAGATGATGTCAGCTTTCATCCCATACAATGTGAGCATTCTAATCATCATCAACATTACACTAAAAGACAAACAAAAGACAAAAATTATCAAAAATGGCCCATATTTCTGAATCTTACCCGACCTATCACCTTTTTTCCGAGATAGCAGTCTGCCGTAAGTTTATACAAGTTTATACAAATTTATACACATATATAAAATTGTATAAATTTGTATAAGTGTGTATATGCGAGTGAACAAATATGTATATTAAGGATGTTTATATGAATTTTTACTTTTTTTGTGTATATTTTTGTATTTCTCTCATTGATACGCATTTATCTATGTATATTCATATATAGTTTATTTTTTGGGGGGAGATTTCTGTGTATAAACTTGTCCAAAGCAATGATTTAGACGCAATAAACAACATAAATTCAGTAAAATACAAAAAAGTAATGACACCATTGGCGGGGAAGTGTCTGCTGGCGGCTTTGTGGCTGGGGAAGGGGAGATTTGGTAGCTAGGGTATTTTTTATGAAGGAGTGCTAAAATTTGTAATTTTAGGGATGGGTGCTATGCATGAAAAAGAAAATATGACATCCTGTTTGTAATTTTGGGTAGTGGATTGCCTATATGAAAATTTCCTATATATTTTAAGGAGATTTTTATGTTAATTGACGCATTAAATAGTTAAATTACAAAACATACCGACATTATTGAGAAATTACACAACATAATAACATTTGTATAATTTGTACAAAACATACCCTTTTATCGTTTTCCTTCCCTCTGTAACCCAAAACCCTAACTTCTCCCTCTCTCTTTCTCTTCCCTCCTCCACCCAACCATTCTCCTGCCGTTCCCCACCCTCCCTCGCTGGTCGCCCCTGCTTCTCTTTCTCTGGCAAACTAGAGCAGCTGTTGTTTTCTTTCATTTTTGGGCTGCCATCGCAACAGATCTTCTCCTCTTTTTTTTTTTTTCTCATTTTGTATGTGTATAAGTGTGTATTTTATGTATGTATATATATATATATATATATATATATATATATATATATATATATACACACACATATACATATTCAGATCTGCTTCTCCTTCTTCTTTTTTGTTTTTTAATATACATATTCAGATGCAGGTGTATATATCTGTATGTTCGTGTATATACATGTAATATTTTCAGCACACAAGTGCGCGTATGTGTATACCACTGTATGAACGTGTATATCTGAGCATCTATTGTATTTTTTGTATGTGCTTTTGCGTGTATGTTTGACATACATAAATTTTTATGTTTTAAGTTGTAGATCCGTAGATCCTTGTATGTATGTGTGTGTCTAGTATATGTCAAACATATATATTTTTTTTTGTGTATCTACATGTATTTTTTGTTTATATGTTTATTGCAAGTGTATTTTTCAAAGAGAAATCAATGTTTATTTGTGTATTTCATTTTTTAAATTTTAAAAAAAAAATAATCCGGCGGCGGTGATTAGGCGGCCGCGCCGCCTTGGGTAGTAGCAGTGGGAGGGGGCAGTAGGAAGAAGTAGGAACAAACTCTAATTTGTTAATTTTGTTACTTTTGTATATAATGTGTAAAAAAATATTGGTATTTTTTGTAAAGTCAAATAATATTATTATTTTTTGTAATTTTGGTGTTAGAATTGTATATGAGTATTTATAATTAGCCATTTTTAAATATGGTGCCCGTCCACTGCCCGTAGTTTGTGCGCAGAGCTTTTCGATATGCATACCAACTTCATAAAGACTAAAAAACAATATACTCCAACTTAATTAGATGAACTTAGCTTAACCAGTAATTTCAAGTTTGCGACTAGAGATGCATACCCTTGGACATCTCTTTAGCAATTACGTACAATATTTCAGAATTGATGAATGCATTGACTAATGATAATTTTCAGAGCATTTGGCAAATATTAAAGTCCTAAAAAGCCATTCCCTGTTACAATATTTTCAATGGAAGCAGTTCTTAATCCAACGAACATACTCATAATAAAGGCTAAAAAAATCTCCATAACCCTTGAGAATCAAGTTTCTTTATCTTTTTGGAAGGTAAAAAAGTGGGATATCATTAAATTGCTTAAAAGGACAATTCGACGATCGACTGGATGCTCACTCCGAAAGTACCACTGCTCTTACTTGTTTTTGCGCCATAGTATTATTTAAAGTAGGGGACCTCTTATTGTCACTTTCACCTTTTATCTATGGAAAAAAGTTTGTACGTTTTGACATCATCTCACAATAATGGCTTCTTTAATCAATCATTTTGACAGGGATATATGTACGGAGTATAACTCACCTTAGAAAATTAGTACTCCTATGTATAAATGCAGACAAATATATTGCCATAACTGGGAGGGCCAACATATGAATTTCTTGCAATCAGTCCAGACTTAGACTCGTCTAAGAACTTAAACATGAATTAATTTTATTAACTTAATTAATCATATCCTTCGACATGTCCTCTCATGAGCAGATACGGATTCCGAATTTTACGGCTATGGATTCTATAACATTATTTTACTTGTTTACTGGGTTCTGAATAGATTATTTATACAAATTAAGTTAAATTTTTAACACAAATATAAAGTTTGCGCTAAAGTGAATGGGTTCTGTTTAGCCGTAAATGGGTTCTACTTCCGCCCCTAAACATGAGCCTAATCATTTTTCATGGGTCAATTATGTACTCACTCTATTCCATATGACAACATTTTATTTTTTATCCCTTCAATAAAAGAATTAATGATATGAGAAGCTTCTATAAATGAACAAATATTATGGAATGATTTATAACCACAAGTTTAATTAAAAGGTCTTTCACTATGGAATGGTTAGTTTAACGAAGATTGTGAAATTTAAGTCCAAAATTTATATCTATCCTTATGCCATGTTGAATTGTGACCGATTCAAGAAAAAAAATTTAAACTAGGAATATCACATTCTTATGTAGTAAAATATTCATTGTTGTCCGACGACCTATCCTCCATTTTCTCTTTATGATTCTAAGGAGTCTTTGTGTCAAACTAACCCGGTTAAAAGTTAAACCTACAGTTCTAACCATTCGATAAAAGCAAAGCTAAACAATTTACCAAAAAACACACATTTTGAACATGCGATCATATGATCATACTAACGAAACTTTTTCCATAGGAGAAAAAGTACATTTGATAAAAGCGCAACCACTTGAGGACACACTACGTTAACGTTGAACCTTCTTCCACCCCATACCAAACAAGTTAAAGAATTAAATTCATCTACCAATTTAGAACCTTATTATCCAGTTAAAGCCAATGATCTTAATATAGGTGATTACTTTAATACATGATGAAGTAATTTAACCAATAAAATAATAAAAGAATAGAATGCACACTTCACCTATAATTTGCTTATTTTAGTAGCAATTTTGAATTAGCACACTTTAAATATCTTGTTTAGCTAAAGAAGTTTCTTGATTGAAGGAGATGTGCCATACTTTATGAGTCATCCAGCTCTAGTGACCCCCTAATGAGTTATCTCAATCTCATCATATTAAGAAGTGTCTTAATTACGAGAATGTGGAGTTGTTGAACAACCAACTTAATTAGGTTTGGTTATATGCATGTGTTTATATATGTTTGCGTGTGTATTATACTTATACGTACTCTTCCTTTTCCACATCATTTTATTCTTCAAGCTGCTGAATGAACTAATACAATATATTTCTTTTCATCTTTATTCTCAAATCAGCTTTTCTAGACATGCTTACCTAAATTCATTTCTTTGATATTTATTCATTTAAAGATTTATGAGTTATGACGGCAATATTATAAGGAAGTGAAACTAAATGATAGCAGTATTCATTAAGATTGGAAACATCAATCAAACCATGCAGAAGGATTAATTACACAGTAGTTAACTAAATTCAAAACAACTTCAGATTGATAAATGAAAAGGAGGAGGAGTGTGTTGTGAACGTCGCCACAGTGGAGAGCTCATTTGGGAAGATGTCAAATTACATATGGCACCCCGGGGAGATGCGTATATATAGAAGAGGATATTAACCTATTAAGCAGAGAATATGAAGTTGTCTCTTATTTTTCTTAGCTAGATTATTAGTGTAGCTCTAGAATCTCTCTTTTCTATCTTTTTCTTTTCTTTTAAAATACTCCTAAGTTTTATGAACATTTGTAACTCCAATCTTGCTTAACTCCATCATCACTCTCGTTACATTTGGTTCAAGACTAGTTAGTTCCCTTCAGAGTGGAAGAAATGTGAAGCAGGGAACTAGATCATGTATAAAAATTTAAATGGATATAAAGATCAGAAAGTAAGTCCCTAAATTCATAACTTGTTAATATATGAAATTTTAATAATAAGTTCAAAATTTTTAATGAAAAATTTGACTTTAGATTATTATCATTTCATTGAGTCGGTTACGTACCCTCATCATCATTAATCATTTCTTCCTTGTTTTCTAATTCTTTTAAGGAAGGTGGTGGGAGTAGGGGCACAGGTGTAACTAGGATCCCAATTTATGATTCTGGTTAGAACAGAGACTTCAAATGCTAATTGATAAATTTTATATAACACAATGAAAATTATGTTTGGGAAAAAGCTACTGCATTATCAAACTCGTATTTAGACTTCAATTACCTCCACCCTGAGTAAGGGAGTGGTAAGATTGAGGACAAAAGCACAAAAGTCTGTCTAATTTGAATGATAGGTATAGTTAAGAGTCTATCACAAAATTATTATTTCAATTGCTTCAAGACCACAAGCAATAGGGTTACAATTTTTATCTCACGATTTTCGTGGATACATCAATTTATGCCAGTGCATTGCACCTATTATCGTACGAAGAAAATAACATCATTGAAAACGATCCAAATTAATGAATGAGCCAGAAAAAAGTGTATCCCTTCCTCCGGTACCGTTGTGAATTTTGTACCAAGCCAACACAAGATTTAGCTAGCGTTTGGACATAGATTCTCAAATAGTTTTTGGGAACCACTTTTTTGGATGAAGTTTGATATGAAAATAAAAAAATAATTGGACATACTTTTTGGGACAAGTTTTTTGGCTAAGAAAAAGCCTTTGAGCTCTTACGAAAATGAAGTTTGATATGTAAACTCGACTTTTTGGCTCAAACAGAGCTCTCTTTTTGAGTTTTTGGGACTTTTTGGGAAAAAATTTGGTCAAAATAGCATAAATAAACAGTTTTTCTCCCAAAAATTCCCAAAAAATATTCCAAAAAACTATAAACAAATGGGAGGTTAATTAGAATCAGCAGAAATACATGTGTACTCCACATAAGTTGTATTTGCACGTGTGCATATATTTGCAAGGGCGGATGCACAGTAGTAATTACAGGTTCAGCTGAACCCAAGCTAGTAAATCTGACACACCCTTTATATGTGCTACAAAATCTACTCAATATGTAGGTATATAATATGTGTGTAGGTATATCGAATTTCAAATAAAAACTCGAGTACTATCTCAAACACATAAAATTCAAATGATTCTGACTAGTGTATTTGTGCGATGTATATATATATATTGCGAAATTTGTGTTGTTTTTATATATACGTATACCAATGTTTTAAAAGGCGGGGGCAAGGCGAGGCGTTTTACTTACAATAGGGCGAGGCACACGTGGGCCGTAAGCCCCATGGATCTAATTTTTTAATTAATTTTAATTAATAAATATCATAATAAGCCCAAAAAAAATCAAAAATATATAAAAAAGTTGAGAAAATTAAAATTAAAAAAAATTATAGTAACAAGCAATCAAACATTTTTTACAAGTACTAGTTTTAGTGTACGTGCGTTGCACGTGTCATTAATCGCAACATCCAATGAAAAATAAAAATAGTTCATTAATAGAAGATACCCTAAAGAAATATGAAAAGAAAAATATTTATATAAGTAGGTTGCTAGAGAAATCAACCGCTAAACGACAATAGTCTAACTGGACATTATTTAGAGAGCCATCATTTAGGTGGTAAACATTTCCTACACAAAATCAACTATGTTCAGTTGGTCCAGAGGGATTTAAACTTGTTAAGAGTGTAAGTTCAAATTGTTCCTATGTGAACATAGTTCATATAAAACCCTAGCTAACTTAAAAATTAAAGAAAAATATAGGCTCTTACGAATCATGAATATCGATTCTATTTGGCTAGATCAATGAACAACGAACTCCTATTCAATAGAATGACTAATCGATTGTAGCCTTGTACATGAATACATGAATCTTTTGGAAACTGACATGCTAGGTCTGCAAACAATGTCAATTTAGTTCCAAGCAACTGAAATACGATATGAATGTAACAACTTTAATGTTCTTAATTCTTAATGCTAAAAGATATTATTAAACAAATGACAGCTTTCTGATTTCTGTAAAATAGTAAGGCAATTAAAGAAAAATAATAATTGGAAAAATAATATCATGTAGAAAATAGTTATTAGAAATAATTTAATCTCAAATCTGATTCCTATAAGCCAATGTTTCCCTCACATGTCCTTTAAGGCTTTCTTTGATTCATGCATAGGAGTATTGGAAAAGATCATAATAACATATAGTATACGTATCGTAGTTTTGATTTGTTAGATTAAATAATACTTGCAGAAATTCAAAACAAATATACTTCCTACTCTACAAAAAGATGGCTTCTGAAGTCCACACAGTAAAACTATATAAAAATTCAATTTTGTACGATAGATAACGTGTATCCATAAAATAATAACCAAAATTTTTAAAGAAATTATAGGATCAACATGCATAAATACTTCGAGATAGTGCTTTTGTATCATAAATACTTATATCACAAACTTTTCTTTGTTTAACATTATTGAGGAACTCTTGATAAGCATAATGAATAAGTGGTCCGATCAAATACATCTTGCATTCGATGTTCTACATAGAGATGGAAGCATGCAACAAAAACCACAGTAATTGATCGACCAATGATGTTGTAATAAAAAACAAAATCAAGTGATATGGTAGGAACATCTTGTGACACACACACAACATTCTTGGTGCATTTGCTTGTTCAGCATATCTTTCATTGAGCTCAATCTGCATACCTTCTACTTCTAGTTATGTCACAGCTCGCTCGAGAATTTCAGGAATAATAACAGATCTCACAAATCCAAGGGGTAAAAAAGAATGTAAAGAAGATCACAAAGGAGAGAAAATAAGAATGAAAAGCTAATGGAAGGTAAAAAAAAGTTGTATCTATACCTTATTAGATTGGCTTTGGTGAAGTAAGAAGTATCAGTTTAATTTGTGAGGGTCAAAAAGCAGGCGACCATCCGCCTATCAAAATTTGATTTTTAGAGAATTTTATATGGAACATAAAAGATTCGAGTAACCCAAAAAATTATATTTTTGATGTTATTACCAACAACAAAATATAGCTTCTTTAAATATTGACTCAAATCGAAACGTCTAATATATATACCGTGCACTACCACAACTTCAAAATATACAAAGTTAGTGTTGAAGGAAAAATAATCTACTAAATAATTTTTTTCAAAAAACTACTCCACATAAAACCTTCTACAATATTGATGCTAAATCCTTATATGTAGAGTTTCTACATGAACAACATAGCCGGTAAATAGCATTAACTGAGCTCAGGTCTAAATAGCTCCACTATACCTTCTGCAATGTTGGATGATAAATCATTATATGTAGAGTTTTAATTTCTCCTTGACCAGTCTAGCCAGTAAATAGCATTACCTTATAAGGTCATGTCTAAATAGCTCCACCGTCAACAATCCTTTCTATTTCCATCCATGATGCAAGCTTCCATAATTTATTCTTTGTAGATCTATGCTTTCACCACATAAAACCAATATAGATCGGTTACTCAACTTTAATAGTAAGACTTAATATTGAAAGAAACATATCATATCATCACATAAATTCATCCCAACAAAAAATATTAAAAATAATAGTAGAAAAAACAGATCACAAATTTCAAAGAAGAAGATTATAAACACAATGTGTGGCTTTATCATACCAGATGTATGTATTTATGTATATGCCATAGTTCGAGAATGGCCAAAGGGGTGTGAATCAAATTAAGTGATCTATTTGGTTTAAAAGTCCCAAATTTTAGAGTAGAATCCTAAATATTTGAGTAAGATTCATAGTTGATGTGTAACTCCGTGTTTTACCGGAGTTAACCTATTAATTAAGCTAAAAATAAGAATATTTAGTAGCCAAAATTTTAGCTAATTTTAGAAGTCCTAAATATTAGAAAATTGATTAAATTACATTTTTGTTCAATGTGAAACATAATTTTAGAGGGTAAAAAAGTCGGATGACATTTCACTAAGGCCTTCGTGCTTTTATAATAGTATAGATAAGAAACTGAATAATGGTACAGTTTTTATGAGACAAATAAACTATATTAACTTTCAAACAATTAAAAAATATAAATTTTGTTAATATTAAAGTGAATACCAATAAAATTTATTAATATTATAATTTAAAACATTAATTCTTCATTGATCAATATAAATTGCTTCTAAATTGTAAAATAATTTACGTCTAATTTTGAGTGATAGAAATAAGACATGAAGACTAATGACAAGTGATGATATATACCTCGACTACGTATTTTCAGATTACGTATACAGATGAAATATTTCTCGTTAATTGAGCTACACTCAATTTCTCGATTTCTATAAATGAATGCAACTTGTATCAATCATTTTAAAGAAAATTGTGGTTGAACAATCTTAATTAGGGAATTGAACAGATTCTTTGCATAGACTCTATAAGGCGAGTCCCGAGCATTAGGCGTTGGGCGTGCTCTGGGCGCACTGTCGGGCGCTTGAGGCGTAAGTCTCACGGATCTAAGCCCCGCCCCAGAGCCTCAGGGCGTTTTGCAAGTGCCCCGCCCCGGGACGAGTCCCAAAACTGCCTTTTAAAACAGAGACGTATACTAAGCTTTGCAGTTGTATCCACCATGACAACACACACTAACGATGGGAGTATTTGCTTTTAACCTTTAAGAAGGGAGTATTTGCTTTTAAAAATTTCTGTGTTGAGATTCACGAAGACTAAAACAGACATGTATTAGTGCAAAACAATCCCAGCAATTTATTTCTAAATAATTACTACTGTAATAAACAGTACCCCTTCACAGTTCCATTTGGATTCCCTTTATCAAATTCTATCTAGTGATAATGATCATGTGGACTAAGAATTCTCATAACTGTTTTATGCAATTGCCAAAAATGATGGTCATGGTGCGGTCTTTCAACATAGTTGATATGAACCATTCTTTTTAGCTAGCACATACACAGGTCAAGGTGGATGCAGATTTCATGTTATTGGTTCAACCAAATCCAATAAATTTATAATAACCACCTAGATATATATGCTTGAAAAGACACTCAACTTTCAGCAAAAATTCTAAACCCATAATTCAGAAGTACAATGAGTCTATTACTAAGTAACATTAAAAGTGAAATGCAACATTCGCAACTCTAAATATAACAACAACATAATCAGTGGGGTGCGGGGAATGTAGGTGTACTAGAGTCCCAGACCTTGCCCCTACCTTGTGTGAGATAGAAATGTTGTTTCCAATAGACCCTCAACACCATAAAAAACATTTTGAAAACAGGTTTTAATTACATGAGTAAAAACTAAAAAAATTTAACAACATTCGAAACTCTGAATCTGCCTCTAAATTTGAACACTCTTTTTGGCTTCAAACTGATGGGTGGCAACTGATCATGCACTAAAAGTTTGGGCACAACTGACCAAGCCATGCACATTACAACAGTTAAACATGCAAGTATCTCAGCTAAAATTCTAAACCTTCTAAAAGTACACTTCCACTTAATTATATCTTCAACATATTCCTCACACAGAGCTCTAATTTTTTTCCACAAGGCAGCAATGAAGTCTTTTAGATAATGAATAACGACGAGTCTTTCTCACCAGGCATCTGATCTACTCTACCATGTTAACACGTATGTGACAGTCTCACCTGAAAATTTAAGTTTTAAAAAGAACAATCCTTTTATTTTGCTTAGTTACGTCTTCGAAAAGAACTGAGCTGAAATAAGGTCACAACTACTGTCGAAAACTATAATTCGAACCAAATCCCTCGCCTGCTGCTAACAGTGATGACGCTATATCAGATACAAAACCCCACAAGATCAATGGAAATGATAAAGTATCACTGCTTTTTCATATATTCTACTGGCTAAGCAGGGATGATAGTGTTACAGTGAAAGCTCAGAAAGCACAATTGAGCAACTAACTTTTAGGAGGAAAAAAACATATAACTGAGGCCAGCATACTAAACTAAAGGAGAACTAAAAGAGCTGATATTCCTAACCCAAACAGCCAACAGAGCATAAACAAAATTGGGGACTTAGCTGCATTTGAAATGAGACTTTTATTGTTGGTTACAAGCCATACGATGCACATTTGGCTCATCATCATCGTCAGTATCATAAGCTTGCCTGCGTTGCTGCTCCTTGCGCCTCATTTCTTCCTCAATGTTGACATCATGCAAAGTGGTTATTTCACAAACATCCAACTCCACATCAGATGAGCGCTTTCCTGGCCTCTGTGGCAGAATAGTCTCAAGAGCGCGACATTTCTCGGGAGAAAGAAAACCAGATTCTGGAAATTCCACATTAAAATGGATATAAAGCCGGCCCTTAATGAATGACCTCCCATAATGGGGCATTCCTTCATCATTTATTGCCTTGTATTGATCTGCAGCAGAAAGACCGAACGATCATTAAATAAATCACATCCCACTTCACAAAGTAAGCACAAACTAAAGGATTACTTACCAGGCTTTATAACTTCTCCAGGGCTAGATTTGATCAAAAGCTGCCTGCCATCAAGATGAGTCAGCACAAAGTGAAAGCCACAAAGCGCTTCTGCCAAACTAAGATTGTGTTCCACATAAAGATCATCAGACTTTCGCTTGAACTTTGAGTGATCCTTCTGTTGTAATACAAAAATAATATCGCCGCTGATGGTATCTGGCTGCATAACCACAACACACCTATGAGAAACAAAATGTCACCTGCCAAAATAGATATCCCATATTTGCACATACTGCAAAAGGAAAGTAGATAGCCTTGATGATATTGTGTATCAGTGAGAAAGATATATATTCAATTAGAAGTCCTGCTTGGTTTCAAATAGATTCTAATAGATTAGACATGGTAAAAATGATCCAGTTGTTTGCAAACATTGCCTTAAAACTGTAAAGGCATAATTTAACATGTAGTGGGGAAGTGCAAAGCCTGAGCTATTTGTGTGGCATAAAACTCTTACAGCTTCGTCAGCTTGCCCATCGAAAACAATCTTCTGACCATTTAGCATCCCTTTCTCAACATTCACTTCCAGTACTTTCTTTTCTTGTATAATTTTGTTTCCCTTGCACTGAGAGCACCTATCTCTTTCACTTATAACCTCTCCTGAATTAACAATAAAGATTCATCATTTAACATCTTTTTCTCTACATAAAAGACTGAAGCTACAGATACAGGAATAATCTCATTAATTACCTGAGCCTCGGCATTCAGGACAACTATGTTGCATCTGTTGAATCATGCCTGGAGCTATCTGTCTTGTCGTGACACGCATTCCAGTACCTTGACATCCATAACATCTTCCGGAGGCTCCACTCTTTGAACCTTTCCTGTTAAGGCAAGAACACCGTATACAAATCATAAATATGCAGTAGTGAAGTCGTAAATAAAACATACATGCTCAGAGCAAGTTAAATGCATAATAATATAGTAAATTAAAGCCAATTAAGACGAGCTTCAACGTATAAATATGGAATGGTGTTAATCCCTCTAATATTTTGATGCAGATATTCTGGTATGAGGACATAGACCGAAACTGTAAAAGAGGGGACTTATTGGAAGATGACTAAATGTACAACAAACTTCTATCAGTACATAACTTCTATCAGTATTACTTTTTTCCTGATCATTCTCACCTTTCTTGTCATTCCTGCACCAAAAATGATGTAATGTTTTCTCAAACTTGTTACTTTGCAACAACGAAGAAGTTATTAGATTTCCCACTAAGATGCAGCAACCTCATAGCCACCCCCACCCAACAAAGGAGAAGCAATATAAACCAGAAATCCATAATCACCTTCATAAGAATCCATATAGGTGATAGGTACTCGTCCAACCCCATCTGAGGAGCACAGCGGAAACTAGCATGACAAAGACATGGACTTTTTTCAGTCTGTAAATTCCAAAGCTTTCAACACCACCAAAACTAGATCCTAGCCTTAAACGTCATGCAAAACTTTTTAGAGCATCTAAAGGAGTTCAGAGAGCCAAAGAAAACAGAAATCCTGATAAAATCTTATCTATTAGAGTAAGTCTCTTCTGCCTTCCCATTTTGGAATTTGGTCAATCATTGGGAGGTGAACTTGCTTCATTACATGTTCTTTTATACAACAAATGAAACTTTACTCTATAATAACTTCTATTTTGTTACTCAGAAAGCAGAAAGTTAGCATGCCCAATTTATTCCTAGAAAAGTAGAACAGGTGTCTGTATTTGGAGACTAAAAAGTATTTAAAACTCTACTGGACTCCCTATTTGTTCAACTCAGACATGTTCAGTGACAGAAGTTGGTATTTATTCTCAGCTTTAATGAGCAGTTGAGAACAAAAGAACGTTAAAAGATAATGCCATCCTTCAATGCGCACTTACCTAGAGAATAACTATAAAAGGTGCAAGAAAGACAGCAGCAGGTAAAAAAGTCAGATAACTATACAAAGCGATATACCCTTTACACTTCGGGCACAATTTGTTCCGTGAAAGAGAGAGCTTTTTTGTCGTGCCATTGTACAAGTCTTCCAGAGAGACCCTTAAAGTTTGCACCACATCTTCACCTTGTTTTTTTCTGCTGCCTCTGAAGCTACCACCACCTGAGATAACCAAGGCAGATGAATGCTTTAACCAAGAATATTAAAAGAGAGAGTACTAAAAAAGCGGAATTTAGCAGCCCTCCCCTTCCCTTGCAGGGCCTTTTTCTATCCAATCTATACCCAAGAGGAAGATGAGTCGTTATTACCACCAAAAGCACCACCAAAAGCTCCACCAAAGGCTCCGCCAAAGAATGCCTCAAATATGTCAAATGGGTTGTGACCACCACCACCGCCCATTCCTTCTTTAAGGGCATCTTCACCATACCGATCATACATTTCTCTCTTCTCTGGATCACTTAGAACTTCATATGCTTGAGCCAACTCCTTGAACTAAGTAGAGAAAAAACAGGACAAGAAGACAAAACGAGCATCAGAACCAAAAGGTCTCTTGGTATAGAGACAACACATCTGAAGCAGCAATATGCAGAGAATTTTAATTGCACGTATGAGAGGCGCAACTCACTTTCTCAGGGTCCCCACCCTTGTCGGGGTGATTCTTTATAGCAGCTTTTCTATAGGCTTTTTTAAGTTCATCTTGAGTGGAATTCTTTGAAACACCAAGAACCTGATAGAACTTGGAGTTGTCACTCCTCGTTGCACCCCGTCCAAACATAATGGATCACCTTTGCACCTGCAACTGAACTGCACGAATTTCAATTTTATATAACCATTTTAAGATAAACTTCACAAATAAAGAAAGCGGAATACTGCACACAATACAGTAAATAGGGAACTGAGACTAAGGGACATCAAAATTAACAATCGACAGAGTACATCAAGATAAGAAACGTGCTCTTACTAGTTCATATATCAATCAATCTGGGCAACCAGTAGTTTAAGCACAAAAAGGACAGAGCATAGACCGTTTAATCCTTAAGCACCTAGGAAGCAGAGAAGCGACAAAACATGCTTTTAAAGGCAATGCTATTAAAATCCATAGCTTGTCGCTTCGAACACGGACCTATGGATCATGGGCTATTGAAGGCAATGTTATTAAAGTCATGCAATCCGAAAAGGTGTACACTTCAAATGGTGAGGCACCATGTGCAGGATGCCAGCAAGGTGAAGTTAATCATGGAAATTTATTATTTAAAGAGGAAAGAAGGGTTTTTTTTTTTTTTAATATAAAAGGTTAAGGTATTTTGCCATTTGCGTATAAGGGTTCTTATAGTATGCAGTCCCCTTCTTCTATTACTTGTGATTCTGAACTCTTTTTCTTTCTGCTTCCCTCTTATACTATCTCAGACTATCCATTAAATTAATCATATATGAATCCAAATGCTACACTATAATTCTTTTTAAGGATTTAGCATGTAATATAAGCAAACTAACTTTTCTGGTATAAAATGTGACACCTAGGCAAATCCCACCTCGGCAAAACACGAGAGACATGTAGGTATATAAGGACGTGTACCGTAGGCCTAGTAACAGGTTTCAAAGTCGTACGTACCTAAGGCCAAGGCAGACAATATCACTAGCTGACTGAGCTGTTACAAAAAGAATCCCGAAATGTACATCAATACCTCTTTATATATTATCTTCAGCAAAGCAATAAAAGTTATATGAAGCTCATAAATTCTAATATCACTCATCTTTTCACTAATAATACAGCAACAAGACGCAAAGTTTCAAACTTTACTGCTGTAACTATACAAGAAAGTACCTATTCCAAAAAATAAATACTCCTTTCTGTTCCAGTGAACAGTTTATGTGGCAGTATTTCTTATTAGTCCATTCAAGTTTGGAAATATTTAACTTCAATATTATTATTTAAATCGATTTATGATCACACAAATATGTACGGTTTATTTTAGAGCACAAGGCGCAAACGTCTTCCGTTCTTTTTTAAACTTCGTGCCGATTCAAACTACGACACATAAAGTATAAAGAAAGGAATAATAAACAAATAAATTGCAGCAAAGTTAAGATCAACATAACTGAAAGAAAGAAACTTTATAGCTGGATTAATAAATACCTTGATAAAGAGTTGGTTGAAGAAAGAAAAAAGAGTTGCAGAAATAGAGAAACAAATGAAGAGCAGCTGGTTTATTCAAGCATGGAGAAGATGACATGTGTTTTCCTTCTTCTGAAGGGTGCTAAAGAGGTTTGTATTTTTTGATATTAGGCGGTGATGACATCACTCTGTTTAACTATTTTAAATTGTCTATTAACGTATAAACTACCTTATATCTTCTTAGACTCTTGGACAACTAAGAATGTTTTGTTCACCGAAATGCTTTTCTTTTTTTTTTAGCTAAAACAAATATAATGTGTTCATGATTAAAATAAAAAATTTAACTCTCAAAATTGAAAAAAAAAATCATCATATAAACTGCTTTGAGGAGTATATTGACTTCTCAAATGCGATTTTAGTATCTGTTGATCAGTCTCACAAAACAATCATTTTGAGTATTTGAGTATCAAATTATGGAAAGACATAAATTTACTTTACTTTGATATTACTTCACTTTAGCTCTTTTCACTTTTATTATGAAATCTAAATATAATGTATAGTCTATTATATCCCCTTATTTATTAAATACTACGCCCTCTGCCCCAATTGAGTGTCTTAATTTGACTGGGCACAAAATATAAAATGATTTTTCAATTTTGTGGTTCTAAATGAAATATGTGTGTAATGTACTAAAATGTACTTTGATTTGTGGTTTTAAATTTGCCATATAGGATGTTTGAATTGTCAACTTATTAAATATAGTAAGAGGTACTCATTTTAGGACAGACAAAGAAGAAAAATAAGGCACTCAATTTAGGACGGAGGGAGTATTATTTGGAATGAAAATTACTAATTTAACCTCTTTAGTAGTAATAAGGGTAAGATGTAAAAGAAATAGTTTTGCATTGGCAAGTGACCCTTATTTTCGGATAAAATTTTGAGCAAATGTGACACTTAAAATGAGCATGAGTGGGTATTTAAAAAATAATTTCAATTATTTATTATTGGTTATTGGAAAAATCAATTTTATTTAATCAAGTTATTTTATCTTTTGTCTGAGCCCTGAGTTGAGTAAGGTTCTTAAAAAAAGGTCTGAGCCCGGAGGTGAGTAACGTCCAAATGGTTGATTCTCTTTTGAAATCAATAAACCAAGTACATTGTAAATAAATATGGGATTTTATATATATATATATATATATATATATATATATATATATATATATATATATATATAAAATTATTAGGATAAGTTAGTTCTTTATTCTTAAATTACGTGTTGAAGTTTTTCAGCACAATATTTCACATCCACTTTTATTGGCGGGTTCCGTTGATCAAACATTGATAGCAAGGATCAGCTTTGGTGTGGATATGCATAGAGCTTTCACACTATTGAAGCACTACTAGAAAATGAACGTTTTTCAAGGGAGAATACTGAGGGAAATTCCTTGGAAAACACGTCATACTGAGGGTTTTTTCTGGGTACGCGTACCTCGAAATTCGCTCCCCCGTTGTGCACACTACCGAGGGAATTCCCTTGGTACTACCGAGAGATTTCCCTCTGTGGTTCCTTGGTAATATAGCGGATATGATTGACTTCAACTATTGTGATTGACTTCGACTATTTTATATAACGGATACACCCTTGTACCTTTATGTGGTGTTCGATCAAACCACTTACAACGAAAGAGCATCAACTTTTTCCTAGGTGAACCATTAAAATTTAGCTCTAATATTTCCTGGATCACGCCATAATAGTTAAATTCTCCTTCATCAGTGCATGTATTCACCCACACTCTGCAATTATAGGTTTTCTTCCCTATGGACCATTCTTCAGTATGAAACTTAAACTCATTGATAAAGTACTTAGACATCCGCATGTGCTTATAAATAGGTCCCAAAGCTAAATCACAAAACAATTGATGATTGATTCTATTAGTGGGATTGTTTACCTATATATCGTTCAAGAAACTTTATAAGTTAGACAATATTTGAGATTATTTGTAAAATAGTAGTATTAAAGTTATGGTATGATTTAATAAAGAAATACTTACGTCTTTTTTTTTTTTTTTGGTTATCAATAATTTTATTAATCACCTTTGTTATCATTACAAATCAGCTGCCTTAAACTCAGGCAGCTATCCTAGCTATGCTCTCCTTAACTCTACTAGCACTTGATCACGCCCAACTACGCCCTAAAAAAGGGACTAAGCGGTCGCAGCAAATATAGCTCGGTACTTAAAGTCCCAAGGTCGAATCCCACAGGGAAGACTCGAAATCTAATTGTTATTCTAACTAATTTATCTAACCAATTAACTCCCAAGGTTTGTATTTGAATGGTGGTTTCAATTAAACAACTAATTGACACTAAAGTAAATAACAAGATATTAAGAAATACTTAATCAAGGATTTAAAAGCCTAGAATTGATTTACCCAACTCCTACCTATGTGTTAGAATAATTCTTTTAACAAATTCAGCTTGGTTTTCTTCCTATTTAACACTTGCTCCAACTATACGACTACTCACTTCCATGTAATAGTAGTAACTTTCACTAACCAATTTTTCAATTAATTAATGAAGATAACTAGGACTACAAGTTTAGTTCACAATCAGGATCAATGGTCACAAATCACCTTATTGACAACCTAAGTAATACCTTGGTTTTAGGTTGAAATATTGCTAAGTGTTTAACCCAAACCTATGAATCTATCCCTAGACACACAAGAATAATGGGAACAATCAATTGGGAGCTCTTCCAATTAATAGCAATAAAAACATAAACACTTAGATAGGAAGGATTCACAAGTTTCAATTACTGAAATAAATATCCATAACACATAAGTATTGGAGTGGTTCAATCAACCCTAGAATGGGTAAATTAGCCACTCATGTTCATGATAGTCATATCAAAATAATTCATGAATGAATAAATTACAAAAAGTAAGAAGAATTTAGGAAAAACTCGTGTTCTTGAAGTCTCCAAAGCTCTAGCCTCCTTTTTGCCTCTTTTCCAGTGTATCCTTCATAATGGAGGCAAAAGAAGCTTTTATACCTTGTAGAAAACTGAGCAAAAGTACTAAAAAAACCCTTATTTTTTCGCCCCGTAGCAATGTACTTCGCGTTGCACCCGCGTGCCACACGGACTGAATTTCTTCAGGCGATTCAGCTCGCGTGGTGCTTGCGTATTTGACCTAAATGCGCTGAAATTTTTTCTCCATTCCTAAGCAAAGACTCTATTTCTTCCCGTGTCACCCGTGTGGCACACAGATCACTTGAAATCTTTAATATCTTCACTTTTAAGTGCAAAACTTGCACTTTCTTGCTCAATTCACCATATTCAATTCCTACAAAATAAAATACACCAAATAAGAGCAATTCCGTTCAAAATACCAACAAATATCACAAGTCGAAGTATGAACACGAGGCAAAAATATAAAAATTATTGCAATATCTAGCCTCGTATCAGCACTCTGCTACTCCTAATATTAATACCCTATGCCATCAGTATGAAGTCTAAGATTTTGTACTAAGGATTTCACTTTAGCTCTAGCTCTTACACAACAAACATAGGCTATATCTCTCATAACTGCTCTCCAGTCTCTCTCTTTGTGCTCGAAGATCCTGCTGTTTCTTTCTCTCCATATTGTGTGCACAAACTTTGTATACATCATCTTCCTTAGCTGAGCTTTTGAAGTTCTGCCTCTGGTCATCTGAAGAATCATCTGTTGATGTTGGCCCCAGTTGGTTGCTTGGGTATCTCTGCTATTGATCCATCTCATAAGATTAGCCCACACCCTGTTAGTATATGTGCAATCACAGAAAAGGTGCTCCTTGGTCTCCTGGTTGTTTTGGCATAGTGTACATTTATCATCAACATTCACTCCCCATCTGATTAGTATGTCTGCAGTGAGTAGTCTGCCATGCATTAGCACCCATAGGGTGAATCTTGCCTTTGGCCTTGCCTGGTTATTATACATCAGCTGTTTCCATTGAACTCTATTGGTAGGTCCTTGTAGCTCTTTGTAGATTCTGTTGATCATGCTTCCTGTACCCTATGCAGCTTGGTGATGTTTAACCGTAATTTCGTTTTGTTAGGTTAATTTACAATTAATTTGTAGAGCGGAGTCACGGTCAATAATCGAGATTAAACGCTCTTAATGGAATAAATATAAATGACAGTAATAAATGCGAAAGAGTAAAGATACAATTAATGCGATATAATAAATGAATGATCGAACGAAAAAGGAACCGTGCTCAGGCCGTTTAGACTTGATTAAATTCCCTTCCTCGTACTCTTTATGATATTCAGTCAACGAAACAATAAAGAAGATCTTTCGATCAGCAATAGTAATAAATATTCGCTGGAGATAAAGAATTGAATGCTAGTAAATAATTTGAATACAAGTGTAGATTCAGAGAAGCATTGGATTTCATGCTTGTGACTTAGATTACAATATATAGGTAGCTATGTGTCCGTTCACAAGCAGTTGTAACTCCTTAGTCGAGCAGTTGCGTTGTTTGTGGATAAGATTCCTATTTTGAACTGCCTTGATTGATGGGCCGCGACTTTTCTGGCCGTGGCGACTGTTTATCTGTCCGTTGTAACTGTTTACCCTCGATCTTATCCATTGCCTTTATGTCCATTCGCAGCCACGTGTCGTCCGTGCGCCGTCCTACGTGGATGCCGAGTCATCAACTTTGGTGACGATAGATTTAACCCAATACAGATAGTCCCCGCACTTCTCGGGCAGAGGATCTGGTCGAGGAGTGGAAAATGAATTGCGAGTGGGAATGAACTCTTTTGACCTCTCCTTACGTAGTAAGCGTGAGTCCTTACAAGATATTGCCCGTTGGACTGATCGTTACCCCCATCAGTATGAGTATTAAATGTTTCTTCAAGAGCTTTTGAC
The DNA here is from genome assembly GCA_037355625.1 of Petunia x hybrida. Lineage (NCBI taxonomy): Eukaryota > Viridiplantae > Streptophyta > Magnoliopsida > Solanales > Solanaceae > Petunia > Petunia x hybrida. The sequence continues at coordinate 2,076,122 of JBBBVM010000053.1, read as the reverse complement.
TGATTGGCGTCCTTTTAGTGTGTGCATTAAATGCTCTGTTAAAGACAAAACGTGCAAGCTGTCAATTCCGCTCCACTTTTTACTGAAGAAGTGACTGTTGCGCGTTCCGAGACTGCAGGCGTGATGATTGAACTGCGCCTACTCACGTCTTGCACGTCCCAAGACGGAAAACCGCCACTTCCGATTTTTATTTCATTATTTTCTCCAACGGCTGGATCGATTCATCTTTTGTGTGGATGTCCGCCACGTGTGGGTTTAGCGAACCCTATAAATATGATTTTCTCCAGCTGAAAGTCTCTTTACTTCATTCCAAATCTCGTACTAATCTTCAGAGCTCCAAACAATCTTTCCAGCAAAAAATTTGAAACGCGACGAATTCTCTTAATCTTTCAATCAAAATGTTTCCAAAAGCTAAGAGGAGTTTGAATATGGACGCTGCAGCTAGTACTTCTTCGACAGCGGCTGGTCAACCCACGAGTTCTCCAACCTCAGTCGCCGATGTGATCCCAAAAATTTGGGGAAATCTTGAAAATGACTGTTCAATCAGCTCGTCCAGTCATTACGGCAATATAAGGTCGTGGCCTTCAAGCCGTTTTAAGAGTTCGATCACTCCTGACCTTTTGCCTAAGGTTAGGACAGATTGCGGGTGGGATGATGATGTTATGGTTTCTTGCCCCCTCCCAACAGAAAATATCACTTCGGCGAGGCCTGGATGGACGACTATATCTACATATCCATTCACGATAGGCCATACGTTCCCGTTGCACCCTGTCATAGAAGATATCTGTAAATACTATCTGATCTGCCCGGGGCAGTTATGTCCAAGCGTTTATAGGATTGTTACTCTGCTGCAGTGGTTCGCCGATGAGACTGAGCAGGATTTTGAGTTCAAGCATTTTATTGCTTTGTATAGTCTTCAGGTCGCTAGGGATGGGTATATCAACGCCCGTATGAGGGGGAGAAAAGCTCTAGTGAGCAAATCCGAAGACTCAGGGGATAGGGGCTGGATGCACTGGTATGTGTATGTGCAGTCCAGACTCCTCACACGCGGCGACAAAACTAATCTCCGCGAGGCGTGGAACAAAACTCGTAAGTCCTCGAGCCTTTGTATTAAGTATTCTCTGGATTATGTATCTGCACTTTCTAATTTCCATTCTTTGTTGGTTAGCTGACAAGATTCCCTATGACAGCCTGATTACTGAGGAGGAGTTGTCTGCTTGGGTTGAACCAATCCTGACAGAGTTCACCCACGAGCAGAGGCAATGGCCTCACTATGCTTCCTTGAAGCATTTGTCTAACCCCAGCACCCACGGTAAGATGCTTACTTGAATTTCTTGCTAACTTATGCAGAGCTTATTACGGTATTGATACGCTTCTATTTTCAGGCCTAGGTACTGGTGGTAGTTACTTTCCTGCTCCTCCTCCTGAGGAGGCGGTTGTCGACCCTGTGGCTGAGGTCAACGAGGAGGCGGCTGCTATTCTTCAGACTGCAGCAGCTATCAAAGCTAGGGAAGGTGGCGAGGAGGTTCTTGCGAGCCTGAAGAGAAAACAAGCTGACTCTGAAAAGAGTAAGCCCAGAAAGAAGAAAAGGACAACTCGTAAGACCCCCCAGTCTTCTGAGAAAACAGTTGAGGCCACTGTAGCTGCTGCTGAAACCCCTAAGTCTGGGCAGGAGAGTGTCAAAAGCTCGACGGCTGCCCCTGAATCAGCTGAGCCTGTAGTAGTTGTCCTATCAGATTCAGAGGCTCCTGACGTGAGCTTGACTCAGAGGAGGAGGGCATATCTACGGAGTGATAAAAGGAGAGCCGTGGAGACTTCCTCTTATGCTTTCGAGGAGAGTCCCCGAGTTGGCGATGGGGAAGGAGAAGGAGCTAAGGAAGTGGGGGAGGAAAGGATGCACGAAAGTTTTGCATTCTTTCCTGAGGCCTCAGAGCCAAACGAGCCTGAGCGGGCTGGAAGCCAACAAAGTGAGCCTGAGCAGGCCAGCCACAGGCGCCCAGGCAAGGAGCCAATGAGAGAGGATGACGGGGAGAAGGGTGAGGAGAAGGGTGAGGAGGTTGACGATCGGAAGAAGGCTGGGGGGGAGGCTGAACCCCAGGTCTTCTATTATAAGGACATGGTGAACTTGGCTGCCGACGGGGTGGCGCCAGTTTACTTGCAGGAATGCGACACCCTGGGCCTCGACGAGACAGGTGAGGTCGAGGTCTCTCGCACTAGGCTTACCAGGCGAGTATCTTTAGGAGGCACGATTGGGGCGTACTCCGTTAAAGGTATTCGCCACAAATTTGGCCCCAACTATCCTTCGGAGCAGGCGAGAGAGCCCAGGCCGTGCATGAGGGAGTGTGACTTCATCATCCCCCCAGACACGGATTTTCTTACGAAGCCTGGCCACTTAGTCAAGGTGACGTCCAACCTGATCGGCCCTCGTGAAGAGTGGAACATGCGCAGCATGAACGATGAGCAGTTGGCTTATGCGATTGCTGAGGACACTGCTCGGGTAATGTTTCCTTCTCTACTTTCTTTATTTTTGTCAAAAAACTTAGTTCTAATTATCTGTGTGTTTCTTACTTGTTGCCAGGCGAGTATGATGGCTACCGAGCTCATGCTTCGCTCAAGGCTGAACAACCAGGATCAAGTCCTTGGTCTGAAAAAAGACCTTTTGGAGGTTCTCCGGGTAAATCAGGCCTTAGAAGAGGAGAAACAGGTTCTGATCGGGGAGAAGCGGGTCCTGGAGGGGAGGCGTGACTTCTTTGAGGATAAGATAGGTAGGTTGGAGAAATCCAACGCTGAAGCTAACGACAAGATAAGCGCACTCCTCGAGGAGAGGGACCGTCTTCTTGATGAGAAGGACAGGTTTGTGTTGTCTTTTGAAGACCTAAAAGCGAAGATGGACGAGCAAGGCCGTCAGATCTCCCAACTTGCCCATGAGCTCAATATGAAGGAAATTACTCTGGCGAGTATCCGCGACGCTTCCGACCTGATGTTGAGGAACATGAACAAAGCTGAGGCTGAATCTCAAGCTGCTCGAGGAGAACTACAAGAGGCCAGAAATCGGGTTGCGGAATCTGCAAAGGTTCAGGAGCTACTGACGAAGGAGTTGGCAAACTTTCGGGATCGTTATACGATCGAATCCAAGTTAGAAGCTCTTGAGGCCAAAAAGAAATTGCTTATCCAAATGCAGCGCGGCCAGATCAATGTCGACTTAGTCCTCGATCAGACCATAGCAGCCATCATCAGCGTCAAGCAAGTCCTGGGCATGGAAGTGGGAGCTGATGATGATGAAGTCGAAGGGGACGATGAAGGCAGCGAGGACAATAAAGATGAAGAAGATGAAGATTTGGGCGGGGATCCGACTGATGGGGCTAGTGCATCAGGTCGGGACCCTGGTCAACATGATGATTGATGCCTTGTCTAGTCCTTCTGTTAAATTTGTTGGATGTTGTTAACTTCGAATATTTGTTAACTTTATGAATGTATGTTTTTGGCTGTTTTCCTCTTTTGTCTGACTGGTTGAGGCTTGACGACCATCTTTAGTCTTTCAAGCCTTATTCATATGAATGCTGATTGTTGCTTAGTGGAGTTTTCAGAGGTCAAGATTATGTTTCAAATCTTAGTGTCTGAGTTCCCTTTTTGGTTTAATCTGCGCAGATGTTTTGAAATAAAATCTGATCGTAACCAGGTTAAGTTACCCTTAGTTAGGATGACTGAAGTCAGGCCCTCTGGGCTGAACAAAATCAGGTCGTTCAGGCTGGCCGAAATTTGACCGTGTAAGACGGTTTTGCGATAAACTTTGCTTATCATATTTGACAGTTGAAAGTTTTCGCAGAGAAACGGAAAAATTTGGTTTGGTTTGGTTAAGACTGCCCTGTTATTTCTATTGAAAAGGACAAGTAACCCAATGACCAGAACGTAGGATTGTTTGGTCGTAAATCAGAACACAAGATTGTCTGGTCGTAAAGTCGTGGGACTTGAGAGGATGCTGGCCGCAAAGACGTAGGGGATAATATAGCACAAGTAAAATAGTTCTATTGAACTTACTTGATTTTGCTTAGCCGTGCTCTTAACGAATGACCTTGTTCTGCTCGAAGATCACCTGTGTTAGCCGGGATTTTGGCCTACTGGGGCCCTCGCCACCCCCCTGTTTTCATGTCGAAATTTCGTAATTTCAGACATGAAAAGACAATGGGTAAAGCGCTGAATCTGAGAACACATATAACCAAAAGAGGAGTGTGTCCGTTGCAGGATTTGAACCCACAGCCGCGAAGCACGAGGACTTCGAGCTCTACCAGTTGAGCTAAACGGATCTGGCCTTTTGAAGACCGTTAGTACCATTTAGACAAAGATAAGAAAACAGAGCAACTTAAAAGAGAGCGAAGGCATGTAAGCAACGTAAAAATGGATAGAAACACTAACCCCTGTACCACTTAGAAGTAGTACCTCTTCAAGTGAGTCACGTTCCAACTGCTGGGTAGAAGCGATCCATCTGGTCGTGCCAATCGGTATGAACCTTTACCAGCTGATGCAACCACCTTGTATGGACCCTCCCAGTTTGGACCAAGTTTGCCGACGTTCGCCTCTTGCGTACTCTGGGAGACTCTACGCAATACAAAGTCCCCGACTTCGAAGTTACGTAGCCTCAGTCCCCGATTGTAATGTTGCTCTACCCTTTCTTTCTGAGCCACTACTCGTATTAGTGCTAACTCCCTGCGTTCTTCCAGAAAATCTAATTCCTCGGAGAGGTTGACTGAATTAGATTCTACGGTTGCATGGGCATATCGTAGACTTGGCTCGCCAATTTCAACTGGGATCAATGCATCGGAACCATATACTAAAGAGTAGGGCGTCTCCCCGGTGCTCATTTTCGTGGTTGTTCTATATGCCCAAAGAACCCCGGGGAGTTCTTCCACCCAACACCCTTTGGCCTGCTCGAGGCGCTTCTTGAGTGAATCCACTATTATTTTGTTGGTCGATTCCGCCTGCCCGTTTGCCACTGGGTGATATGGGGAGGAAGTAATCCTTTTAATATGCAGATCTTCAAGGAATTTTGTGACCCTCTGACCCACGAATTGGGGACCGTTATCCATGACAATTTCTTTGGGTGCTCCGAATCGACAAATGACATAACGCCACAGGAAATCAACTACTTCCGTTTGACGTATCTTCGAATATGCTGCAGCCTCAACCCACTTTGTAAAATAATCAGTAATCATTAACAAGAAACGCACCCCCCTGGGCGCAGTGGGTAACGGCCCAACGATGTCCATTCCCCACTTCATAAACGGCCACGGGGAGATGATTGAATGCAAGGGCTCCGCCGGTTGATGGAGGAGATGCGCAAACCTTTGGCACTTATCGCATTTTTTGACAAACTCGTTAGTATCTTTCTCCATCTTGTCCCAATAATAACCTGCTCGTATGAGTTTTCGCGCAAGCGCCTTTCCTCCCAAATGATTTCCACAGCACCCCTCATGAACTTCCCTCATCACATACTCTGTTTGGCTGGGGCCTAGACATTTGGCGAGTGGACCTGCGAAAGTCTTTCGATAGAGGGTGCCATCTATAATTGTATATCTGGCAGCCTTTATCCTCAATTTTCGAGCAGCCTTAACGTCTGATGGCAAGGTTCCATGCAGTATGTAATTGATTATCTCATTCCTCCAATCCCAAGTTAGATTGGTCGTGTTGACCTCCATTGCGTCTTTATCGATTGTTGTGCACAGGAGATGAGCTACGACCATTGAACCTGCTGCTCCAATTTCTGCGACTGAACCCAAATTGGCCAAGGCATCGGCTTCATGATTCTCCTCTCGCGGGATCTGTGTGGCTTCCCAATTGTTGAATTGTGTCAGCAAACCAGTAACTCGGGCAAGATACCTCTGCATACGAGACTCCCTTGCAACGAAACCCCCAGTTATCTGGTTGACGACCAGGGCGGAATCACTCTTGAGATGAATTCTATCTGCTCCATAATCTCGAGCCAGTTTCAATCCTGCAATTACGGCCTCATATTCGGCCTCATTGTTAGTAATAAAAGGACATTTTATGGCCTGTCTAATGGTTTCACCCGAGGGAGTGGTGAGGACTAAGCCTAGCCCTGACCCTTTCACGCTCGAGGATCCATCAGTGTGCAAGGTCCAAGTCCCCGGCTCGGATCCGGCGAAAAGAACCGCCTCACGCTGAGCATCAGGGTACATGGTGGCGCTAAAATCTGCTAGAGCTTGAGACTTTATTGCTACCCGGGGTTGATAAGATATATCAAATTCACTTAATTCTACTGCCCATTTTACTAGCCTGCCCGAAAATTCAGGTTTGTGCAAGATACTACGTAAGGGGAAGGTAGTAACTACAGCTATTGAATGACTTTGAAAGTAAGGTCTTAATTTGCAGGCATCGATTACCAATGCTAGTGCTAGTTTCTCCAAAGGTTGATAGCGTGTTTCAGCATCTAATAGAGATTTACTAATGTAATAAATTGGTAGTTGCTTACCTTTGTCTTCTCGAACCAAAACTGCACTTACCGCTGACTCAGATACGGCCAGGTAGAGTAATAGTTGTTCACCTGGTTGTGGCGTTGAAAGTAAAGGCGGGCTTGACAAGTACCGCTTCAAATCCTTAAGAGCCTGCTGACATTCAGGGGTCCATTCGAACTCCTTGTTCTGTTTCAGCACGTCGAAGAAGCTTTTGCACCGATCAGACGAGCAGGAGATGAATCTCCTCAGCGCCGCTACTCTTCCGGTTAGCCGCATTACATCTTTTCTGTTGTGAAGTACGTCGGGGATGGCTTCTATTGCTTTTATCTGGGCGGGGTTCACCTCGATCCCTCGCTGGGAGACAATGAAACCAAGGAACTTCCCTGAACCTACTCCAAATGCGCATTTCTCCGGGTTGAGCTTCATGTTGTATTGATCAAGGATTCGAAAGGCTTCCTCCAAATGAGCCAAGTGGTCCTCTGCTCGTTTGGGCTTGATCAGCATGTCGTCGATGTAAACCTCTATGGTTTTGCCAATGTGATCGTGAAACATCCGGTTGACTAACCGTTGGTAGGTTGCACCTGAATTTTTAAGTCCAAAAGGCATTACTTTGTAGCAATACGTACCTCGGCAAGTAATGAAAGAGGTCTTCTCCTGGTCGTCGGGATTCATCAAGATTTGGTTGTAGCCTGAATATGCATCAAGGAATGTAAGCACCTCGTGTCCGGCCGTCGCGTCGATTAGTTGGTCAATCTGAGGTAGTGGATAAGAATCTTTTGGGCAGGCTTTGTTCAGATCAGTGAAGTCAATGCAGACCCTTCACTTGCCATTTTTCTTCGCCACTACGACCACGTTGGCCAACCAATCTGGATATTTGACTTCTCGGACAGAGCCAATCTTGAGCAAGCGGTCAACTTCGTCGTTTATGATCTGGTTCCTGAATGCTCCTTGCTGGCGTTTCTTTTGCTTTACTAGGCGGAAGTATGGATCCACATTCAACTTATGAGAGATAATCTTCGGGGAGATTCCCGTCATGTCTTCATGTGACCACGCAAAGGTGGTGTGCCGCTCCTTGAGGAAGTGCAAGATGTCTTTTCGTAAGTCTTTGTTCAGCTCTGCTCCCAAATATACCTTCCTTTCAGGCATGTTGTCGAAAAGTTCTTCTGGCTCCAGAGCTTCAATGGTTGGCGCGTACTCTTCTCGTGCATCCAATTTTGATATGAATTCCGGGATTTGGTAGTTTGATGTTTCACTGCTCGATTCCGATCCCGGATTCCTTAATTGCTATTTTGCTTCATCAGGGAGCTTGACTGCGACTGAGTAGCAATCTCTAGCGCAACGCTGCTCTCCCCGAACTTCTCGTATTCCCCACTCTGAAGGGAATTTCATCACTTGGTGATAGGTTGACGGGACTGCCTGCATGTCGTGTATCCATGGCCTCCCAAGGATTATGTTGTAGGCCATGTCTCCATCAATGACATGAAACGTTGTCCGTCTCATGACGCCTTCGACCAGGGTCGTCAGTGTAATTTCTCCCAACGTTTTCTCGCTGGAATTGTTAAATCCTGAGAGAACGCGAGAAATCGGTACAATCCCATCGTATAGCTTCAACTGCTGCACGACCCGAGATAATATGATGTTTTCTGAGCTGCCTGGATCAACGAGCACTCTCTTGACGTCGAACTCCTCCACTCGCAGCGTTATCACTAAAGCGTCCATGTGAGGAAACTGCAAGCCATCTGCATCTGCTTCTTCAAAAGTCATCGTATCCTCAAGTCGCGGTCGTTTGGTCTTCGTAATAGAGACTTTGGCATACTTCTTTGCTGTGTATGTGACTGCATCAACCTCAATTCCGCCAGAGATGATGTTGACCGTCATTTTTTGAGAAGATACTCGGGGAGGTCCTGATTTGTTTTGCTGGGCCTTCGCGTGAGTCTGCTTCCCTTTTTCTGTCAAGTACTCCTTGAGATAGCCCTGTTTCAACAAATTAGCAACTTCATACCTTAGAGCCTTGCAGTCATCCGTTGTGTGGCCGTGATCGCGATGGAATTCGCACCATAAGTTCTTGTTGCGTTTGCTGGGGTCACCCTTCATATCCTTGGGCCATTTGACCTTTTCGCTCATCTCCTCGAGCACTGCTACAAGTTCGACTGCTCCGATGTTGAAGACGGGCAGGGTTGGGATTCCATTAGAAGTTGAGGCAGAATCATTGCTCCTTGCCAGGCCTTTGTTGTTGCGACCGCGTCCGTTTGAGTTGTTGCGTGATCGGCTGGGGTATGGCTCGTGCCGTGCATCTGGCCTATCCGTCTCGATCTTTCCCCCAGCTCCATTGGTGCGAGTTTGGCTCCGTCCTCGGGTACCTGTGCCAATTAATTTATCTTCGTCTATACGTACCTTGGAATTATAACGGTTGTAGACATCCGACCAGCTCGCCGCAGGATATTCTCGCAGGGATTCGTACAGTCGCCTGGTCGCCTCAGAACTCTTGACGTCCAGGCTGTTGGTGAATGCAATAGCCGCCCATCGATCTGGAACCTTGGGTAGCAACATACGCTCACGCTGAAAGCGATCCACATACTTCCGGAGAGACTCCCCAGGCAGTTGCTTGATTTCAAAGATATCCTCAACTCTTGTTTCTGTTTTCTGAGCGCCTGTGTGTGCGTTGACAAATAACTCCGCCATCTCGGCAAAAGATCCTATTGAATTTGGTGGCAGCATGGAATACCACCGTAGAGCGCCGTCCGCTAAGGTTTCCACGAACTTCTTTAATTGCACTGACTCGATCTCCTCGTCGGTGAGATCGCTTGCTTTTATGAAATTGCTAAACATCATCAAGTGATCATTGGGGTCAGTTGTTCCCCGATATCTTGGTATGTTTGGCATTTTGAATGTTTTGGGGATGGCCTTTGGTGCTGCTTCTTTCTTCCAAGGCCTTTGAGTGTACCGTTGAACGTCAACTTTCTTCAAAGTGGGTGGTGCGCCAGGGATCTGGTCGATCCTCTCATGAAGAGAGCGCTGCAGAGCCTCTTGACTTTCTTTGAACTGCTTGGTGAGGGCCTCCATGACTTCGCTCATCTCAGTTGGCACCGCTGATCCCGCATTCTGATTTTCAGCTCGCCTCGAGGCATGAGATGGCGAAGCATCCCTTGGACGTCCCATGGGTGGATTTCCCGTGTTTGGCAGGTTCTGTCCTCGCAGGCTGTCGATAGCTTCCCCTATTTGCCTGTTGATCTCAGCCTGTTGCCGTATGAATTCAAGGATAGCGTCTTGAGAGTTCCTCGAATTCCTAGGGCCATTGGGTCTTCTAGATCCTCCAGCCCCCTGGTCGACATTTCCTCGGCTAGGATTGCGGCTATTTCTGCTATCTTGCTAGCTGTGCTCGTTCTCCTGTTCCGCTGGGAGCACATTCTCGTCCTCTGCAATGGGGATCACGTCGTCGTCTGCAAGGGGAACATCTTGCTGCTCGTCCCCGGCCAGATTTTGGTTTATCTGCTCCGCAGCGTTGAGGTCTTGTTGCTCTCCAATAGGAACGTTGTTGTGCGAGTTGTTATCTGCCATTTCAACAAAAAGAAAACGGGGAGAACCAGCGATCGAAGGAAAAACGAATAGATAATAAAATACGACGAGCGATTTAACCTACGGAAGTTATTGACCGGCTCCCACTGTGGTCGCCAAATTGTTTAACCGTAATTTCGTTTTGTTAGGTTAATTTACAATTAAATTTGTAGAGCGGAGTTACGGTCAATAATCGAGATTAAACGCTCTTAATGGAATAAATATAAATGACAGTAATAAATGCGAAAGAGTAAAGATGCAATTAATGCGATATAATAAATGAATGATCGAACGAAAAAGGAACCGTGCTCAGGCCGTTTAGACTTGATTAAATTCCCTTCCTCGTACTCTTTATGATATTCAGTCAACGAAACAATAAAGAAGATCTTTCGATCAGCAATAGTAATAAATATTTGCTGGAGATAAAGAATTGAATGCTAGTAAATAATTTGAATACAAGTGTAGATTCAGAGAAGCATTGGATTTCATGCTTGTGACTTAGATTACAATATATAGGTAGCTATGTGTCCGTTCACAAGCAGTTGTAACTCCTCAGTCGAGCAGTTGCGTTGTTTGTGGATAAGATTCCTATTTTGAACTGCCTTGATTGATGGGCCGCGACTTTTCTGGCCGTGCCGACTGTTTATCTGTCCGTTGTAACTGTTTACCCTCGATCTTATCCATTGCCTTTATGTCCATTCGCAGCCACGTGTCGTCCGTGCGCCGTCCTACGTGGATGCCGAGTCATCAACTTTGGTGACGATAGATTTAACCCAATACAGGTGAGCCAGTTGTAGGTTGTTCTTTGCACTGATCACTTTTCTAACCCTCCAGCTCATTAGCTGAGTTACAGACACTTGATCCATTTCCTTCCCCTTGATGTAATATGTGTGGATCCTGTGTATCCATCTGATCCATAACTTGTCAGCTTTCTGTGCTAGATCCCAGCATGTTTTTGTAACTGCAGTCTTGTTCTATATCTTCAGATTCATTAAGTTATACCCCCCAATACTTACGTCTTCTCTAAACCAGTCTGAATTTTTTTTATTAACAGCATCATGGCCAAAGCAACTCACAAATAAACTGCTCAGCACAATATAAAATTCCATTGGTCAAAATTATATTTGTATCTAGCATTTACATTCATCGTACCAATTGAAAATTACCTATAAAATGGATGGACTTCTGTATAATTCAACAATACATGTGTAGTAGCTACTTTTCTATCGATGTCACGGAATGCTTTCATGGAGCCCTTTTTTAATCCTTTACCTAGATGATTGAATATGAAAAATTATGGAAACAATGCATTACCTCTCCCGCCATCGTCATGCCGATTCGACCTACTTCTTAGAGATGACACATCCTCCCCGAAATAATACGAAGAGAAATGAAAAGTTTTCCTAACAAGATAAGCCTCATATATCGACTGCTCAATTCTATTTCTATTTTTACAGTCCACTAACACTTGCCAACAGTCATGCATAACACATTTAATTATGTAATTATTAAATAATAATTAAAAAATGTTAGGGAGCAAATCATTGATTCTCATTACCTTTCATAGGGAGACATCTATCTCCCCTGAACCGGGCCTCCAAGTCGTGCTTCTTCCACAAGGTGCATCGGAAGATGTTCCATCACATTGAAGAAACCAGGGGGAAAGATCTTGGTCAATTTGGTTAAGATCACGAGAATATTACTTTCCATCATTTCAAGATTGTCTTCCCTTAATGTATTTAGAACACAAGTCTTTGAAAACTACACCCACTTCAATAAGGGATTTCCAAATTGTATCAAGCAATCCACTGAATGCAATTGGGACCAAGTTTTTCATGAAAACATGAAAATAATGGCTTTTCATAGCAGTTAACTTACCTCTGTCATGCCAACACATCTGGATATATTTGATGCGCAACTATCAAGAAACCTCAAATTTTGTAACCATTCACAAATCATTCTTCTCTTATCCAAGTGAAACATATGGTTGACTGTGGGCATCCAAACCTTGTTTCCACCTGACTATAGGTTCAATTCAGGTCGCCTACAATATGCTTAAACATCCAACTTGGACTTCAAGTTGTCCTTTATTTTGTTCTTGACATCCATCACAGTGTGAAATATAACATCAAAAAAATTCTTCTCAATGTGCATCGGATCCAGATTATGTCGAAGAAGATTATCCTTCCAATAAGTCAATTTCGAGAATATGCTTTGCTTAGTCCAGTTATGTGTAACACCAAAGCCAGGTATTCTAGGCAAAGGTTGTTGCTTAGTTACCTTTGGATACCCCTTCACCGTCCCAAATTTCATAGCCATTCAACCTTTGTGGATGGTCATCAAAATCACGCTGATTCTTCATAAATGCACCAGTGTTTTTCCTAACTGATGATCATCTGACAAAAATCGACGTTGACAGTCGAACCATGTGTTCTTACGCCCATTTTTTAAATAGAATGCTTTTGTATTTTCCATACAACAAGGGCAAGAAAACTTTCCAACAGTGGACCAACCAGACAACATTCCATAAGTAGAAAAATCATTTATTGTCCACATCAAAGAAGCATGCAATCTAAAATTTTATTTACTTGAACAATCATATGTTTCCACACCTTCATGCCACAATATTTTAACTCATCAATCAAAGACTGTAAGAATACATCAATTGAGTTTTTTAGGTTACTTGGACCGGGGATAATGCAAGTCAGAAAAATATATAGACTTGTCATATACATTTCTGGTGGCAGATTATACGGTGTGGCAAATACAGGCCAACAAGAATATTGTGCCGCAGAGACATCAAATGGAGTGAACCCATCAGAACTTAAACTCAACCTAATGTTTTTAGGTTCACTAGCAAATCCCGGATACACCCAATCAAAATATTTCCATGCTTCTCCATCAGACAGATGACATGGAATACCATGTTGTTTTGTACGTTCGTGGTACCATCTCATATGAGGAGCAGAGCTCATTGACGCATACAACCTCTTTAGCCTTAATATAAGGGGTGAGTAATGCAGCGCTTTAACTGAGACCTGTTTTTATTTAGCATTTCTGACTGGCTTAAAACGAGCCTCACCACAAAATTTACAAAATTCTAATCTCGCATCTTCCTTATAGAATAACATGCAACCTTTTTTACAATAGTGAATTCTTTTTGAAGAGAGCCCTAACTTGGAAACCAATTTTTTTATATCGTAGTGTGAAGTTGGTAACCCGAACTTAGTGGTTTAGTTTATTCATAAGTCCAATGATCTCATACATGCCTCCTTGAGATATATTATAATCTAATTTTATACTAAGCAACCTAACTACAACTGACAACTTCGAATATATTGACCCCTCATAAAATGGGCGACTAGCTTCTTCTAACTGTTCTTAGATGAGCTTCGCCTCATCATTGAGAAACTCCTCAACATTTGGTTGGGATGGTTCTCCTTGATACATCCCAAAGGTATTATTTATCATTTGATGCATATGAGAGTTATACCCGACATATGCACCACTCACCTGGGCATATTCATTTTGTAAGTTGACTTCATCGACACTAGGATTAAACTCTCCATGTGCAGTCTACACCAAATAATTGGGCATATGTCCTTTATTATAAATATGGAGTACAGGGACATCTAGGATTTGCACGTGTCGACACTTGCATTTCACACAAGGACATTTGATTTTACCCTCCTTATACATCCAGGAAGCATTTTAGCTTTTAGCAATAAATTGGTCAACCCCATCTACAAAAGTTTTTCTCAAACCCCGATTTCATAAAATCTATTATACATCCAACTATTTCCATCATGTTTCATCTACACAAATATTACAAACGGAGATATTTAGAACAATGCAAGAGAGTATAGCATTTTTACACTAAAATACTTGTGTAAAATAGTTTAGCAAATGTTGAAAAAATTAGCTAATTTTCTTAAATTTAGGAATAAAACACTTCAATTGAAATTAGTATACCAAGTTTCCTATTTTTCAAATTGAATATTAACTTGTTTATTCCTAATTGCACATTTTGTTCTACTTTATTATATAATCGCAACAACAACATCTATATTTTATAGTCAATCTTGAGCAACAATATCCATCCAAATAATGTTTCAATTCCACTCCAATTCAATTACAATTTAAGATAACCATTTTAATTCCACAACAATTCAATTCCAATGTATGAATTCATACTAGTTTTTATATAAAATATAGCCATACATATAACAAATTCAACATCTAACACATATATTCCAGCCATATTTCACCAATCCAAATCTATCATCTAACATGCATATACATAACAAATACATATGCAATTTTCACTAACATATCAGAAAATAAAAACAAAATTAGTATATAATTAAATAAACTGAAAAAAAAAAAAAACTTACCTTCAACTATGTGACGGTGATGGTCACTGTCACCGGTGACACTGCAAAAAATAAAAAAATTTAGTTAATGGGGTACCAAAAAAATTAGTTAAAGGGGATGGCGAATCTAGCTTTGGGACAATGGAAAATATCGGACGGGGAATAACAGGGGTGGGTCGCCGGTGGGGTTACCTGAACGGAAGTAAGGTGGTCGCCAGTGGGGTTAACTGAATAGAATTTATTTTGGAAGAAGGTGGGTGTCACGACCCTTTTTTAACACACAAAAACAAATAAATTGAATTGCGTATTTAAAGGCTGTGACGGGTGTTAAAGGTACACAATTATTCAAGAGAAAATCGGAGTCGCCACTTGACAAGTTAAAGGTGTGCCAAGTCACCAAAGTGGTGTACCTGGAACACCCTTGACTCGTCTAATAGTCTGCGTCAGAGATTCGGGTAAGGTTCTCAGTTGACTCTCGGGAAGGTATTAGGCACCCTCGAGTCCTGTGCCAAGCACAGTTGCTTTATTGTCGCAATTTTAATTTATTAAATATGGTTGTTATATTAATGCCGTTAATTTGAATTTGTACTTTGATTTAAGAAAAAAAAATGTTATTCTTATCCAACCTCACAAAGGATTGGACGAATTTACATTTTGATTCAAAAATAAATAAAAAGTATTGCGTATTTCCAACCTCACAAAGGACTGGTCTATTTTTAAAAGAATTTAATTAACTTCAAATAATTAAATTTGCCAAAATAATGGAACCATTTATTACACAAGTGAGTAGTTTGCCAATTTAAATATTGTTTTGTCAAAAGAGTGGCTATTGGTTAAAATATAATAGGTGGGCTGGAATTTTTGCATTGAAAGGCTTGTATGCTACTTTCTTAAAAAAAATGACCTCTTACTCTATTTTGATCCATTTATTTTGTTAGTGGGCTGGCCCGTTTGCAATAATAAGCTGGCTAGTTATTTTGCTTGCGAAAATAGCACCTAATTAATTTAAACAACTCAATTTTTGATAGTGGGTTGGCCATTTGCATTAATAAGTTAATTAAAGGTCGTTTGGGAAAAGAACTAATCAGAATCTGTTTGCCGCCTACATAGTGACTATTTTGTAAAAAAAGAGCAAAAACGAGACTATTTCTGCAATTTATTGGTTCTGGCATTTTCATCCACTTTCTGTCTTTTTTAGCATTTTTTTTCATTCCACATTTTCCTTTAAATTGACATTTAACTTGCGCTCTCATTGATTAAATCCTAAATTTTGCCTAATCGTCCATCTTTCTTTTCGCACATATATGGCTTAAGAATAGTTAACAAACTTGCAAAATGTGCCTATGTAATAACTAGCCATACTTCTTGTTTTAACACAACTCCAAATTTATCAATATACTATCATAATAAATCGCATAAAAAAAAACATAAATTTCATACTTTGAACATACTATTTTTGTTAATAAAAATGGTAAGATACAAGGAAGTTTAAGGAATACCTTGTGTGTACCACTTCTTTAATAACACAAGAAACCAACAAATGATCACAAGTTGAGTCCCAAATGAGATGACCACAGCAAGCAAGCTAAACCAGTGATAGACAACTCTTTCACCCCTAAACTTGACTTGAAACCAAAGATTTATGACCCAAAAGACTCTTGGTATAGAAGTCTTTTAGTTCTAGATCTTTACACTTAAACTCACTAAATATTTTCTTCTTTCACTTGCTCACTTTTTCTCTCTTTCTCTCTAATTTTCAGCAAGTTTTTTCTTGTCAAAATGAGGAGCAAAAAGCTCTATTTAATGCTGAAAAATAAGAGCCAAAGGTGGGGTATAGACTTGCACAAAAGTACAAGCCCACACCCCTACTACTTGAGTGTTTTTTGACTATTTTTCAGCATGGTATAGCCCTTTTTAGCACTATTTTCAGCCACTTAATTGCCCCCTAAAAGCTGAAAAATGTACAAGTAGGGCCCTCTAAAGGACACCCATTACTCATTATAGTAACTAGAAGGTCTAGGACCAAACTAGAACAACCAAAATCCAACTAAAACAATCACATACTAACTAAATGGAACCAAACTAACTTAGAATTGAACTAACAAAACCAAAACAAATTCCCAGATTTCAACTAAAGCTTAAACATGGTCATTTGTACTTCATAAAGTCCAACCATTAATCCAATTCAAACCAACAAGCCAACTAAGCTAAAATCTAATCAAAATCCTAGTTGATTATAAAATGACACAACTAAACTAAGCAAATATTAAAAACTTGAGCTAATTAGTAACATATGCATCACTTTGATAGTGTTTCAAACTAAACCAATGGACAACATTATCTTCAACTCATTCAACTAGTAACAAGCTTAACATACCAACATAGTTTATTAACAATGGACAAAACACATCATACAAGCATTTGAGACAACTAAACCAATATCATTGATTCGTCAACTAAACTATGACTAAGCATTTGTCATCTAAACAACTACTAGACTATATGAACATAGACTGGATAAATAAAGCAAACGGAGAAGAAGAACAAAGGCCTTTTCTCTAACCAGTTGAAAGCCAAGGCGTCACAGACCACCGCTGCGTCGTCAATATTTCACCTTCGCAAGCCAAAGCCGCAGCCCTATCGCCACTGACCCGTCTCATCGCTGTCTAGCCTACCCCAAAAACGCCATCACAAACAAAACAACATTACATATCAATCATCGCAGCCTCACCTCCAACTCCATCACTGCCCCAAATGAACATCATAAACAACCTCATCGCTGCCTAGACGAACTAAAACAGCCCCCTCCGTTCAATCAACAAAACAACCCCGCCCCGCTACGCCAAACAACAACAAACAGTCCCCCAAGACAGGACGCCACAGTCCATATCAAAACATCACAGCAGCTAAACAATCATCATCACAGCCTCCCCACTACTGCTACTATTTCCACCCCTAAATCCAACTACACCAGCCTCAACATCGATTACAAACGCAAGAAATAGAGCAGCCACTCACAAAAACAGAAAAAGAACAAAAAAATAAGAAGAAGAGAACAAACGGGAAACAGAAACGGGCTAAAAAACGGAATGGGGGACGGGTTATTTTGGAAAATGGGATGCGGGAGAGGTAGAGAGGAGTAAAGAGAAAAGAAAGGACCAAGAAACTCACCGGAAAAATCAAAGGGTGGCCGAATTTCAAGCTTTGACCGATCTTTGACTCTCGATCTACGCCAAACGGTCCACTTTTTGAAGAAACCAATAGCGGAAATGGAAAGAGGGGGCCGAGATCTTTAAAATGGTATATTTTTCAAAATTTTCCGGCCACCGGAGGTGGTGGCCAGCAGCGGCCGAGCGGCGGAAGAGGGTGGAGCTCCGGTGGAGCAGTGGCAGAGGAGCTTCATGGCGAGGGGAGGGAGAAATTTGCTAGAGTTTCCCCTAATCATTGAGACTAAGGGGTGGAATGAGGGAAAATGGGGTATTTTTGAAGGTTTATAAGGGGAAATGGAGGAAAGATCAGAGCCATTAGATCAATTAGAAACTAATGGCTAGGATTGAAAGTAGAGATGGGTATGGGCTTCAAGACTTAGGTGTGGGTTGATTGGGTTATACAATTGGGCTACTTATTTTGTACATATGGCCACTAAAAAGTCTATATTTATCAAAACCAACACAACTAACTACAAACAAACCACATAAATCTACAATACTATCAAAATTAAATATAGAGTCATAGTTAAACACATAACAAGTATTTTTGGCAATTTTCATATTTTCTATCCTAATTAAAGACAATTTTTTTGTTAAAATAAAGACTAAAATTTAGGAAAATTTCGGCAAAAAATCCTAAGAATCCAACACGGCTCTTTTGAGCTATTTTATGAATTTTGATGCCAAAATTAGGTGATTACAGTGGGAACAGATATTTTGGAAGTGAGAGAAAAAAGGATTCATATTTTGATACTACCGAAGGAAGTCCCTTCAAAGGAAGTAAATTTTTTTATTTCACCGCCAGTCCCTCGCTGAAAAGCGCCACATTTAAGTAATATTTTTTACAAAATTTGTTCCTCCGAGGCCAGTCCCTAAGTGGTATTTAAAATATTTTTAATTTTAATTATTTACTTAAAACCACCGATGGCAGCTCCTCGCTGAATTATCTTTTTTCTCTTTTGATATACATTATTTTTTAATTATATTTTTCACTAATTTCACCGAGGGACTTGAGTAAAATAATTATTTTTATTCTCCTTAAATACATCGAAGGTCCACTGAGGGAAGTCCCTCGGTATGTCTTCACCGAGGTCTGCCCCTCACTACCTTTCCCTCGAAAAACGATCCGTTTCTAATAATGAGGTATTTTGAACTCAGACTCTCGCTACCAGATTTATCTTAGATTCGATCTTTGACGTGTAAATAAATTTTAAACGCAAATAAATCTACTTAAAGTTAGCTTTTTTTGGTGCGTATTAGAACACCATGTGCAATACTTCAAAATTAAAGGAGTAAACCAATATGAGGTAGAGGTGCTAGAAGTGGAGATGTCGAAGATGAAAAGGTTAAGGCTGGTGGTGATAGTGTTGGCTTTGCTATTGGTTGAACATTTGTGGAGCTGAAAGCACTAGATTGGAGTTGAGCAATTGCAACTTTCTACGGAATTTCCCTTGAGTTCATGCTCATCGCAAACCTACTTCCACTGATAAACTCCATTTGCTTTTCAACAGAAGTAGTCACTTTCATTGTTAGGATCTTTTCTTGGAAAAACATTCTAGAAACTCATTAAATGAAGAGTAGGTCCCCTACTCAGTTGTGGCAGATGACTAATATGAAGTGTTTGATCCATTCCATACTTAGTTCAACTATCCTACTATTGGTGGTTCTAGGACCAGCTCATCCAATCCACTAGTACAACACTACAACTTAAGATTTGGTTCAAAAGTGAAGTTCGATAGCAATTTCTTCAAATGTCGCATTGTTAAAGTAGAAATGGTCAATGACAAAGAAACAAATATATAGAAACAACAGTTCCAAGTATTGAAAAGACACATGTTCGTTCGTATCAATAACGATAATAATGAAATTTCTAATAAGGAGCAAAGTCATGATAAGAAGCTTCTTCTTTAATTAAGTGCACACGAAATACATATGAATTAGTTGAACAAGTAGACACCCTGAATTTTATGAGGTGTGGAACTAGACCACTGATTTTGAATTAGTCGAACAAATGATCTCGAGGGCCATAGACAACATGAGTCGAACAGGGAAACATTAGGAGCCTACATAGCAATAATTTGAATTAATAGGATAAGTGGTTTTGAAACCCACCCTACCGATGCGGGAGTCGAACAACGGAGTATTAAAGGCCATTCATAATACGAATGTGGATTAGTTGGACACGTGACTTTTGAGGACCCTACATGACGATACATATATATGGATGTTAAGGGTGCTATACTTCATATATCAGAATTAGTTGAATTAGTCGAACAAATATATCAGAATTAGTTGAATTAGTCGAACAAGTGCATGTCGTAGACGCTACACAATACAAAATTTTGGATTAATCATACTAATGGGTACTAGAGATCCTACACGATGCGAATAGAATATGAATTAATAGGACAATTCACTACAACAAATTAGGCCTACGGCTACCATTTCAAAGTGTGGCCTTAACCATCTAAAAGTGTGGCCATTTACCTAAGGCCACACTCTTTGACCTAGGGCAACGCTTTTTCAGGGGTGGCCAAATCCGCCGTTACCTTTGCTCTAAGGCTACGCTTTTCAAGTGTAGCGTCTATGGCCACGCTTTGAAAGTGTGCCTGTAAGACTCAAAGGCCACGCTTTAGCAACTCTTTAAGGCAACGTTTACAATCTTTGAGGCAACGCTTTGAAATGTAGTCTATGTAACCTAATAGATTAGGCTTTCAAAGCGTGGCTAATGCTATTGTACTATAGCCACATTTCGAAATCGTGGCTTATATTCCTTTTACAACTTATAAGCAACACATTTGATAGTCTCTAAGGCCACAGTTTTGAAGCGTGGAAATTGTAAATTTTTTAAAAATTTATATAGCAACAAATCTATGGTTGAAAATTATATTTGCTTATATATCCTGTAATCATATTAATATCAAGAAGATAAAATGTTATTAATATGCTCAAACACTAAAATAGATGATAAATAACAAAAAATATTGAGTCAAATCTTATACTTGCAATAAATTTTGCAAAACAAACATCTTTTCGTTACTAACATACTAATAAAATTAATAATGGTTCAAGATGTGAACTAGTAATGAACCATCCATACAAACCATATGTTTTCATATAATATCAACAAAAAATTGCATGAAAGTTTAATTTTTCAAAAGGTCTTCATCATTAACTTCATTCGATCATCAAATAGACTTGCGGCCACAATTTCCATTTGTATCACTCGCATTTTCCTGCACATACAAAACGAACAATATAAAAGTTAGAAAGAAACCAATATGTACATACAAATCAATATATAATACTTAATTTGTCATTTATACTACAAGTCGAGTTCATGGAAAAATAGTGTAGTACTTAACATTAGCTTTTGTAGGAATAAGTCTAGGCCAACAGCAACACTTCAATCCATCAAGCTTAAAATTTTTGAGAAGGTACTTGGAAATTTCATAATTTAGGATGTTGAAATATAAATACCTTTTCACGAGTCGGAGCATGAGTTGAGCCAGAAGAAAGTGGAAGATTTTGGCTTCTCCCAGCCCGTGCACTGCCTACATCAACAGGTGAAGGTATGTTTGATCCGATACACCCTGGTATATCTTGAATATTCAGCCCAGGGTTGTTTTGCACCAACTGACTAACAAAATTGCGCATTTCTGATCTTAACATTTCCTTCATTTCTTCCTTCAGAGAAGTCATTTCATTAGCATGCTTTTGTTTTAGCTTATTAATTTCCTCATCTCTTTGCAGAGAAGTAGTTGTCACTGATCTGCCATAGCACCTAACACGACCAGGTTGCTCTTTTTCAAACATGGCCTTAAATGCCTCATCCGATGTTTCCCCTGAGTCTTGACGGTTGAGAAGTTCAGACTGTAAAAAGGAAATCACTTATTATCATACACACAGTCAAGTAAATAGCAGCTCTGTATAAGTAAATAGCAGACTTTGGACAATGACTCCTGCAAGTTCTCATGAGCAAGACTCTATAATTTTAGTTATGTTTCTTAAAAGTCATACAAGTATTGAAGTGTAAATGTGTGTGTCATTATTGCAGGGTTGAGAATGTGAGCATAGAGAACTTCCACCAAGGCTTTACTCATGTTTTTGAGTCATCGATCGACAGTACATAAGGTATTGCAAAGTATATAGGTCATCCAGCTCATGTTGTAACGAAACTACTACAGGAGACTGTACCACGCCAGATTCTTTCTTATCAGAACACACCAGTGATGCAAAAAATGCAGAGGAGAATGAAGACAGTTATGAAGTTCTTAGGGAAGCTGTAAAGGAGTACTGGATTATATTGAAAGAGTACTATAAAGCAGCTGCTGATGCATTTTACAAAGAAGATCATGAGAAGGCACGAAACTTGCTGGAAGAGGGACATTTTTTCATGACGAAGGCCCGAGAGACTGATGAACGGTCTGCTCAAAAGCTTCTTCAAACCAGTTATATCAAAAATCTGTGACAGTCCGAGGAAACTGCCTATGGCAAAGTAATTGTGATAAGAGCGAACGAGATAAATCCGAGGAAACTGTCTTTTGCTAAAAATCAACTGTCAGAGCCTGATAAATATAGCACTTTCTAACAGGAAACAACTGCTGCACAAAAAGCAGATTTGAACAAGTTACAGAATGAAGCAGCAATTTCTAACAGAGCTGCACAAAGCAGATCCGACAAGGCTTTACTCATGTTTTTGAGTCATCGATCGACAGTACATAAGGTATTGCAAAGTATATAGGTCATCCAGCTCATGTTGTAACGAAACTACTACATGAGACTGTACCACGCCAGATTCTTTCTTATCAGAACACACCAGTGATGCAAAAAATGCAGAGGAGAATGAAGACAGTTATGAAGTTCTTAGGGAAGCTGTAAAGGAGTACTTGATTATATTGAAAGAGTACTATAAAGCAGCTGCTGATGCATTTTACAAAGAAGATCATGAGAAGGCACGAAACTTGCTGGAAGAGGGACATTTTTTCATGACGAAGGCCCGAGAGACTGATGAACGGTCTGCTCAAAAGCTTCTTCAAACCAGTTATATCAAAAATCTGTGACAGTCCGAGGAAACTGCCTATGGCAAAGTAATTGTGATAAGAGCGAACGAGATAAATCCGAGGAAACTGTCTTTTGCTAAAAATCAACTGTCAGAGCCTGATAAATATAGCACTTTCTAACAGGAAACAACTGCTGCACAAAAAGCAGATTTGAACAAGTTACAGAATGAAGCAGCAATTTCTAACAGAGCTGCACAAAGCAGATCCGACAAGGCTTTACTCATGTTTTTGAGTCATCGATCGACAGTACATAAGGTATTGCAAAGTATATAGGTCATCCAGCTCATGTTGTAACGAAACTACTACAGGAGACTGTACCACGCCAGATTCTTTCTTATCAGAACACACCAGTGATGCAAAAAATGCAGAGGAGAATGAAGACAGTTATGAAGTTCTTAGGGAAGCTGTAAAGGAGTACTGGATTATATTGAAAGAGTACTATAAAGCAGCTGCTGATGCATTTTACAAAGAAGATCATGAGAAGGCACGAAACTTGCTGGAAGAGGGATATTTTTTCATGACGAAGGCCCGAGAGACTGATGAACGGTCTGCTCAAAAGCTTCTTCAAACCAGTTATATCAAAAATCTGTGACAGTCCGAGGAAACTGCCTATGGCAAAGTAATTGTGATAAGAGCGAACGAGATAAATCCGAGGAAACTGTCTTTTGCTAAAAATCAACTGTCAGAGCCTGATAAATATAGCACTTTCTAACAGGAAACAACTGCTGCACAAAAAGCAGATTTGAACAAGTTACAGAATGAAGCAGCAATTTCTAACAGAGCTGCACAAAGCAGATCCGACAAGGCTTTACTCATGTTTTTGAGTCATCGATCGACAGTACATAAGGTATTGCAAAGTATATAGGTCATCCAGCTCATGTTGTAACGAAACTACTACAGGAGACTGTACCACGCCAGATTCTTTCTTATCAGAACACACCAGTGATGCAAAAAATGCAGAGGAGAATGAAGACAGTTATGAAGTTCTTAGGGAAGCTGTAAAGGAGTACTGGATTATATTGAAAGAGTACTATAAAGCAGCTGCTGATGCATTTTACAAAGAAGATCATGAGAAGGCACGAAACTTGCTGGAAGAGGGACATTTTTTCATGACGAAGGCCCGAGAGACTGATGAACGGTCTGCTCAAAAGCTTCTTCAAACCAGTTATATCAAAAATCTGTGACAGTCCGAGGAAACTGCCTATGGCAAAGTAATTGTGATAAGAGCGAACGAGATAAATTCGAGGAAACTGTCTTTTGCTAAAAATCAACTGTCAGAGCCTGATAAATATAGCACTTTCTAACAGGAAACAACTGCTGCACAAAAAGCAGATTTGAACAAGTTACAGAATGAAGCAGCAATTTCTAACAGAGCTGCACAAAGCAGATCCGACAAGGCTTTACTCATGTTTTTGAGTCATCGATCGACAGTACATAAGGTATTGCAAAGTATATAGGTCATCCAGCTCATGTTGTAACGAAACTACTACATGAGACTGTACCACGCCAGATTCTTTCTTATCAGAACACACCAGTGATGCAAAAAATGCAGAGGAGAATGAAGACAGTTATGAAGTTCTTAGGGAAGCTGTAAAGGAGTACTTGATTATATTGAAAGAGTACTATAAAGCAGCTGCTGATGCATTTTACAAAGAAGATCATGAGAAGGCACGAAACTTGCTGGAAGAGGGACATTTTTTCATGACGAAGGCCCGAGAGACTGATGAACGGTCTGCTCAAAAGCTTCTTCAAACCAGTTATATCAAAAATCTGTGACAGTCCGAGGAAACTGCCTATGGCAAAGTAATTGTGATAAGAGCGAACGAGATAAATCCGAGGAAACTGTCTTTTGCTAAAAATCAACTGTCAGAGCCTGATAAATATAGCACTTTCTAACAGGAAACAACTGCTGCACAAAAAGCAGATTTGAACAAGTTACAGAATGAAGCTGCAATTTCTAACAGAGCTGCACAAAGCAGATCCGACAAGGCTTTACTCATGTTTTTGAGTCATCGATCGACAGTACATAAGGTATTGCAAAGTATATAGGTCATCCAGCTCATGTTGTAACGAAACTACTACAGGAGACTGTACCACGCCAGATTCTTTCTTATCAGAACACACCAGTGATGCAAAAAATGCAGAGGAGAATGAAGACAGTTATGAAGTTCTTAGGGAAGCTGTAAAGGAGTACTGGATTATATTGAAAGAGTACTATAAAGCAGCTGCTGATGCATTTTACAAAGAAGATCATGAGAAGGCACGAAACTTGCTGGAAGAGGGATATTTTTTCATGACGAAGGCCCGAGAGACTGATGAACGGTCTGCTCAAAAGCTTCTTCAAACCAGTTATATCAAAAATCTGTGACAGTCCGAGGAAACTGCCTATGGCAAAGTAATTGTGATAAGAGCGAACGAGATAAATCCGAGGAAACTGTCTTTTGCTAAAAATCAACTGTCAGAGCCTGATAAATATAGCACTTTCTAACAGGAAACAACTGCTGCACAAAAAGCAGATTTGAACAAGTTACAGAATGAAGCAGCAATTTCTAACAGAGCTGCACAAAGCAGATCCGACAAGGCTTTACTCATGTTTTTGAGTCATCGATCGACAGTACATAAGGTATTGCAAAGTATATAGGTCATCCAGCTCATGTTGTAACGAAACTACTACATGAGACTGTACCACGCCAGATTCTTTCTTATCAGAACACACCAGTGATGCAAAAAATGCAGAGGAGAATGAAGACAGTTATGAAGTTCTTAGGGAAGCTGTAAAGGAGTACTGGATTATATTGAAAGAGTACTATAAAGCAGCTGCTGATGCATTTTACAAAGAAGATCATGAGAAGGCACGAAACTTGCTGGAAGAGGGACATTTTTTCATGACGAAGGCCCGAGAGACTGATGAACGGTCTGCTCAAAAGCTTCTTCAAACCAGTTATATCAAAAATCTGTGACAGTCCGAGGAAACTGCCTATGGCAAAGTAATTGTGATAAGAGCGAACGAGATAAATCCGAGGAAACTGTCTTTTGCTAAAAATCAACTGTCAGAGCCTGATAAATATAGCACTCCTAGAGCGATTGTTGATCTGAAACTGCGAGCACTGTTTCATGGAATACTTCCATATTTTTTGACGCGACAGGAAACAACCATGTCGAAATTAGTTTTTGCCCCTTTTTGCTGGCAGAAAGACTTCGGTTTTTAAGCATTGTGTTGTTAATTGTCAATTAGGTTAAAAAGTCGGGGCATACTGATATCACGCAAATGAATTTCAGAAGTACAGTAGGCTAACCAGAAGCAGAAGTCAACAGAAAAGAAAGAAGTCAGGAAATTAAATTTCAACTCTAGCTTCTCGGAAAGGTATGCCTCAATTCAATTGCAGCTCTATTTGATTAAAAGTTGTTACCGTTTATTAATGATAAGAGGAATTGCACTGAGCAACAGATGCTACTTGTGCGAAGAGGAGTTGGAAACAGTGGATCATCTATTTCTTCATTGCAAAATATCTAGACAGTTGAAGATCAGAATCTACTCTCACAACAATTAAAGAAAAACCACAAAGAAATGCCCTTAAACAGTTTTGGCAAAAGAAAAAAGAATAGAAGCTCCAACTCCAAAAAAACTAACAGTGGATATTGAACTAACAAGTTTGGAGCAGGTGAAGTTGTTGCTGAAGTGAGAGCAAAAGTGGATAAGCTCTCGGAGCAGGTCTCTGAATTAAGATTTTGTATATCTCTCACATATTCTCAATCTGGTATGGACTGTTTTTATCTGGACTTAGGTCATCCACTGATCGTCTATTGTCTGAGAGACTCTCAAGTCTCACCATACTGTTAGTATACCAAAAGCTCTAAAATTGAGATTGTTTTCATTTCTACTATCAAGAAACAGGACAACTCTTACGCGATAATATTCATGGATACGAACTGGCAATGCAGAATATGCTAGTTCAATTTTTTTGTCAACTGTAAAGTCATGATCCGGGAAACTTACTATTGCAATTTGGCTATCTGTATAAACTTCCTTCCCTTCCTTTGTACGAGTTGCAATAAACATTTCAGATTTTGATGGTTCTTGATTGTTCTTTTTACGCTGCAATTTATATCAAAAGAAAGTAAATTATACAAGCATCAATCTGTACTATGAAAACATCAAAAGAAATTGAAGGAAAAAAGAAAATATTACCAATGCCACGCGTACTCTTGCAAAATTAACAGGTCCCATTCGGTGCCTCCACTTTTGTTTCTTTCTGTTTTGAGAATTTAAGCGGCACATCGCCTAAAATGCCGTAAAAAGAGATATTCATAAATAAAAAATATAGGAGAATAAATATAATACAACAGTATGTTCAATAGTGGACATGCACTATTGTAATCTCACTTGGATAGTTGGAAGCTTCCAATACTCAATCAACTGGCGAAATTGAACTTCGGGTATGTCATTGGGACGATTTTCTAGCATTTCTTCAATAGTTTCATAGTCATCAAAATGTTTCTTCTTAATACGTCTCTTGTGTCCCTTCCAAGCATCACGAAGGCCATCCATCACCCACTTCTTTCCTTCTGCCGGAATTATTAACTTGGACTAGGAAAAAAACATATAGTTTATCTTTATTTAGTAGGAAAATCAAGCAAAATATATATTTGTAAAATTTAATATTCTTACGTTGACATATTCCCACATGCGTTTTTTAGTATGCCCTGGCACATCATGCCAACTAGTGTACACCAAGGTGATAAATCTAGGATTCCTTGCGATTGTCCCTATGAAGTTGGTTAAATCAGACACTCTCTTGCTAGTTGGTCCCACGGCTTGCCCTTTGTCAAATGTCACCTCCTCTCTTTCTTCAAAACTTCTTGCATGAATATTCTTACATGTTGTTTGTCCTCGAACTTTTTTCTTCTCCGATGTCCCTAGAAAACAGCCATGACATAAGGAAAAATATTGCAATGAGTTGCAAAATTATAAAGTTTACGACATACCACCTGTAGCACAATCTATGTCCATAGCTTCATCTCCAACATACTCTTCTTCGCCAACTTCTTCTTGTTCGGCAAAATCATCCAATTCCACATTATGTTCATCAACAGGAGGCGAGGAAATAACTCTGTCATCATTTACTGGCTGAAGATCAGGTTGTTTTTCACTACCTATATGTATCCTTTGTTTTTCTAGAAATTTGTCAAGACTCGATGCCCTTAGGACCGACTGCCTCTTCACCTTTTTGCAATTCTGTAGCTCCTGAATATTAAGGTGTTCCTCTCCTTCATTTTGTGCTCTTTTCATATGTGTTGTGTTAAGAACATCCTTTGAAGATGATTGTTTCATGGACTTGTGTATTGGCAATTCACTCGTTCTTTTCTTTGGAATGGACTCCTCAGATTGAATTAACGGCTGTTTACTTAGTAATACTTTGGTTGAAATCATACGTGAAGTGTTAAGAGCTTCCTTTGGAGACGATTGGATCATGGATCTATGAACAGGCAATTTACTCCTTTCTTGCATTTGAACGGACTCCTCGGATAGAATTACCCTCTGTTTACTTTGCAATTCTCTTGATGTTGCGGGCATAAGATTCTTCCTTTTGTGAGTTAGTTGTTCCTTCTCTTTCACTTTATCATTGCAATCATTTGTTAATTTTTCTCTCTTAATCTGAAAGGTCCTTGCCAATTCAGCACTTGATCGACATTGGAAATCAAAACCAAAATTCTTCATTGGACTCTGCGCTTTGTTTGGATTCAACTTCTTTTTCTTTAGAGCAGCTCCTTGATTCATTCTGCATGCAAAAGAAAAAAGACTGTTCAGATTCTAGTCCCATGATGATAAACCACGATCACTAGCCTTCCTGTAAGATAAAGTGTCAAACAAATCAAATCCATGAATAAAGCAGCAGGCTGTCCGATGCAGGCAGATTTAATAACTGAATAGCAAAGTGTAAAATAGAGCACCAAACTGAAAAACGGAACTGCAATAATTAACTTTATGATGATGACTATTTCTAAGTGATTTGCAGTACTTGTAGACACCTAAACTATTTCTAAACAGCAGAGCGTTTAATGAAAAGCATGTTCATTGCAGCAATACTTTATAGATCTAAATTATGTTTACACTTTGCATGTTAGTGATGAAGTTATTGCTGCATTTCTGGAAGAGTCTGCATTTCTAGAAGGTCCACTGGATAAATGCTCTAAGGTACACATAATCGTCCAGGAGTATCTATTCCGCTCTCAAAAATGCTTATTAAGCCGAGTGATATTCCTAGTTTCTCAATATATTAAATGTTCAGGTACAGAGTAGATTTTAGTGATTCACCAGTTGTGACTAACATGTAGCTTTTGACCATTTACGAGTCCGATGGCAACTCTCTTCTGCTAATTCTAAATCAAAGCAGGCGCAATAGTAAAAAGGCAGAACAAGCCAATAGCAGGTCCGAAAAAAACTGTTGTTATGGAAGTAAATGGCATCGCTTAACGGCTGCATTAACAAAAGTCAGACACCTCGGAAAAGTTACTAGAAGTCACTGACAACTTTCTTATCATTTGAATCATAGTTCCCAATATGCAGTAAATCATATATATCCAATTGACATTGGAAATCAAGGACATAGGACCAGCGATGTAATTTAAGCAGAACACAAATACGGAAAACAAAACAACATTCTCTGGCAAAAACTGTTGTAACAAACTTTAAACTGCAGCAGAGCAGAACAGCTGAACCAGTAACAAACTTTAAACTGCTGAGATATTGAATACAGAACAGCAGATACGGAAAAAAAAACTAACAAAGCTGCACAAAGCAGCAGATTCTAACAGAATGAAGCAGCAATTTCTAACAGGAAACAACTGCTGAATCGAGCAATTACATCAACAGATTTGAACAAGTTACAGAAGCAGATTCGAATGTTAAACCATCCGAACAAAGCTAAGCAATAGTAGCTAAACTACTTTAGGTTGTATGCTAAACTACTTTAGGTTATATGCTAAACTACACGTGCAGTAGAACAAATTTTAAGATATTGAATCCTCAACAGGACAATAATCCACATTGCTGAGGTCAGACAGAACCAAACTAAACAAAACAAATTACAAAAGTTATGAGGATTACCTTCCTGGTGGCAACTGTCTTAATTGGGAAAAAGAGGTTTAGACTGAGAAAACGAGATATCTTCCTGTCGAAGCAATTTTTCTATCATCAGGCGTCAAGAAATATGGTTCGCCTGTGAAATCCTCAAGACTTGTAGCAGCCAAATCCATGGCAACCATAGGTGACTCTTAACAGGCGTAGAGCTCAAGTTATAAATGTACAGTGCAGCATTCCGTAGGAGCAGCATGATATTTGTAACTTGGTTTATTCAAGAAAGCTAAAGAGCTTACTGTTCTTTGTGAGAATGTAAAAAAATGGAAGAAATTTTTCAGGTTTAGATCAGCACACAGTTTCTCTCAGCCACCCAGAAAATACAAAATAATCACACAAGATAGTAACCGTAATCCAAAAATAGAAAAGAAAAGGCCACAAATATAGAGCTGAAGTACCTTGGTCTTAGTATGCTCAACTTCTGGTCTTACTACACAATCTTCTTTAGATAGATGTGCACTACCTGATAACAATTAACAAAAAGACTTATTTCACTCGAAACTTGACACTCCAGGTAATACGGTTACCTATACAATTCAGAGCCAGCAAATATCAAAAGGGCAGTGTGAAAATATATGAGAAAGGGACAAAAACCATCAGCATAAAAATATTCAATATTAGAACTTCAATAAAATTGATAAAAAAAGAACATCAACAAACTAATATCATCAACTTAACACCTAAAATAAAATTGTAAAATGCGTCTCTAGTTGTTAATTAAGCAATGACTAAGCTATTATTCGACTTGAATTGGAATCAAACTCTTGATATATCATCAAAATCATCCTCATCTTCAGATTCAATTTCATATTGTACTGCAGGAAATCCTTCTGGAGGCACATCGATAATTGTTGCCGCAATATCATTCCTTACTAAGACAATTTCACCATTATCAGGCGGTATAGATGGGCCTATCAAATGTTCAGACGGCTCATTTTCATAAAAGTCTGTAGTATTAGATTCAAGTTGGTCAGTTATGTTAAAGAGGTCCCTCGGGACCGTCTTCATAACATAATGCTTATCTTGATCATATGGATCTTGCACATAGAAGCATTGGTGTGCTTGAGATGCTAGCACAAAAGGCTATTCCTGATAGCATTTCTTGTTGAAGTAGACATAAGTAAGGCCATAAATATCTTCTTCAACCTCATACCAGTCATACTTGAATAACACAACCTTGAAATGACCATAATAGTCGAATTCAAGTATATCAACTATTCTACCATAATAGGTCAGATTTGCTTCCACCGGATTTTTATCCTTTGAGCTTGCAAAGCTTGTAGTTAGGGCAACTAAATGAACGCCACTATTTTGTGTCTTACGCCCTGCATCACGCCTCCTCGTGTGGAATCTATATCCATTTATGAGATACCCGGTATATCTTTTAGCAACTGTATTTGGACCTCTAGATAATTCTTTTATCAGATCCGGCACATCTTCATGCAACACACGAGTTTCAAACCATTGAGAGAAGTTTTGAGAATGTTGCTTGGCCTTGCTCCATTTAGATCCTCACTTCTGACTATTAACCTCAAGCTCATGCTCTCTACACAAGGTATTTTTTTTTTTGTTAGCAAATACATAAATAAAATAATTTAAGAATTATCTGCATAAAAAAAAATAGTACAAGTTACCTAATATATTCTTGAACTTCGTCACAGTTGTTCAATATGTATGCATGTCCCTGACTTAATGTCTTGTCATTTAAAATAATTGGATCATTCTTTTGTGCTCCTAAAGGACAACCTCGATTAGGGAACAAACTGGAAGTTTGCGCATCAGCCGAACCACGTTCATCATCATTTCGGGATCTTCTATTAAATCTAGTATGTACACCCCCATGTAGGTATCTAGAGCATAAAGTCAAACATTCTTGAACCAAATATGCCTCGGCAATAGATCCTTCTGGATGATTTCTGTTGCCAACGCATGACTTAAATGTACACATATTTCTTTCAGTAGGATACATCCATCGACCCTGAACAGGACCTCCTAATCTCACCTCGTTCACCAAATGAATAGGCAAATGAATCATTATATCAAAAAAAGTAGGAAGAAATACCCGCTCCAATTGATTCAATATTTCTTTAATTTCTGCTTCCAAACAATCTAGTTCTTCCAGTGTGATAACTTTTTGACATAATCGACGAAAGAAGGAACTCAAGCGAATCAAAGGAATAGCAACATGATTAGGAAGTATGCTTTTAATTGGTATCGGCAACAAGTAATGTAACATGAAATGAGCATCATGGGTCTTGTAGCCAGATATTTTTCTTTCATCTAAGTTAACACACCTAGATATATTGGAAGCACTACCGTCAGGCAACTTTGCTGTCTTTAGAACACCACAAAAGACTGATTTCTCTCCATTAGTCATTGAGAAGCACGCTTTTGCAAATTTTGTTCTCTTTCCATCCTTTGTGTCTTTTGGAAAAAGCTCCTTTCTAATGCCCATATCTTTTAGATCAAAACGAGCATTAGCATGATCCTTGGACTTGCCATGAATATCCAAAAGGGTTCCAACTATGCTATCAAATATGTTCTTCTCTATGTGCATTGGATCGAGGTTGTGACGTAACGTGTTATGCTGCCAATAAGGCAATTCAAAGAAAATTGGCCTTTTCTTCCACGGGCCATCATTAGATTTCTTCTGTTTCTTCCCAAACACGTTGGTAACATTTTGTAAGCTCGTAAGAACATCGGTTCCCTTTAACAAAGGCAGAGGAGGCCTAAATTCTGTTTTCCCATTGAATGACCCTTTGTTAGATCTCCACGGATGATTCATGGGTAAAAAAACACGATGGTCCATATAACACATTTTTAGACTATGTTTAAGATAGCGAGAATTAGTGCCATAATTACAACAAGGGCAAGCGTACTTTCCTTTAGTACTCCAACCGGATAACATAGCATATGCAGGAAAGTCACTAATTGTCCACAAGAGAGCTGCTCGCATCTGGAAGGTTTGATTTCTTGAAGCATCATATGTCTCTACTCCCGACTCCCACAACAAATTCAGCTCGTCTATCAATGGTTGTAAATAAATATCAATGTCATTTCCAGGTGATCGCGGCCCAGGTATAAGCAAAGAAAGCATGCAGTATTCTGGCTTCATACACATCCAAGGAGGCAAATTATACACCATTAAGATAACAGGCCATGTGCTATGAGATACGCTCATAGTACGAAAGGGATTGAACCCATCACTTGCCAAGCCAAGTCTCAAATTGCGAGAATCACTTGCAAAATCTGGATGACAACTATCAAAGTCTTTCCAAGCTTGGCCATCAGCAGCATGCCTCATCTTTTGAACGCCCTTCGTCATGCCACCTTACTATATCAGTTGTCTTTGAGCACATAAATAACCTTTTGAGTCGAGGAACTAATGGAAAATATCTCAAAATTTTAGCTGGAACAATATGAGGTTTTTTAGAAGGCTCAAGCTCACTATCTACAATAGGACGTTCAATATATCGAGAAGCTCCACAAACATGACAATGCGTATCATTTTTATGATCATTCCTAAATAACATATAGTCATTAGGACATGCATCAATTTTTTCATAATCAAGACCTAAATCCTTAATCATAGCATTGGCTTTATAGTAGGATGTAGGAATATTCAACTCCGGCATCGCCTCTTTCAGTAACTCTAAGAGGGAAGTGAAGGAAGCATTGCTCCATCGATGGAGACACTTTAGCAAGTACAAACGGATTGTGAATGATAATCTAGAAAATCCTTTACAGCCTGGATATAGTTCTTGGCTCGCCTCATCAACTAAGTTATAAAATTTCTGGGCTTCTTCATTTGGGCCTTCATAAACTCCTTCAGTTTGTGCAACACTTCTAAATTTATCATTCAACAACCCATCAATGTCATCATACGAGTTAGCTTCATCATTCGAGTCACCCCCAACATTCATAGGGATAACCCATTCCCCATGATTAATCCACCTTGTATAACCATCAACAAACCCGTGGCTTATTAGATGATCCTATACTATATGCCTTCGAAACCAATAGATATTACAACAGTCCGCACAAGGGCATTGAATTTCTTCACCTTGAGGATCTCCAAAAGAGTAAGCAAAGTCCAAGAAAGATTCAACACCATCATAATACTCTTTTCCATATCTTGGTAAATCCATCCAATCCTTGGACGGGATATTTGAAGTCCTAAAATCAAATATTGTTGTTAGATCTTCAAATAAATAATTATGTAACTAGTAACTATACGTTACTAATAATCCTAAAAATTAATCTTACATTTTTGAAATCAAGTGATGTAAGATGACATGAACTTCTTACCTAGTCATGACACTTAAACTAAGTCAAACACAACTTCAAGTCAACCACAGATCTTCCTGAGCGTTCACTAA
Source organism: Petunia x hybrida (assembly GCA_037355625.1). Classification (NCBI taxonomy): domain Eukaryota; kingdom Viridiplantae; phylum Streptophyta; class Magnoliopsida; order Solanales; family Solanaceae; genus Petunia; species Petunia x hybrida. Next base: position 2,041,935 of record JBBBVM010000053.1, on the reverse strand, counting down.
TCTTCTATGGGAAAATAGAAAAAATAGTAGGATTAAAAGATTACATAAATAATACCAAGATCATCGAATCAAAGTCACATCGACATTAAAATAAATTAACCATAACAAATCTGAAACTCCACTATTTGTACTAAAACATACATGAAAATCACTATTTGATACCAACTTATTGTTCAAATTTATGAATCATCTTTCTTTGTATTTAGTAGAGCTATCTATTACTTCAACTTTGTTGATATCGCGAGGCGATTTCATCATTTAAACTCTAAATTAGTTTATAAGTACTCTCAATTATGATGGTAGGCCTTAAATTAGAGCAGTGTAATAAAACCAGAACTAAAATTTCAAAGAGCACATTTCAATTTGAGTCGATTGAGCCGACGCTTCAAACAAAAAAGCAAAAGAAAGTCTGGATGTGTCAATTTTCCCCCTTTTCCCCTTTACAGTACTTTACATTCAGATTTTCATTAAGAAAGAGTATAGATGAATTTATGCACCACAATATTGTGTTTCATCATTCTCAAGCAAAGGGCAGAATGGTAATGGCTTTCTCTCTTCCTCTAGGAACTAGGACTAGCAATGTCGCGGAGGCAAAAGCTCTATTATTTGGTCTACAATGGTGTATTGCTAGTGGTTTATCACAAATGTTGATTAAAGTAGCGAACTGTGAAATTTTGTTAACATATATATGTTGCTAGTTACAGTGAAGCATGAATTGTTAAAACATCCAGATCGCTGAATAAAAAAACTATGAAAACTTTCAATTGCACCAAGATTTTATCAATATAAACTAAATCAATAAAGCAATCACAAAGACAAGATCAATCCATATAAACTAAATCAATTCATATAAACTAAATCAAAGGGAAAAGAATACCTGAAAAGCGGCAACAGCTGAGAATGAAGGTGAAACAGAGCCACAGCCAAGTAAAAGACAGAGCGACAGAGAAGGTGAAGCAGCGAAAGAACTATTATACCTGAAAAGCGGCGACAGATGAGAATGAAGGTGAAACAGAGCCACAGCCAAGTAAAAGACAGAGCGACAGAGAAGGTGAAGCAGCGAAAGAACTATTATACCTGAAAAGCGGCGACAGATGAGAATGAAGGTGGAACAGAGCCACATAAAAGCAAAAGACAGAGCGACAGAGAAGGTGAAGCAGCGAAAGAACTATTATACCTGAAAAGCGGCGACACATGAGAATGAAGGTGAAACAGAGCCACAGCCAAGTAAAAGACAGAGCGACAGAGAAGGTAAAGCAGCGAAAAAACTATCTCTTAACAGAACCTAATAGCGAAATATGATGAGAATCTTAAGAGGGCGTCTTTGATGTTTCCATACAAGAGCACAAGATGAGCGACAGAGAAGGTAAAGCAGCGAAAAAACTATCCCTTAACAGGGCGTCTTTGATGTTTCCATACAAGAGCACAAGATGAGCGACAGAGAAGGTAAAGCAGCGAAAAAACTATCCCTTAACAGGGCGTCTTTGATCTTTCCATACAAGAGCACAAGATGAGAATCAGTTACCTTTGATTGCTGATTATGCGGATGCTGCAGCAGTGGATCTTGCAAACCTAAAAGTGGAAGAGGGTAAAGTCGTGTTTCCGGAAAAGCTAAAGGTTTGGTTCTCCTGAACTAATTAATTAAACCTAAAAGTGGAAGAGGGAAAAAAGTGTGTGTTTCCCGCGTGGTACTTGAATTAGGAGTACTAGGTACTTTAATTAGGAGGAAATTAGTTTAGGTTACGCTTATAAATGGTTATTAATGTTCCGAGTATATAGCAACTTTTTCAAAGTGTTGCCTATTAATTAATAAATGTTGCTAATTATTCTAGTATTTGGCAACTTTTTGTAAGCGTTGCCTATAGAATTTAAAGCCACGCTTTACTGGCGTTGCTCTAAAATCCGTGGACATAGGCTCTGGGCAATGGCCACACTTATAAAACGTGCTCATAAATGTTTTTGGCAACGCTTTTCAAGTGTTGTCTAAAATTAGTGTGGCCGTAGGCCTAATTTGTTGTAGTGATTGAGTGTGAGGGACCCTACATAATAGTACAAATAGGTGGATGTCAAGTGTCCTATACTTTAGTCAGTCAAGTACTCCGTTTATAGTATGGCAAAATACTTAAAGTCACACTCAAAGTTGTCCCGAAAACCGCCTAAAACACCTTAACTTTACGAGTGTCCCTTGACCTCCTTTAAGTCGTTCGAAGTGGTATTAATACACACCTGAGACATATAAGACCAGTTGCACTAAAGGAGGTATTCTACACTCGCCCTATGGCTTCGCCACGTGGTCATATTGTCAGATTTGATTAACTTTTACTTTTCTTATATTATTTTTATTTTTTTGTATCACTTTTTCTTTTCTTTAGTAATTATCAAAATAAAATAAAAAGAAAACAAAAGAGAAAAAAGGTCCCCCTATTCTTCTTCCTCCTTCGTTGAGTGTTGGCATTGTTGAGCTTCAAAATTTCACATCTACACCTCCATTTTTTAGCTTCAAAGTTCAGATCTAAACAAAGAAAAAATTGTTGGAGGCTCTTGTTTGAAATCGTTAATGGGTGGTTGATTGAGCTTAAATCTAAACTTTCCTTTGCTGTTTCATTCACTCATTGTTGAAAACCTCCATTGAAATTTATTGTTGAGATTGGCCACCGAACTTTTCCCATACTCCATGGTTGCCAACTTCTTCCACCATTTCGTCAAATTAAGATTATTTTTATCAAGAAATTGGCCAACTATTAGGACACCCACTGTGGATTAAACAAACAACTCTTTTAATTATACAGACATAAACAAAAAAATGAATTTACAATTAAGAAGTTCTGTTGCATCTGCTCATACTTGTGTTCAAGAATCAAAACAACTTTATACTGCACCGGTAAAATAGAAGTTTACCGAAAAAATTTTCCGACCACCATCAATACTATCCCTTTTTGCAAAAAATTTAGATTACATGGATTACGGGGGGAAGCTATTGGCTAAAAGAAAACTAAATTTGATGGAAGTGGGAAGATTGGAAAGACATGGAGAAGAGGGAGAAGTTTGATGGCAGCAGTCATGGAAATATGGTAATGGAGATAAAAAGTGAGATAGAAAATGTTAGAGAAAGAAAGACAAAAAGAAAAAAGGAAAGGATAAAAGAAAAACTAAAAAATAAAATAGACCCACAAAATTCTTAGTTATGTAATGTCAAATTAAAAACTGACACATGGACAAGGTTTTACATGTTTTATGCTCTTCACTTCGTTTAATAAGATAATTTTTTTTCCTTTGCCGCATCAGCCTTTAAGTTGGTATTAATACCACTTCGAACGACTTAAAGGGGATCAAGGGACACCCGTAAAGTTAAAGGTGTTTTAGGGGTTTTCGGAACAAGTTTAAGTGTGACTTTAAGTATTTTGCCTTTATAGTATCAAACAAACATAAAAGAAAATTAAAAAAAGTAAAATAATGAATAATTCAAAATAGTCCGCCATTAAAGAAGTTTCATCTTCCATCCACTCTCTCATAGAAAAAACATAAAAACGAAACTTCCTCAAAATTTCTCTATTGGAAAAAAAAATCCAAAGTCACATTCATCACACTAACACTCATCACACTATATAAATCTCTATATATATTCATTCACTTTATATCTTTCCCCTATTTTTTACAACAAAACAACAATGGAACAAAAATATCAAAACGTCATCGTAATGAGACACGGTGACCGATTAGATAATTTAGAAGAATTATGGGTAATGAAAGCAGAAAGACCATGGGACCCACCATTACATCAAGATGGAAAGATCCGAGCATTTTGTACGGGTCAAAAGATCCGATCCAATTTGGATTTTCAGATCCATCGGGTTTTTGTTTCGCCGTTTTTAAGATGTGTACAAACTGCTGCTGAAGTGACACGTGCACTTTGTAATAAAAGTGATTCTAATGTTTTGTTGTTGTCGGATTCTAATGATTCTGTTATCATTGATCCTTCTAAAGTCAAAGTACGTCTTTCTCTCTCTTTTGACTCTATTTTTTATTGAATTATGTGACCATTTCGTATTAATATGCATTGTTAGTGTTTAATAGTAAAATGACGTGATAGTAAAAAAAATTTTTACACTTATAATTGGATTATTTATTTGAGTTTAAGTTTTATGCAATGTCAATGTAGAAAAGGAAAAATTTACACATCAGGTCATGCAATGGATATTTACAAGTTACCCTTCTTAAAATGTGGGATTCGTAGTCTTTAATACTACAAGGCAAGTTACCTGATATCATCGATCGTATAAAGTATTTTTTACATGATCATTTTAGCTTGTAACTTGTGATGTGTTGGTTAGGCACACGTCATAGGTTCAGACCTGTCGCAGACGAAAACTTGGTATTTAAATGAAGAAGGGTAGAGGAGTGAACCTATTATTCACTGAGCTGACATAGACAAAAAAATGTGCCCTTTAAGTGGAGAAGAGTAGGTGGAGGGGGCCTTTTATTCATAGTGTTTTGAACCATGTTGTTGTAAATAAAAAGGAACTACTAGTGAGAGTTGTGTTTGTTATGAAGAAATTTTGTTGCTGCTTTTATGTTTTTCTTGTTGCTATCATTACTTGAGAACTCAAAAAAGTAATCTTGAAACCGTTATTGCTTGCGTCTTAATTTGTTTGAAACTATTTTAATTTTTACCGTCACAAATTGATACTATAATTTTTATGCTTGCCCTACTGTTGTTTTATGAAGAATATCAATAAGAGGACAATATGGGTGATCACAATTCACAAGACTTTTTAGTAGATTCCATATAGGGAGCAAAGGCCAAGAACAATTGCAACTATAACTGTTTTTGGTTTTCCCTTTCATCCTTATTGTTAAGCATATGAGGTAACGGATCAACTTTTAAAAATCCCCTTTCCCTCCCTTTCTGTCTTTTTATTCATTCCTTGACTTGACTTGGGGTAGTGGGGTGATCTATGTACCATTTGTAGCCATTGCTACAATTAGTTGGTTCAGTTTACCTAACACTCACAGAAATTTCTTTAGCTTTTGACTTAGGAAGGAATTGAAAAAGGATTTTTTTTCTTCTTTTTTCAAGAGAGATCTAAATGGGAAGAGTAGTTCATTTCCTGTAGAAAACTTGTGATAATTAGACAGGACATTGAGTTTGAACACACCTCTAAGGAGTGCCAGGGGCTTGGCAAAAGAGTTGTTTCCATTAGTGAGTGTGATTTTTTACCTTGCCTGGAAGTTATATGTATTCCTAAAGCAAGAGTTACCTTTCACTGGTTTGTGCTTCGTACGACTCGTCCTCTGAATATTTCTGAAGACAGATTGGAAATGAATGCAGCATAAAACATCATCAAACAGGCCAACAATGTTAATTCCAACATCCTAAATGACAACTACCCTTTCCACCAGATGCCTGTGAAAATAGAACTTACATACTCTTTGATGTCCATTGTCTGTCCCCTCTGATTCTAATTATGTGTATGTTGTTAAAAGCTCATTTGAGATGTGCTAAATCCCTGAAGCTAGGTGTAATCTAAGGAAGGCGGTTTGTTGCGTTTAGGCAACACTTTAGTAAGAGTTGAGGCGTGAGCCTATTACCCATGAGCTATGCCTTGAAAGGCGTGAGTGTTAACGGGTGCATACTCTGCCTTTTTCATGCTAATCTCATATTGACAATTTAGAAGTACTCACTAAGTGAAGCTGTTCCATCATAAATATTTCCATCATGTACAGTACTCACTAAGTGAAGCTGTTCCGTCATAAATATTTCCACCATGTACAGTTTCATCTACCCCACTTGTGGGATACATTAGGTATGTTGTTGTTGTTACAGTTTCATCTACACATTTCAACTCTTTGATAAATCTGTGAGCCTGTGATCACTACAGTCACTTAAGCTATACTGGAGCATAGATTTGGATATATTATTTCTGTGTCATGGAATATGTTGCGAACTTGATATGACTCACTTGAGTCTTTTGTAGGAACATGGGATGATAGGCATGCAGAAATATACGGTCACTTTTTTGCTGAGTATCAGCATTCAATTCAAATGGCTTCGCTTAACTCTCTTTCAGGATTTTAACTTTGACCTATTTCTTTTTTTGAATTTCAGGTATCCGTCGAGTATGGTCTGTGTGAAATGCTGAACTTAGTAGCCATAAGAGCTGCTGCAGCTCCCAAGGATGGGGATTTTAAATTCAATATCTCACAATATGAATCTGAGTTGCCTGCTGGAACTGTAGATAACTCCGTTGAACCTGTGTATAAGAAGGTATAATCTAGGATCTGAATTCTTGCTTGAATTTGTTTGTTGGCATAAATGAGTGTTACATTACTCATGACATGGTATGCTTCTGAAACTGCAGTTGCCACAGTGGGAAGAGACGTTGGAAGGTGCAAGGGCTAGATATGTGGAGGTAGTTAAGGCCCTTGCTGATAAGTATCCTTCCGAGAACTTGTTGCTAGTTACACACGGTAAGTTCTTGCTTTGTTTTGCAATCTCTAGGTGCAATGTAGGTTTTGTTCATTTGCTCTGGTGAGTGAATGCTTTCTGGTCTCCGAAGAGCATAAGGGGCCCTTGTAAGAGACTACTTGCAGTCACAAAATCAGTTTAGAGATGTATATCAAATTTTTATGTTGTATCTTTGTGGGTGCAAATGTTGTTTCAGATTGCTTGCATGTTTCTGTAGTAGTTTGTTCTCACATGTCGCCTTTGTGTCATTTTTATATGAACATTAGGTATCTTTCTAGTGCCATTGAAGAGATTGCTTTTAGTGAGAACCTCAGTTGCATGCCATGAACATTTCCATAACTGGCGCGCACACTTGTGTTTTTCCATTTATCATAAAACACCAGCTGCTAAACCGTAATTGGCAGGTCTAGCAGTAGTATTTTTTTTTCACTATTTATTTGCTCGTGCCCTGTTCTGGGAGGTTAACATGTTTGAAAATCTCAAATGAGTGGCTTTGCTAATGCTTACAACTTGAGGTGGTGCATCAATGATTGTCCAAAACTGGTTTTTACCTAAACTAGTATAGCTACAGTATAGTTGTTTATTGGCTCTGTAGATAAAATGCATATGCATGCTATTCATTTACTTATTGGAGTAGTAAAGTTCCCGATAGTATTCTTGATTCCTTATGAACTCGTCTTTCTGTAATCCAGGTGAAGGAGTAGGCTCCATCTTTACTGAACTTAACAAGGGTGCAACTGTATTGGAGGTGGAATATTGTGGACATTTGCACGCGAGGAGACCTATCCAATTCGGAGAGAACAAATCATTTACTGCTGGAGATTTTGTATATGAGAAACAAACGGGTATACTATCTGCTGCTAAATGAAAATAAGTATATCAGACTACAAGTGATTGTTGGGTTTTCTCCCCCCTCTGACATGGGGAGTTACTCATTGTCCATTGTGAAGCTTTGCTTGTCCATTTGGAAGTCTTACGTTTCCATTGCTGAACTAAGTTGTCACTCTTTCCTTTTCTCCATTCTTCTTGTTTTTAAACTTTTGATTTGAAAGAGAGGATTATGGAATTGTACGCATACATTCTGTTGAAATAAATGCACTTTGCTCCATCTGATACCAACATACTCTTTGTTCTTACTACTATTTTGAGCGATTGGATTATTCAAAGTGTGGACATCGACCAACTCCCCCCGGAGAAAAAGGATACGATACGTTCACCTCTCTTTGTTTTCGTTTATGCTTCACTTTTGATGTTTTATACTGATATCGTTTGTTTCGCCGTACGAATCCTTAATCTCAACTATTGATCGTGACTCCGCAAATATAAATTTAATTATTAATTGGCCTAAAATCGGATCTAGGTTAAACAATTTGGCGACCACAGTGGGAGCCGGTCAATAGCTTTCGTAGGTTAAGAAATCTATCTTTGATATTGTATTTGTGTCCGTCTATTCTTTTTGTTTCATAACTAACATGGCAGAAAGTAATTCCCAACGAACCATCGTAGGCGGACAACAAGTAAACACCCCTTCGCGCAGCACTAGTTACTCTCCTGAATACTCTCCCGATTATTCGTCCGATGGGCAGCAACAATCTTCCCAAGGACAGGTCAGGCAAAACAGGCGTAGGCGCTCTCAGAGCACTACTCCACCCAGGAGACGACGACATAGGAGTCTCTCCCCTGGCCGAGGGAATCTGCAAAAAACACTTTTTGATTTTATGCAGCAACAGGCAGAAGTGAACCGGGGAATCAACGAAGCACTAACCTCTATCCGGAGAAGCAATCTTTCAACCGCAGGGGCTGACGCTGCGGCGCCTAATCCCAATGCACCCTCTTCACATACCTCGAGACAAGGAGAAGAGCGTAACAACGGTAGTGGCACTGCAGATCCGGCGACTCAAGCCAATCAGAACCCGAACGGGGGATCTACGGCACCTGTAGATATGAGCCTTGTCGTGGAAGCTCTCACCAAGCTGTCAAATCCGAGATGCGTTACTCTCGTTTGGACTACTTGCATCTCAATTGAAGTCTTAATTTGACAATGATTTTTGGTATTAGTAACTTCTATTTCCATCTCAAATTGAATAACCACCTTTTTGCACCCGAGTACTATTGTCCGCTAGTTAATGAAGTGAGTGTAAACCTTGGAAACCGGGTGGATTTGAAAAATACTTGGTGAGTTCTACTCATCTGCCTAGCAGAATTACCGGGTACATGTGGTGGGAGTTAACAGAATGCGGTGAAATAGTCGAGCTGTCTACAAGCTGGCTCGAACACCAGTGTCGAAAGAAATTTGAAAACCACCTTTTCTTTGTTGGGTTGTTCCAAAACAATAGTACGTTGATATACCATAAAAAGAGAATTCATATAATCTGCGCAGGTTTTCTATCATAAAGTTTCGTACCAGAAAGATTTTTGACAAATGAAAAGACGAACGCCAGTAGTCAAAATTAACATTTTGAGTTCATTCAATCATGCCCCGGGATAAATTTTGCAACAATAGTTACACTCCTCGCGTTTGCTCGTTTGCTTCAATCCTGGTTTTAGATCACCACCTAACATGCCAGTTGAAATAACAGAAGGCTTAGGCATTCATATTTCAATGGAAACTACGTCGGAAGTACTTATAACCACTCGTTTGCCTTCGTTATTGTACTGAAAGAAATGAATCAATTTTTAAGGAATGTATCAAGAAAAGGACAGCCCAATTCACAAATCATACCGCGTTCACACAGGATAGGGGAAGGGCCACACCCTATGGGTGTGATGTACGCAACCTACTACGGCTTGAAACCATGACCGACAACTTTATCAGTTGCTCCAAGGCTCCCCTTCAAGGAATATATCGAGAGAGAAATGGATTAGGTTCGATAACGTGCTTCTGTCATTCAAGTTATATTTTAGTTGTAATATATCTGGAAAACTCTCTCATACCCTATTCCTTGCACTTGAGAAACTAGTTAGCATGTGATGTCTTGAGCTCACACATATCTAATTATGCAGTAGTCGTTCAATTTTTGTCAATTGATTATGCAGAAACAATACATGGTGGGATTACATGAAATTAAACCACCAAAGAAGACAAACCTCTTAAGTCATGATCAATGTTCAATATCAAATTTGAATTCATAATTACATAAGTGCAATACAGGTTGAACCTGTCAAATTTAAATCATGAGTCCGCCTTTGAAATCAGATGCCAAACATATGGCTTTGGCTAGACTATTTATTAACTGAGCATTTCTGCTTTTGGGACTGGGAGTTCCGTCTTCTCTTTTAAGTCGTACTTGACTAACATGGGCCGAATTTTCTCTGGTTAAAGGCCTTTTTTCTTGTAGTACTGAGGAAGTATCCGACGAGCACGATCGCCCCTTCGGCCGTACTCTGTTCACATCAGTTACATTACACTCAATCAAGTGAGGAAAATTCAATACTGCTCGTGTACCTCTAATTTTAAATGCAGCTCTATCATAAGCTAATGCAGCATCTTCAGGGGTCTCATAAGTTCCTAACCAAAGTCTAGCGCCTTTTCTCTTTGGATCCCTTATCTCGGCAGCAAATTTACCCCATGGTCGTCTTCTCACTCCTCTGTATCGTTTCCAGTTATTCATTTGATTCTCTTCAATCTCTCTGAATTCTGAGTTATCGAGTGATTGTGATGAACTACGAGGAGTTGTACTATCTTCATTTTCATCTGTTTTCTCTAACTTTTCAATGGAAAAGTCTGAGTTGTTGCAGTTGAATTGATGCAGGTGATCTACTGAATCAAGAATGCTTAGATCAAAGTCTGTTGAAATGTCTGGATGCATGGTTATATGAATTTGGAAAGGGAAGAAGTCTTCTGGGATTTTCTTTAGCTTTGGGACTTTATGTACCAAAAACCGATAGAGTTGAATGGTATACATATATAGGCAAAATAGTCACCTGTAAGTTGTGCCGAACACAATGTTTACACCAAACTAATAAAGATATGACTACTTTATATATTATATATACTCCCTCCGTTTCAAATTAGTTGACGCTTTAGCAATAACCATTTGTCCCAAATTAGTTGACACTTTAGGATTTCGAGACTAAAATTGCTAGTCTTTTCCAACTATGCCCTTAATAATTAAAAGAATTCTCAACAAAATTTAATAGACAATCATTAAATAGGGGTAACATAGTAAAATACACACCTTATTTAATAATTTTCTTAATGGACGTGAAAAAGCTGAAGGCGGCAACTAATTTGGGACGGAGGGAGTATGTCTTAATATGTGAAAGAATAATAATATATTCTTTCTTTAAGTTTGTACAGTAACTTTAAGGTTAAATTTTACAGTTCAATTTAAAACATCGACTGCAAATAAATATTTACCCGTTTCAACCAGGCCACTGGTGACTACTAGTTCATGGATTTAATAGAAACTCACCATTTTTTTAATATAGGATTGAACTTTTACTAGTATTACTAGACTAGAAATATTGATACTCCTTTATGTCTTATCATGTCTATGATAAGTCGTACCATCGCACTTGTCAGTATAGTATTAGCAGTTTTTTATTTTTAGTTATTATTATTATTATTATTATTAGTATTATTATTATTATATAATTTGTCTTTTGGAAAGGCATCTGCTCAACGAATGAGAGAAAAATAAAACAAATATTGTAGTAGTAGGTTTTAGTTGACTGATTGTGATCTGCCACCCACCATATAAGTACTACATATTTTTTTGTGCTTTACTTTATTTAGTGTTCGATACCCGTATTAAAGCCGAACTAATTTTAAAATTGTCACTTAATAAAGATCATTTCTTGGAGAAACACTATCTTTTAAGATTTTGTACATTTATGGTGCCGAACCCAAAAACTCTAGTTAGATAGGGAGAAGTCTCGTATTAGAGCTCACCACATAACTCTATCTTTACTCATCCAAATTGATACATATGAAGTTTTATAAAGTGCAACTCAAACTCAACATGTCAAGGTATGAAAAGAACAATTTTTCGGTACTACAACTCTGTTCCGGAATTAGACCACATTAATTGACTACATGATTAAAAATATTTAATAAAATTATCTTCGTGTGCTGTTTGTTACTTACTACGTATACTAACTAGTACTCCCTCTGTTCCAAAATGGTTGTCATAGTTCGGATTTCGAGAGTCAAACAAGTTTAACTTTGACCGTAATATTTTTATATATTTTTTAAATATTTTGAATTATTAATTATTGTAACTTATAGTACTTTTTATGTAGTTTCTAAATATATAAACATCGTTACAAAAAACTTAAAGATTATATGTTTAAATTTACGGTCAAAATGAACCCGTTTGACTCACGAAATCCGAACTATGACAACCATTTTGGAACCGAGGGAGTACAATTGTATTATACTTGCGTTGTCCTTCCATGGCCAACGTTGACTTGTTCAAAACGACTGTAATTAGAAAGGAGTTTCATCACTATCTCTTTAAATTCATTATGCAGCCATCTATCGCAATATATAAAACTTATTAATTATATTTGTCTAATCCTATTTCGATTTAAATTTTTGTAACAAGTAGATATATAAGATTAAGAAATTCATTATGCAGCCATGTATCGCAATATATAAACTTATTAATTATATTTAGCTAATCCTATTTCGATTTAAATTTTTGCGACAAGTAGATATATAAGATTAAGATGAAGATGAAAGGCTGAGCTCGTCTTTGGTTAAATTAATTATAATCAATAGGATTATTAGTAAACTACAAAAAATATTATGTCATGTAGGGTTTCTTATAATTAAGGCTCATGTACTACTCCATATAGAACTCCATACGATCTTCTTTCTTTCTTTCTTTTTTATTTAATATCTTTCATAAGATATTTCGAACCTTTCAAAACTCTAAATAAAATGTTCCAGGATCATTTTAGTCCTATGAAAAAATGTCTGGTTTTTTCAGACTTAAACTGTAACTTATCTTAGTTTTTTCGTTTTAAAATTTATTATCTATTAATCTAAAGGTGATTACTAGTAGTCACTTGTCTATATTGTTTTCATGAGTGGCTAAGATTTTTGAGATTATCATTCTATGCATTCTGGTAAAAGCTTCAAGGTGGACAACTGGACATATAGAATCGCAAGTAAAACAAAAAAAAGATACACTTTTGTTGGAAATATTATATAGAATTTGTTTGGTTGCATTATGTAAATGAGCCAATGACGAAGATATTTCATACATGAACCTGTCAGTCCGTGAAATAATATTTGGAAAACTCCAAAAAAGCTGTTGTAATGGGCCCAATTATTATTGGGAAGTTTCACATAAAAGAATAAATAATGTATGGAAAACTCCAAGAAGAGCTGTTGTAATGGCCCAATTATTATTGGGAAGTTCACATAAAAGAATATAATTGCACGTTTGCCTTAATTCTATACATTTTGCAAGTGGAGAACGCGTCGGCATTGCTAATGTTTTACTAATAATCCGAAGTTGGTGAACCTATGCTCTAAGAGCTTAGATTATTTCATTTGCTCAGATGTTGGTTCCCTAAAACTTACGAGTAGAATCTATTCCCACATAATGATATTTTTTTTTTAAAAAAAATCTCCCTTCTTACTTACATTGATCCAACTTGCTTATACTTTTACTTTAAAAAAATTTGTTGCTTTGAAGTTTCAGAGTTGTAATACTGAACAAAATTTAAATACCCTTGACCACCAGGTTACCATCATTGGTTATCTATTGATGTTCAAAACTTGATATATCATTGTACAAATTGAAATTCTTATATAAATGATATAATATTTTGACGAAGGTTTGTCGATGCCACCCTTAGGACATTGTAGCTTCGTCCCTGATAATGAAAACCCATTCTCTTGAAATCTTAGATCCGCCTCTGATTATACGGTAAGTCAGCTTAACATTATTTTCCCTCTTAATTGTACCGATCCAAACCCTAAACAAAAATTAAAACTCTATGCGGCCTCCATTTTTTCAAAAACAATAATGAACTCAAACAATGAAATTTCTATGAACCCAAGTAATTAGACCTTGAGTAATGTTTTAGGGATGTCGGAAGATGACAACTTGGTCAATGAAGATGAAGAAATGAGTATTAATTTTGACGACAGTTTTAATTCACGCGTGGATGCCGATAGAGAAGGAGAGAACGCATCAACTGAAGCGTGTGAAAATGGAAAAGATACAGAAATAGTGGATCAGTTTACCGGAGAAGCTTTATTAGTAGGTCCAAGAGTAGGAATAAAATTTAGAAGTGCAAATTCACTATTTAACTTGTTTAAAGAACACTCGAGACCGAAGGGATTTAGTGTGGTGTAAAGATCACAATCTAAAGATGTTGATGATAAAGTTAAGTATGTGCTATTTAGTTGTGATAAGAGCAGGAAATCCAAATCCTTGAAACGCACCAAAAGAGTTAACTGTTCTGCTATAGTTAATGGTATATTGGAGTCTATCTCGCTAGAGTTAGTGGTATATTGGAGTGTGATGGAAGCAGTAGAGTTTCTATAGTCTGTAGAGATCATTTTCACGATCTAGACCCTTCCCTATCGCGACTGATTGCCAGATACAGGTAAATGAACCGATCTTTGAAAAAAAACTCATAGCTCATGATAGAGTCAACCTAAAAGTTAGCAAAAATATAAGGTTTGTGGAAGCTTATCCGGTAGCTCCGAAATAGGAGTTGTATACCAAAAGACTTCAGAAGTTATATTCAACATGCTAGGTTTCTCACTTACAAGACGGGACGCAGAGTCGTTACACAACTTCTTTTAAAAAATACAGTCAAAGGATAGGAAATTTTTCTACTCAAATGATACAGATAATACTAGTACGCTCCGTAATGGTTTATGGGTTTGACCCAGTATAGGTATGCATATGAGGAGTAATATGACGTGATGTACTTTGATACAACCTACCCTGTGAATGGTTATAACATTCCATTTGCTTTCTTTGTTGGTGTGATCAGCACGTGCAGTCTATACTACTGGATGTTGTCTTGTTTCTCATGAGGATACACCAACTTTTAAGCGAGTTTATCTTGATCGTTCAAGCTGAAAGCATCAGGGCTGCTATTAGTGAAGTGATGCCAGACACAATTCATAGATTTTGCATCTAGCGCATTTCACTAAGGTCCCTAACAGGCTAAAGGGGATTCATGGTCAGGATAGAAAATCTGCAAAGGTAAAAAAAGTTTCCGCAGTGCTTGACAGCCTCATTACCACATAATTTGAGAGAAGATATAGGGATTTATTGCCATGTATGGGTTAGAAAATAAGGAGTGGTTCAAGAAGTAGTTCGCCGAGTGGAATTATTGAGTTCTCATATACCTTAATACTTATTTTTGGGCTGGGATGTCATACACTCAAAGAAGTGAAGGGATGCATGAAACGACCTTAGGTAGTCGTTTCGAGAGTTGGGACTTCGATTGGCGTGCCGATAATTTTAAAATTTTTGTAAAGTTTATTAGGACCTGTCTGTAAAATTTGAACTAAATCGGACTTCGTTTAGTAGGCATCGGAAGAAGGTTTCAGTTTTTATTGTCGGTAAATCTTAAAAAGAGGGTATCGAGCTCAATTTTGGCGAATGAGCTCCGATTCAAAATTCGAAAGCGCCTTTAGGTTCGTATGATTATTTTTGATATGTGTGAATTTTTGAAGTAAATTTCGAGGTTGTTCGGCGGATTTCGCCTAAAGTTCCGAAAAATTTATAATTTGACCTTTTTTCTTTTAATTCGCATCTTCAGTTTCGGGAGTCCGATTTGAGATCCGCCTTAGCGAGTGTGTTACATATATTTTGTATAACTTACTTGAGAAATTTGGGATCATTTCGAATTTCGTAGGGTTCGGTTTTAATTTTCGTCGCGAAAAGAAAAGAAAAGAAAATGAAATAAAAGAAAAGAGAAAAGAAAAAGAAAGAAAGAAAGAATTGAGGCAGTGGAGGGATTAAATCCCTTAAGCTTTAACCAAGCAAACAGAAACAGAAACAGAAACAGAGTAAGATAACGAGAAACAGAGACAACGTTGAGAAGAAAAATGCCAGAAAATGAGAAAAGAGCCGGAGAAAGATAGAATTTTTACCCCGAAATATTTCGGTAATGATCTAAATGCATTATTTTAGTTTATTACGCGTGTTTGAATATATTTTGATGGTAAAAATTGGGATATTAGACATCATTTTAATAAGTTCAATTAATAGTTTAAAGGGTTAATTGGACACTGATAATAGAATTGAGTGTATATTCGTACTCAGTGAGTTATGTGCAACATATCAATGTAATTTATTTAGAGTTTGGTTGTGTGACTTTGAACCCTGTACATAGGCCTGACCTTCGTATTGCGTATGAGAATAGGGTATCAGGCTCCTAACCGGATTGCCTTAAGATGTAAGGAATGAAGCCTTTAGCCTAATTTGATATATTTTCTACTTATTGAATAAGCAAGATCGTTTGGCGGTAAATCTAAAGGATAAAGCGGCTGTTGAGTAGATTTTTGAAATAAGGTAAGTGTTTTTATCCATTTCTTTGGAGGCCCTTGGCCTCGTGGATAATCTACCACGTGTTCCTTACGTGTGTATCTGCTGATAGGCGTACTCATTACGCCTTAGCTTTGGATTTACATTGTATATTATATGTTATGTACTGTACTGTTGTTGATTGTATTGCACTAAGGATCTAAGCATTGTACTCTGGCTGTGAGTTGGCATATACTTTCTGGCTGTCAATGAATATATGGATCGGGTTGCACGTCGCAACAATATTTGCATATAATAAGATGTATTTCTGATTGTTGATATGTTTGAAATACCTATACATTCTGGCTATCTTATGCTCCTTGTTGTTTGTGAGTTTATGGTTCCATACTTGTTTTCGATTATTATCTGGCTCTGCCTTTTTATAATTTAAATAAGAGGAATTTGGTTTATCTGTTTCTTTTCTCCCTGGCTAGCTATCCTATTCTTTGAGGTGGCTAGTCTGCCCCACGTATTGAGTCCTTTTGAATCACCCTTGTTTGTTGTTTTTTTCTTGTCTATCTATTTCGTTTCGGAAAGTTCGCTCCAGGATTGAGTTCGCCATGTCGTTCAAGAGCGAAGACGACTTCAGCTGTCAGGGTGAGCCAGGTTTTATTCCGAATGGCCATCAGTTTTATGTTTATTATTTCAGTTGTATTTTGCTCCCTTCATGAGGTATCTGTCTTCTTTTTTACTCTTAGATGTCTGGTTTGGATAGCCCTAAACCTAGTATGTTGGGTAGTCAGCTGTAATTCCTTTTGTACAACTTAGAGGTATCAGTATTTCTGTATTTTTTCTAAGTCTTGTTCTTATTTACGAATTGAATTATATTTAATTTTCCTAATTTAATTGGTAAGGGTTCACCCGATGGGTCTAGGGGAGGATGTAGGGTGCCCGCACGGCCTAGCTGGATTCCGGGTCATGTCAGTTGGTATCAGAGACCCGGTTTAGAGTCTATCCAGACTAAAACAGTGTCTAGTAGAGTCTCGCTGATGGGTACGTAGACGTCCGTACTTATCTACGAGAGGCTATGATGGCATTTAGGAAGTTTCACTTCTTTTCTGATCGTGCGTCGGTCTATGATGCAAAAGTATTTTCGTTAATTCATTCGTGGTGATTGTGAACCCTCATGCGACAAATCAGCAAACGGTAGGAGTTCAGGACGAAGTAGTCTAGCCTGGGGCTAGAGCTACTCAAGCCTCGAGAGTTATGGATTGTGCCGATGACAGTTGTACGAGCTCGCGATGGGCAAGGGAGAAGGGCCTTGTGGTTCCCTTGGCTCTCTACGATGCTTTTACGAGAATCTTGGCGACGCAGATATCGCAAGAACCTATTATTCGCTAGGCAGCTTATCAAGTTGCCGCAGATGGAGACGTTCGGTCTCAGGGAGCTCCTGTTCCAGTTCATGATGTTGCCTCAGTAAATTATGTTCCAGAACCAGCATGTGACACCTCTGATTGTTCTGGCTGGTTAGCCAGCCCAAGTAATAGCTTGGTCCGAGTGTCCGAAGAGGCTGCAATATATTATCTGGTTAAACCTTTCGATATTCTCAGGCCATGCATTAGATAATCCCCGTGAATTTATTTTTAAAAAAAATGATGTCAACGTATCCTTCAGGCTCTTGGTTATCTCGACCAGTATGGTGTTGATTATACTGCTTTCCGGATTCAGGTTCCAGCCTTATATTGGTGGACCGCTCTTTTATCAGCTAGGCAGGGCTTGCCTAAGCTGACTTGGTGCAAATTTTTTTAGAGATTTATGGAAAAGTTCCTTTCGCACAGTGAGCGAGATGAAAATTGTCTCCAGTTTGAGTTGATTGGACAGGGTAGCCTGTCGATTTCAGAATATGAGATACAATTCTCTAGGATGGCTGGATATGCACTGGAACTAGTCTATGAACCTACCGAGAATGTTCAAAGATTTATTGGTGACCTTTCTCCTTCCTTGAGATCCAAGATGGCTCGAGAAATTGAGGTTGGGACTGCATTTAATGTTGTTGTTGATATTGCTCAGAGGTATTAGGCATACCATAAGTTAGAGCAGGAAGTGTTAGAGCGGGAGAGGAAGAGATCTCACGACCCTGGTGGGCACCATACTTCCTTTGGAGGTAAGAGTTTTGATTATTTTTGGAGGTTACTTGCCAGGTTATCTCATCTTGTAGAGCGTAATTCTCAGAGTGCGCGAGTAGTTTACTAAGATTCGACTCAGTTTTCTCTTTGTAGCTATCAAAAATCTGTCCAACTTCCATTTTCAGTGAAAAGGTGTGATCATTGTTGTGAGTCTGGTTATCCTTTGAGTAGTTTTCCCTTACTCCGGCAAGTAGGCAGTCGTCCTTTCTCTCGTCATCAAGCACCTGCACAGTCGCAGGGGATTTCATTTAGATCTTAATCATCCAGAAATATGCCACCATCCGGCAGAGGTTCAAAGTGTGGTGGCAGTGGTTTTTTTTTAAAGGTGATTATTAGGGTAGTGGCTCAGCTCAGCTGTAGAGGCAGTTCTATGAATTTCCAGTCTGACAAGATGCTGAGGCATATGGTATAGTAGACCCATGTATTTCTTCTTCCCTTATATGTGAGTAAGATTTATTTTTTCGATCGATCTGGAAATGGTGTGCCTTATCATGTTTCGATGGTTTCCTTAGATGTCGTTTTTATTAAGAATCAGTTGCGATAGAGAGATGAGCTTTTGGTATGATTTATTTCTGGCATTCGTGAGACCCTACTAGTTGATCAAGTTTAAATGTGAGAGATTTGGGAGAGAGTGTTGGTATGGTCTACTTGGCATCCTGTTGTGCCACTTTCTCTTATTATGTCGAGTCAGTTTACCTCTCTATTTGGGATTCAGTGTTGGTAGGATGATGGGATTCTTACTCGTCACCATCAGAAAATGTCATTATTTCTTCTGGTGTAAAGTGATTAGTAGGTAATATTCGATCTACGTGTCTCCTCTTGGTTCGAGACGCTAGTCGAGTCATGTTATTTTATGAGCTTGTCTTGGTTATAAAAAGGTTTTCTGGTAAATTTTTGGAGTTTCTTTCGTTATAGGAAGGTTAAATTGGCATGGATGCTGTTCCATAAAGCTCATTTAATGTCTATTTCTTCAATTGCGATTCTTTGGCTAGCATGACTCAAAAGTAGTCTAGCTCTGGTAGCCAAGAAAATAAGAAGATGAGCTTCCTAAAGCTCTAATTATTCATATCCTTAGTTCATTTCCATTTATTCTTCTTCCGGCACTAGTGAGGTTGGGTGGTTAGTAGCCTCTTGTGATGTTTTCTGTGTTGAGACAGTGCGTGTTGAGGTACCCGGGTATGCACATTGTGTTTTAAGGCTACTAAGGGTAATGAGAGGTGTCATTTGGCCCCTGAGTTGATCTACCAGGCGCTGGTTCTTATAGCAAGGGTATGGAATTGTGAACTCGATTTTGCATCTGTTTGGCAACTCAAGAGGGTAATTTGGTAGCTTAGGTCTGAGACGCGTTATGTTTTAGCTAAATCTTTCTTAATCCAGCAGGTTGTGCGAGGATGACTATTTCTATTCAAATTAGTTGTATGATTTTACGTTCTAAGTGAAGGAGTCTTCCTCTAATACTGAATGCTAATATTAAATCTCTAAGGCGTTGTTCAAACGTGAGCTAATTCTTAGTTCCATGGACTTATTCTATATCGAAAAGCATATTGACGAGGTGATTCGTCGGCGGGATCATGTTAATCCATCCAGAGTTCCATGTATCTTTGTCCCAAAAATGTAGAACTCTCCTCACGTGTTTGAGGAAGTATCAGCTTAGTCCGAATAAGTTGGGCAATGGTGTTATCATATTATCCAGATATATTTTATTCCAAAGATTCGATGTGCGCGTTATGATTCCGATTCTATAATCATAAGATAATGTCCTTGGAATAGTTTATGAAGGTCATGCAAGTTCTCTTGTTATCTAAGCGAATTTTTCTTTAGATTTAGGCCCGTCCGAGGACGAACGAGAGTCTAAGTGGAGGAGAATGAAACGACCTTAGGTAGCCGTTTCGGAAGTTGGGACTTCGATAGGCGTGCCGATAATTTTAAAATCTTTATAAAGTCTGTTAGGACATGTCTGTAAAATTTGAACTAAATCGGACTTCGTTTGGTAGGCATCGGAAGAAGGTTTCAGTTTTTATTGTCGGTAAATCTTAAAAGAGGTTTTCGAGCTCAATTTTGGCGAATGAGCTCCGATTCGAAATTCGAAAGCGCCGTTAGGTTCGTATGATTATTTGTGATATGTGTGAATTTTTGAAGTAAATTTCGAGGTTGTTCGGCGGATTTCGGCTAAAATTCCGAAAAATTTATAATTTGACCTTTTTCTTTTTAATTTGCATCTTCAGTTTTGGGAGTCTGATTTGAGATCCGCCTTAGCGAGTGTGTTATATATATTTTTTATAATTTACTTGAGAAATTTGGGATCATTTCGAATTTCGTAGGGTTCCATTTTAATTTTCGTCGCGAAAAGAAAAGGAAAGAAAATGAAATAAAAGAAAAGAGAAAAGAAAAAGAAAGAAAGAAAGAAAGAAAGAAAGAAAGAAAGAAAGAAAGAAAGAAAGAATTGAGGCGGTGGAGGGATTAAATACCTTAAGCTTTAACCAAGCAAACAGAAACAGAAACAGAAACAGAGTAAGATAACGAGAAATAGAGACAACATTGAGAAGAAAAAATGCCAGAAAATGAAAAAAGAGCCGAAGAAAGATAGAATTTTTGCCTCGAAATATTTCGGTAATGATCTTAATGCATTATTTTAGTTTATTACGCATGTTTGAATATATTTTGATGGTAAAAATTGAGATATTAGACATTATTTTAACAAGTTCAAATAATAGCTTAAAGGGTTAATTGGACCCTGATAATGGAATTGAGTATATATTCGTACTCAGTAAGTTATGGTAACATATAAATGTAATTTATTTAGGGTTTGTTTATGTGACTTTGAACCCTGTACATAGGCCTGGCCTTCGTATTGCGTATGTGAATAGGGTATCAGGTTTCTAACTGGATTGCCTTAAGATGTAAGGAATGAAGCCTTTAGCCTAATTTGATATATTTTCTGCTTATTTAATAAGCAAGATCATTTGGCGGTGAATCTAAAGGATAAAGTGGTTGTTGAGTAGCAATTTAAAATAAGGTAAAGTGTTTGTATCCATTTCTGTTAGCTTGGATAAGCTTGGAGTTTTGACTGATGATTAAGGAACGGATTCAAAGGACCTGTTCCTTTGAATCACTGCAGCTAAATAGATAATTCATGCAAAATCGTTTAAGTTGAGATATTATTAATTATCCTAAAACTAATGTTTATCTTGATAATTATGCAGGTCTAAACGGATATGAAAAGATTGCATAAATAAAAGGATAAGGATAGAAGATCCGGATTCTAAAGAGAAGAATCCAATTAGGACTCAAACTCATGGGAGCTTTAGAGTTCTAATTGCTCAAGACTTCTTGGCTGCTGGAGCTATAAAACGTGGAGCATATCAGCCATTGAAGTATACACAAATACAGAGAGCATCGAGCAAAGCTTAAAAGAGTCATTAGCTTATTTGTGTAATCAGTTACCTACAGTGGAACTAAGTTAGAACCTGTTCCTTAGATTGAGTCTTGTAAAAGTTCAAGTCTGTTCAACCGTAGTAAGCAATAATCGAGTTGTAACTTTCTGGTTCAAGTCGTGGACTTGACACAACTTCACTGATCGTGAGAAAGATCACTAAAGGATTAGAGTTAGTCCTAGGTTAGTAAGACGGAGTCTTGTAACCAAGTGGGTCTTTTTACATAGTGAAGTTGAAATCCTACTTGAGAAGTAGGTCGTGGTTTTTTGATCCCGAGTCAAGGGGTTTTTCCACGCTAATATCTGGTGTTCATTTACTTACATTTTTTATTCTGCATATAGTTTAGTAAAGGAACACATTTTAAGGAACTGGTCCTTAAAATAGTAAAGTGGTGTAATCGTGGGAAATAATAATTGGTATCAGAGCGGGTTATCCTTGAAAAGGCTAACACCTAGGATTAGATGAGTACATCACGAGAGAATAGTGAGGGTCAGTCAATGGTTAGAGCTCCTTTTTTCAATGGGAAATACTATTCATGGTGGAAGGAAATGATGCGTGATCATCTTCAAGCAGAGGACTATGAATTATGGGACATAGTAACTGAAGGTCCCATGATCTCAATGAATAAGGATGCTGAGGGAAACGATGTTCCCAAAACCAGGAAAGAATGCAATGCTGAAGACATAAAGCAATGGGAAAAGAATGTAAAAGCTAGGAAGTGGCTTGTTGGTGGACTTAGTCCAGACGAATGCACTAGAATCAGAGGGTATACCACTGCAAAGGAGATTTGGGATGCTCTACAAGTTGCACACGAAAGAACAAGTCAGGTAAAAAGGTCTAGAGGTACACTTCTTTATGCTGAATATGAAAGTTTTAAAATAAAAGAAGAAGAGTCAATCTCTGAAATGTATACTAGATTCAATGCCATTGCTTCTGAACTTATCTCTTTGGGAAGGGTTTTAACTGTGGAAGATAGAGTAGAAAAGATTCTAACTAGGGTTCTTCCAGATTCTTGGGAGATCAAAGCTTGTGCTATCATAGAAAGCAAAGATTTAACCACTCTATCCTTAGATGAGCTTATAGGCAATTTAAAGACTTATGAACTAAGGAAAAAGGTTAAAAACATAGGAGTACCAGTTAAAACTGAACCTAACCTAGCCTTTACTGCTGCTGATAAGATTATCGATGATAAGGAACTGGTCCTTATCGCTAAAAGTGTTCAGAAATATTTGATTAAGAAAAAAGCAATTAGTGGACAGGGTAGGTCTTCTAACATGAAACAGGCTGGAGAATGCCACAAATGTGGAAGCTCGGAGCACTACATCAGCAAATGTCCAATTATGGAAGGAGAATGGAGGAAGAGATTCATTGAGGAAAGGAAAAAGGCTAGGGAACAGGTCCATAAGAAAAGTGGAAATCCCAAAGCAATGGTTGCAGGATGCCAAGACAGTGAAGACGAAATAACTGATGATGATCTGGATGAGGATCTTGCTCTAATGGCTCTTGGAGATTCAGAAAATGAAGAAAATGCTGAGGTATTTGTTTCTAAACTTAAACAAGATGTAAAAAACATATCTAGAGAAAAATTGGTTAAAGTATTTCATACTGTGCTAAATGAATTTAAATCTCTAAGGGATGGCAATCATCAACTGCATGATGAAATTAATTGTTTAGAAGCAGAATGCAAAGAGGAAATAATTAAAAATATTTTTCTGAAAAGAAAGATTAGCATGCTTGAGGAACATGTCCTCACACTTGAATCAACTGTTCAGGAATTAGAAAATGTTAAAACAGTTGATAAAGGTAAAGGTATTGCTAATTCTGATCAGATCATTGCTGAAGAGAAACTGAAAGTCATAGTTGATGAACTGTGCAAAAAGGATGAGAAGATAAGATCTTTGAAAGAAGGCTTGGTTAAAACAAAAATGGAGCTAAGAAAAACTGTAGAATGGAACAAGTCTTCTGAAGCACTAGAATGGTTACAAGAAAATCATAGTAGTAATAGGTAGGGCATTGGATTCATGAAAGCACAGTCTTCATCCAAATGGGATCCAAAGAGTAAGTACTTATCACTTCCTGAGAACTGGCTATGCACTCATTGTGGGAACACTGGTCACCGGAAAGAAAATCGTCAATCTTTAAAAAGGGCTGCCCAGAGGAACAAGTCCTATAAACCTGTTCAAAATTTTGTGAGACAGAGGAATAGGTCCTATAAACCTGTTCAAAATTCTGTAAAACAGAAGAATAGGTCCTATAAACCTGTTCAACATTCTGCAAGAAAGAAAACGTTCACACAAAGAAACATTACCATTCTGGGCTAGGAGAGATCTGATTCATCTTTTTTCTAAAGGAAAGGAACCCAAACTAGTTTGGGTTCTTAAAATCAACCCCTAGTTTTCTTTTGCAGGCTAGAGTGAAGGAGATAAACCACAAATGGTACATGGACAGTGGTTGCTCAAGGCACATGACAGGATATAAGGAACTGTTCCTTTCACTCTCAGCCTTCCAAGGAGGAAGTGTTTCCTTCGGTAATGGTAAGAAAGGGAAAATCATTGGCATTGGAAAGGTAGGTAGGTAGGTCTGATTCTCATAGTATAGACAATGTGTTTCTAGTAGATGGGCTGAAGTATTGCTTATTGAGTATATCTTAATTGTGTGACAAAGGTAATAATGATAATTTATCATCTACTGGATGCACTGTAACTAACCAAACTTCTGGAGAGATTATTTTGCAGGGAAACAGGCATGGAAACATCTACAAAGTAGACTTGCTGACACTATCTGATGGAAGCTTGAGTTGCTTAAGTGTGGTTCAAAATGATCCCCTCCTATGGTAAAAAAAACTAGGACATGCCAGTCTTTCACAATTGAACAAACTTGTGTCCAAGGATTTGGTGATAGTTCTTCCTAACATCAAGTTTAATGATGAAAAAGTATGTGAAGCATGTGCCAGGGGGAAGCTGGTAAAATCCTCCTTCAAACCGAAGAAACAGGTAAGTACCACTAAACCTTTGGAACTGGTCCATATGGATTTATGTGGTCCAATGAGAACAATGAGTCGTGGAGGTAAGAAGTATGTTATGGTATTGGTGGATGAGTACTCCAGATTTACATGGACTATATTTCTTGCATCTAAAGAAGAAGCATTTAATGCATTTTCAATTTTTGCTAAGAAAGCTCAAAGAACTCTAGATAATCATATTGTTGCCATTAGGTCGGATCAAGGAACTGAATTTGAAAATCATATGTTTTTCAATTTCTGTAATGAAAATGGCATTAATCATAATTTTTCCTCACCTAGAACTCCACAACAAAATGGTGTAGTGGAAAGGAAAAATAGGACTCTAGAAGAAATGGCAAGGACTATGTTAATATCTGGAAATCTTCCACAAAACTTTTGGGTTGAGGCTATTAATACTGCATGCTACATAATAAATAAATGTATGACAAGGCCATTAATAGAAAGACCCCATATGAATTGCTTAAGGGAAGAAAACCCAATATCTCTCATCTTAGGGCTTTTGGTTGCAAATGTTTTATACATAACAATGGGAAAGATGCCTTAGGAAAAATTTGATCCCAGAAGTGACGAGGGAATATTTGTTGGTGATTCTTTAAATAGTAAATCTTATAGGGTGTTTAACAAGAAAACATTGAAAATTGAAGAAAGCATGCATGTTAAATTTGATGAAACTGACAGTCTCACTCAAGAACAGGTACAGGAAGATGAAGAAATTGGAATGCTGAAAGATTTTGAGCTTAATCCACAAATGCAGACTCTGGATATGAGAAGTGAACTGCAAGGAACTGTTCCTAAGGACAGAACTGACAAGAGTGGCACTGAAACAGGGGGAACAAATGATGGTTCTACCTCACAAACTGGTAGTGCTACTCTATCAGGAACTATTCCTCAGCAGAGGACTTCTGACAATGGATTGACACCCAGGCCTTACAAGTATCAAGGGTCACATCCTGTGGATCAAATAATCTCAGATAAGACTGCTGGGATTCAAACTAGATCAACAGTCAAAAATCACAATCTGTGTACCTTTAGTGCTTTCCTATCTCTTGTGGAACCCAAAAATGTGAAAGAAGCACTGAAGAATGCAGATTGGATTAATGCTATGCAGGAAGAATTGAATCAATTCCAAAGGAGTCAAGTTTGGCATCTGGAACCCAAGCCAAGGAATAGGTCCATAATTGGAACAAAATGGGTTTTCAGAAATAAACTCGATGAGGATGGCATGGTAACAAGAAATAAGGCCAGGCTAGTTGTTCAGGGATATAGTCAAGAGGAGGGCATCGACTATGATGAGACTTTTGCTCCAGTTGCAAGACTGGAAGAAATAAGACTTCTTATAGCCTTTGCTACATACATGGAATTTACTCTACATCAAATGGATGTTAAGAGTGCATTTCTGAATGGTTACTTGAAAGAAGAAGTATATGTCAAGCAACGTCCAGGTTTTGAAAATGAATAGTTCCCTGAAAATTTGTACAAGTTGGACAAGGCCTTGTATGGGCTCAAGCAGGCACCAAGAGCATGGTATGAAAGGCTATCAAAATTTCTACTCCATCATGGATACAAGAGAGGTAAAATTGATAGTACATTATTTTTGAAAGAAAAAGGTAACCATCTCTTAATTGTT
Organism: Petunia x hybrida; assembly: GCA_037355625.1. NCBI lineage: Eukaryota > Viridiplantae > Streptophyta > Magnoliopsida > Solanales > Solanaceae > Petunia > Petunia x hybrida. The sequence goes on along the minus strand of JBBBVM010000053.1, from coordinate 2,015,751 downwards.
CAAATCTATGTAGATGATATAATCTTTGGTGCTACTAGTGAAAATTTAAGTAAGGAATTTGCAAACTTGATAGGGAGTGAGTTTGAGATGAGCATGATGGGTGAACTCAATTTCTTTTTGGGTTTACAAATTAAGAAAACCTCAAATGGAACTATGATCCATCAACAAAAGTATGTTAAGGAATTACTTAAAAAATTTGATATGGATAATGCTAAGGAAATTGACACACCTATTGCCACTGCAAAAAAATTGGATCTTGATGAACATGGAATATCAGTTGATCAAAAATTGTATAGGGGTATGATAGGTTCTCTACTTTATCTAACTACTAGCAGACCTGATATTGTGTTCAGTGTTGGTTTGTGTGCTAGGTTTCAATCAAATCCTAAGGAATCTCATTTGAAAGCTGTTAAGAGAATATTGAGGTATCTGAAAGGAACAGGTCCCTTGGGACTTTGGTATCCAAAAGGTGGTCGTTTTAATCTTGTTGGATATACTGATACTGACTATGCAGGTTTCCTTGTTGATAGAAAAAGTACCTCTGGTATGGCACATTTTCTTGGTGAGTGTTTGGTTTCTTGGGGAACCAAGAAACAAAATTCAGTGGCACTTTCCACTGCTGAGGCTGAATATGTGGCAGCTGCTTCATGTTGTTCACAGTTGTTATGGATCAAACAACAATTACAGGATTTTGGTGTTGATGTAGGAACTTTTCCTATCTATTGTGATAACACTAGTGCTATTAACATGACAAAAAATCCAGTGCATCACAAAAGGACTAAACACATTGATATAAGACATCATTTCCTAAGAGACAACTATGAAAAAGGTTTGATCACCATAACATTTTGTCCCACTGAAAAGAAAATTGCTGACATTTTTACAAAAGCTCTAGGTAGAGATGATTTTGAAAGAAATAGGTTGGAATTAGGGATGATTAAATTGACATAAAGTCATCAATGCTTTACTTCATAATTGGCTAGAAAATTGCACTCAAAATAAATTTTATTCAAGTCTTTATGAATGATTCAGTCCAGCTTAATACTTAAATGTATACTCTTATGCCATACTTCTTATGTAGAGTTGATAAAATTGAATGATGTTACCCTTATGCTCTTAGAATTTCAGATGATAAAAAATGTTGCAAATTGGAAGGACACTGAATTTTCATGTTAAAATCAGGTATGTACTCGATATTATTCAGTTAATTTAGAAGTACAAAGGCTATAGGTAACTTGTAATTAGGATAAATCCCACTAAGTTTCCTAACCATATCCAAATTGCATAAGAGTCCCATCGGAGGAACAGTTCCCACTCTGAAAAGGTAACTTGACAGTCCAACGACTCTATTTCTCCGGGAAACACCCAAGAGTCCATAACGGCTGCATGTTGTGCTGAGGTAATTGTGATCGATTTCTACTTATTTATACTACCTAATTCATCCTATAAATACACTCCTTCTACCCCATTATTCTTTTACTTTGCTCACAAACTGAATTCTCAAAATTTCAGAAAGAATAATCAATTATCTCTTAATTCGAATTGCTAGAATGTCTCTTTCTCCTAAAAATTCTTCCACTGCACCCACCACTGATCAACCACAAAATCTCAACCCTCCTTCACCCATGGATACCACTAATCTAAACCTTGAAATTCCTGAAATAATCCCAGAAATGCCTGAACCTGAAATTCAGGGGGAAGGACCAGTTCCCACAGCTGAGTCAATTGCTGAGCAGGTTGAGGATTTGTCATGAGCCATGGTTCTGTATCAGTATCAGGTAAATTTCACCTATCCTTTGAATATTGTGATAAATGAGGAAGAAAAGGGAGAGGGGTCTGAGGCTGTTCTTGAGGGAGAAGAAGAAACATTTAAGAGGTTGGAAGCACCCATGCATGGGTCATCGGGGTCTCCAGAGGTTGCTTTTGGAGCACCCATGGAGGATGTTATAGATGTTGATGAAGCTATAAGTGATAGTGATAGGCCTTTGGTGGATTTGATCAACATTAGTAGTCTGAAAAGAAAATTAGCTAGAAAGGGACCCATTGATGACCATGTGACTGCTGAAATTGCTGCTAAGTTAAAGAAAATTGGGGACATTTATAAGCTAGGAAATAAGAAGAAAGGTGAAAGCTCCTCTAAGGCAAAGGAACCTGTTCCTTCTGCCTCAACCCCTGCTTCTGGGGTTAGGAGGACAAGAAGTGCTGCTAAAGCTGCTGATGAACAATTAGCTGCTGCTTTAGAAAGAAGCAGAAGAGGGAAAGGAAAACAGGTTGTTGATCCTGTCGAAGAGGAAGAATTGGAGGATATTGAATTTGATGATGTTGGTGAAGATGATGAGATGGAAGATGCTGAGGAGGTTGCCCCTAAATCTAAGAAAAGAAAAGTTGTTCAAAGACGGGTAACAAGAAGTTCTGTTAAGGCTGCAGAAAAGTCTGCTAAGAGGACCAGGTCCTCTAAAAGAGTTGTTGTGACTGAAAGTTCTGCTAGTGATAGTGATGAGTCTTTTGCTGGAGATGAGAGTGACAGTGAAGCTGAGGGAGATGAGACTATACACTGTGTTCATGATGACATGCTTACCAGGAAGGTGTTAAAGGGTAGAGTATTGTCTGATGTGCAAGAAGAAGGGATGCTATGGTTGCTGCAAAAACTGCATGCTCAAGGCTGGAAGGACATGGTCCTTCAGATTTCTGGCAGGTGTGCAAAGGGGATGGTGCAAGAGTTCTACAAGAACTGCTCCATCAAAGATGACAGCATTACTACCTCTGTTAATGAAAATGTGATTATGTTTGATACAAGGGAACTTGGTGAGCTGTTGGGGATTCCTTTTACTGGGTATGACAATTATGTCAAGAAGGTATGGCCTGACTTGACAAACTTGCCAACTGATTTGGAGATCACTAGGAAGTTTGCTGAGAATGAAGGGGAAGAAAAACCCAGGGTTGTGCAGAAAAGTGAGATGCACCCACAACACCAAGTATTGTTCGAATTTGTGAACAAGATTGTGATGCCAGGGCAGGAAAAAAGAGGAATTGCCAGTTTTATGGACCTGGTCCTTATGGAACTGTTGGACACTAAAAAGCAGATCAACTGGCCCAGTTTTATGATCCACCTGATAAAAAGGGTGATAGCTGGGAAGAGGAAGCATTCCTTGCCGTTTGGCTTCATCTTAACTGATGTGTTTGCAAAATTGAAGATTCCCTTGGAAGGGGTAGTGAAGGCTACTAAAAAGGAAAAGTTTGGCTGTGCCACATTGATTAGTTGTGATTTGCCTGTTTAGCCTGATCCTCCACAAGCTGGTGTTGGGAGGCAGCCTTTGAACAACAAGGTAAGGGTACTGAGGCAACAGGTTGCTATCCAGGCTGCTGAAATAGCAAGGTTGGAAGAGAAGAAGAATTACTAGAAGCAGAGGCCACAAAAGCAAAAGAGACCAATGAGGGAATGCTCAAGCAGATGTTTGAGTTGCTTAACAAGTCTCAGGGACCTGGTACTTCTACATCCTGACCACCTTAGCCATAAGCCATCTTTTGTCCAGTGGGATTTAGCCTAGTCTAGTGCCTTAATCTTTTCCTTCTCTAGTCTTTGAATAATTCTGTAGTACTTGCTTGTATCCACTGGTTTCACAGTTTGATTAAATGAATTGTCTTTGATGGCTAATATCATTGTTTTGCAGTTGCTTTAATCTGATTTATGTTTGCATTTTGAGTTGCCTCAATGGCCATGTGCTGATTAATTCTAATACTTGAGTTATATTTTTTATGCAATCTTTTCAATGATGCCAAAAGGGGGAAGAGTAAGTCTGATTTTGCATGAAGTTATACCTAATTGAAAATCTGTTCCTTAATGATAAACTCTCCACTGATTGATTGTTTTTTGAGCTTAAGTTGTACTTCAGGACATTAAGGATATGCAGCTATGCTTATGAATTTGTCATCATCAAAAAGGGGGAAAATGTTAGCTTGGATAAGCTTGGAGTTTTGACTGATGATTAAGGAACGGATTCAAAGGACCTGTTCATTTGAATCACTGCAGCTAAACAGATAATTCATGCAAAATCGTTTAAGTTGAGATATTATTAATTATCCTAAAACTAATGTTTATCTTGATATTTATGCAGGTCTAAACGGATATGAAAAGATTGCATAAATAAAAGGATAAGGATAGAAGATCCGGATTCTAAAGAGAAGAATCCAATTAGGACTCAAACTCATGGGAGCTTTAGAGTTCTAATTGCTCAAGACTTCTTGGCTGCTGGAGCTATACAACGTGGAGCATATCAGCCATTGAAGTATACACAAATACAGAGAGCATCGAGCAAAGCTTAAAAGAGTCATTAGCTTATTTGTGTAATTAGTTACCTACAGTGGAACTAAGTTAGAACCTGTTCCTTAGATTGAGTCTTGTAAAAGTTCAAGTCTGTTCAACTGTAGTAAGCAATAATCGAGTTGTAACTTTCTGGTTTAAGTCGTGGACTTGACACAACTTCACTGATCGTGAGAAAGATCACTAAAGGATTAGAGTTAGTCCTAGGTTAGTAAGACGGAGTCTTGTAACCAAGTGGGTCTTTTTACATAGTGAAGTTGAAATCCTACTTGAGAAGTAGGTCGTGGTTTTTTGATCCCGAGTCAAGGGGTTTTTCCACGCTAATATCTGGTGTTCATTTACTTATAGTTTTTATTCCGCATATAGTTTAGTAAAGGAACACATTTTAAGGAACTGGTCTTTAAAACAGTAAAGTGGTGTAATCATGGGAAATAACAATTTCTTTGGAGGCCCTTGGCCTCGTGGATAATCTACCACGTGTTCCTTACGTGTGTAGTTGCCGATAGGCGTACTCATTACGCCTTAGCTTTGGTTTGCATTGTATATTATATGTTATAGCCTGTTGTTTATTGTATTGCATTGAGGATCTGAGCATTGTACTCTAGCTGTGAGTTGGCATATACTTTCCGGCTGTCAATGAGAGTCCCACGCTGGTGATGGGTTGTTATTGCATCATGTTGCATTCATATGCATTACATTGCATTCATACTGGGTGCAGGAGGATTCCGCCCCAGGAGCAGGAGTATTCCGCTCTATTGCATCATATTGAGGGTAGGAGGATTCCGCCCTAGGAGCAGGAGGATTCTGCTCCATTGCATCATAATATGGTAGGAGGATTCCGCCCTAGGAGCAGGAGGATTCCGCTCCATTGCATTTATATTGGGTGCAGGAGGAATCCGCCCCAGGAGCAGGAGGATTCCGCTCCATTACATCATATCTAGGAGTAGGAGGATTCCGCCCTAGGAGCAGGAGGATTCCGCTCCATTATATTTATATTGGGTGCATGAGGATTCCGCCCCAGGAGCAGGAGGATTCCACTCCATTGCATCATATTTTGGGTAGGAGGATTCCGCCCTAGGAGCAGGAGGATTCCGCTCTATTGCATTAATATTGGGTGCAAGAGGATTCCGCCCCAGGAGCAGGAGAATTCCGCTCCATTGCATCATATTGAGGGTAGGAGGATTCCGCTCCTTACATCATATTGAGGGTAGGAGGATTCCGCCCCGGAGTATGAGGATTCCACTCAATCTATTTGGCACACGTGACCTCATTTCATCATACTGCATTCATCCCATTTTATTGCACCGCATACTGACTATTGTGACACTATCATGCTGTGTTCTATGTATGCGATATGTATACCATATTGTGGACATACTTCAATTTGCCTATATATTTCTGTCTCGTATTCTTGGTTGTGGGGATCGGGTTGCACACCACAATGGTATAAATATATGGATCGGGTTGTACGCCGCAACATTATAAATACATGGATCGTGTTGTACGCCGCAACAGTATAAATACATGGATCGGGTTGCACGCCGCAGCGGTATAAATGTAGGGATCGGGTTGCACGCCGCAACGGTATAAACATATGGATCGGATTGCATGCCGCAACATTATAAACATATGGATCGGGTTGCACGCCGCAACAGTATTTGCATATAATAAGATGTATTTATGATTGTTGATATGTTCGAAATACCTATACATTCTGCCTATCTTATGCTCCTTGTTGTTTGTGAGTTTATAGTTCCATACGTGTTTCCGGTTATATCTGGTTCTGCCTTTTATAATTTAAATAAGAGGAATTTGGTTTATCTGTTTCTTTTCTCCCTGGCTAGCTATCTTTGAGGTGGCTAGTCTGCCCCACTTATTGAGTCCTTTTGACTCACCCTTGTTTGTTGTTTGTTTCTTGTCTATCTATTTCGTTTCGGCAGGTTCGCTCTAGGATTGAGTTCGCCACGTTGTTCAGGAGTGAAGACGACTTCAGCTGTCAGGGTGAGCCAGCTTTTATTCCGGATGGCCACCAGTTTTATGATTATTATTTCAGTTGTATTTTGCTCCCTTTAGGAGGTATTTGTCTTCTTTTGTACTCTTAGATGTCTAGTCTAGATAACCCTAAACCTACTATGTTGGGTAGTCAGCTGTAATTCCTTTTGTACAACTTAGAGGTATCAGTATGTCTGTGCTTTTTCTAAGTCTTGTTCTTATTTATGAATTGAATTATATTTAATTTTCCTAATTTAATTGGTAAGGGTTCGCCCGACGGGTCTAGGGGAGGATGTCGGGTGCCCGCACGGCCTAGCTGGATTCTGAGTCGTGTCAATGCATGCATTATTTGATAGATTCGTAAATAGTAAAAGCTCACTGAATCATTTTGTTGAGCAATATGAGTTATCATTGAGGGACAAGTACGAGAAAGTGTTGTTAGCTGAATATAGGTCAAGGGTAGTGAAAAAATATGTGATTCCGACTTCATGTGGGAGCAACAACTACAAAAGGCTTATAATCGTACAATATTTTCTAGTCCAGAATGAGTTAAAGAGGTTGTATCATTGTGAAGTTATTAACTACCAAAACGAGGAAGAAGGAATTGAGATATTGTTGCTCCCAAACGCACACGCAAGTATACGTGGTCGACAAGTAATAAAGTGATAAATTGAATATCATTCCCACGAGGACTGTTGTTCAGACTGAATCCTAGCAAACAGTTTCCTAAAAACTATTCGGGAATCTTTTTCGATGATTGTAGATTTTACTAACTAAAGAAAACAGTAATTAAAAACAAGCAACTGAGATCAACTAATAGAGAGAAAACTATGAGTTGTTATCAATAACGGAGAAACGTTCCAGAGTCAGAGCGACATACAATCCAGTTGAGTTGTCCAGTTGGTTCTACTTCTTGATTTCGTAGATTGCTAACTAACAGGTTAATTATATTCGTGAAACCTGTCGATTCTTCACGAGTCTATGCAAGCTACTCTAACGCCTATATTTATATGGAATTAAATCACATGCATGCATTAACGAACTCTGTACTTAGCTGAGCAAAGCGAATAGGTATATGTCTATCCTACCCGCAAATCGATTCCCTGATGCCCAGGTTCACAATCAAGCCCTATTCTTTCTTATTTGCGTTCACAAGTTCCCTTTGTCGAGTTCAACTTGTAAACCGTAGATAGTGTTAAATTATCAAGCCTCAATAACCAAACAATTAGGCTCAAGAAAGAATAAACAATCTGTGATGGTAAATTAATAGGTGGAAATCAACTTTCAAACATCAACCTTCATGTATTTGCTCTAACCCTAGAATGATATATTTAGCTACGCATATTAATAACAACCCAAGAACTCATGGAATAAATATGAAAGATTGTAATAGATTAAGTCAAGGAATTAAACCCTTGGTTCAATGTGTTAAGAACTCAGTATTTGCTCCAAAATCTGACTTCCTCTTTAAAAATAAACTCTTTATAGTGTTTACAAAGTCTTACCATAGGTTAAACCAAAGCCTAAACTAAGTTGGAAAAGTTGGGGTCGCTGAACTTCAAGCTATAGGGCAAGCGTTGCATGGCTCATAGCATCTGGATGTCGCGCGCTATACTGAAGGCGTCGCATGGCTCATAGCATTCCAAAGTCTGAAGCTGTGACAGATCTATAACTTGTACCATAGCCTTGCCTTCTAATGCCATATCCCACAATTAGCTAGGTTCATCAACTTCTTTCTTGATTATATCCATCTTGCTCTGTTTGCACTCGTATTTATTCAAACTATTCCTAAAATTACAAACACAATAAGTGAGCGCAACAATCGCAATTATTTCGTACAATGGGCAAATAACATATCAAAATGCGAGGAAATATTAAGATAAAATAGGCAAATATTGCCAAACATTAGATATACAACATAAGGGATACATTTTTTAGAAGTGATTTTCATAGGAATGAATTAGTCGACACGGTTAACCATGAATAAAAGGGCCTGTATTTTAAATGCAATTGCAAATCATGGGAATCCAGGGGTGTTCTCTGTTTCCATACTTATAAGGTTACGAAGTTGATGAGAGGTACATATAGAGAGGTGGAGAAGAGACGTTGCTAGACCTCACTTGAAGAAATTATATTTTGGAGCTTACCCTCATATGACAGACGAGTACAAGAAATATCGGGATTGCTATGTTGGTATTTTGTGCTTAATTGCAACTCTTTTAGGCTAGTTTTATGTCTTTTAGGCTTATTATTTGTTTATATCTTATTTTAATCTCCATGTTTTAGGAATTCGATGATATTCAAGTTACAACGCCAAAATGAAAGATGTAAAAACAAAAAAATGCAAAATTGGCTACAAGTGAAGAACATAGAGATAAGGCAGCAAAGGGATCGACGTCTCACCAAATCATCGGTTGAGTGATGAAGCCACCCGCCTAAGGAGGAGCGAGTTCAAGAGCTCAACGAATTTCCACCTAACCAAAGGGCTGACCTTCGAATCAAAGGCTGAAAGCATTCGGCGGCTGCAGAAGTAGCGGCGAACCTGTTGGTACTCAGAGTGAGCTCGGGAAATCAGTGGTAAAAGTAAAGATGTCCGCCGCTTGAAATGCAATCCCGCCGAACCTACAAAGGACAAAATACAAGAGAAGTTAGTAGCTATCTTCGGCGGCAACGCACTGCAATAGGCGATCCGCCGAATGACCAGTGGCCTGATGAAAACAAGGAGAAAATGACAATTTTTTATATATAGCTTAAGATTTCTAACCCCATGCCTATAAATAGATCATTATGCCTTCAAGGCAAATATACCTATTTTCAACTTAGAATATTACTTTTGTACTTTTGAATATTCTTGGAGGAAGCAATGGTTTCTAACATTAATCTTTGTAAGGATTCTTCATTTCAATACATCTTATTCCATGATTCTTTCCATATCTTTCCTTACCATGATTGTGTTGAACCCTAGTATGTGTAGCTAAACTCATACTAGGGTTTTTTTTCTTCTAAAAGCAAATACCACTAAGCACGTAGCTTAGCGGCTTATTTATTAATAAATAAATAAAAATAATAAATACGGTCTTTACAATCATGAATGAAATACGAACTAGTTAATACTAAGTATGCCTAAGTAGTGAAAAGATAGCAACATACCCAAGCATTGCATTTACCTCATTGGATTGAGCATCATACATTGCTAATACTACCAATTGAAGCAAATTTAATACTTTGATAATGTGCTTTACAAAAGTCACCACACTACTTAGGAATAATGTATATGAAAAATTAATGAAAAATTTAGATAATGATCTACAAACATATCGTGCGCAAAAGAAAAGTTCCCAGCCAAAACAACCCTTGATGCTTTACATGGGAGGGTGTTTGGACCGAGAATTTCATGCCTCAAGTCCATACAGTCGTTGGCGCCATGGCTTTTTGCCACTGGCCAAAATGAATTAATTCCGCCCAGTGCAAACAGCCTTTGGCGGAAACATCAGACAGTGTATCGGTTGAAAATTTGCAATCCCAGCTAAAATAGCCATCCATATGACGCCTCAAGCAGTGTATCACCTGGAACGAGCCAAAAATCAGTCCACCACCAAGAAAACCATTGTATACATCCTTGAAACCATCTTATATGAAGTACTATAGTCCAAAACTTGCATCTCCAACCACAAATACTATGAAAAATCTTCTCATCATGAATAGTAACTATGAATGTACCTACAAAAAAGAAAACCACGTTAGTAGTAAAAGCCTCCATGCTCTCCTTTACGTAGATTCGAGCATGAAGGAAAATTCCACCTCCCTTATTTCTGAACATTCCTCCTCGGCCTAGTACGAATGTAAGGCTCATTACACTTATCCCCATTCACCAGCCTCCTTCCCATGCTATCCAACTCATGAAACGAGTTAACCATGACATCCCCTTGATCAATAGCCAAGTTTGCCAAGTAATCCGCCAGTTTATTACCTTCTCTAAACACATGCATCACCACCACCTCTATACCGTCCATTAAACTCTAAATATCCTTCATTATTTGCAAAATTTACCAAGGCACCTCCCAAATTTTTGTCACTATATTCTTGAGTAACATTGAATCCGTTTCAACAATAACTTCTGAATAAGAAGTAGAGACCACATACCTTAAGGCCATAAGAAATGCAGTTGCCTCCGCTTGAGTATTCGTGGTCATACAATCCTCCATCTCCTTAGCACAAGCGTGTACAATATCACCCCTGTCATTCTGAACACAAAATTCCCAAGAACTAACACCTGCATTACCTCTAGAAGCTCCATTCGTATTACATTTGATCCACCCCACCTGAGGCGGACTCCAACCAACCTTTGTCATCACAAGCTTAGGCATATGACCCCTTAACACAGGTAACAAGTCCTCCCACCTACTAGGTGTGATGCAACCCGACACTCATCCAAGCCCTTCACGAGGAGCCAAGCTAGGGAGTTACAGCAGCTACAGGCAGTGTTTACACAGCTGGGACTGATTGAGCAAGTCTTTGGGGTTTCAGGGCAGTTTTGCATGCTTACTGCCTCTAAAATTGAAAATGCTCATCGCTATCGCGCGTGCACAGACACGATCACGGAAGGGAAAAGAGAGAAGCTACGCGATCGCGAGTTGCTGAAAATGAAGAGCTGCGCGATCGCGCGTCCACAGACGCAATCGCGCAAGAGACAGGTTGAGGATTTTCCTGCGCGATCGCGTGACCATAACCGCGATCGCGTGGACGAGAATTGAAGCTCAGCGCGATAGCGTGCATCTCTGCGCGATCGCACTGAGACGAGGATCAGAAAGCCCACCAGTGGCTAATGACTTAAAGGCCCATTGTTAAGAGTTAATTAAGGCATTTGCCAATGTATAAATACTTCAAAAGTCATCAGGAGACCTAGTTTTTGATGATTATTGTGATTGTGAGCATATTGGCTAAGCAAGTTTGCTTAAGCACATTCATGTCCTTGATTTGCAATTAGCTTAGCTAATTGAGGATCAAATAGTTGAGGTTTTATTGTTTAGGTGTTTAAGGGGGTTATTAGGTTAATCTTTTCCTAATTAACTTCCTTAATTCTTCTCTAAATCAATTGGGTCTCACTTTAATTCTTGTCTTTTATTTTGTGTCTTCGATTTTCATATCAATCAAAGACACAAAATAAAAGACATTCTGAATCACATGCTCAGTAATGTCTTCAGGCAGTAGCTCCCTGAGGCGCTGCTCCAGCCATACTCCACCCTCAGAAACTTCATAGACACACACTACAGACTCATCACATACAAACTCACGAGGAACTACATGATACAACGGACAAAGTTCAGTCCAGTTATCAAGCCAGAAGTAAGAATTGCCCTTTTTCAGCTGCCAAACTATCTCATGATCCATACTAGGGGTTCATCTATGATGACTTGATAATTTTATCTTAATACTTATTTTTAATCTTATAAAATCTATGGGTTACGAATCTAGTTTTTATCGCACTTTTCATGACTAGGGTTTAAGGCACGGCCGTACTTGAACCTAATCCCGCTTTGTCTTCATCACCCAAACAGAGTTGAAGACGTGGGTTTATTGAGACTAGCAAGCATTTAGGTTATATTGGCTCACGAGCCTACCCTATCTAAAAGAATAGACCTAAAAAGGTCATTCCGGCTCGAGTTTTTGGACTAAGGTTTTATGCGCTTTGTTATTGACCCCAACGAGCTTAATGAGGTAGATCCTCCCTATCCCTAATAGTTTTTTAGGGTTATATGTGTGGTCCGACCATTTGATGATACCCATGTGATTGGTAAGGCTAGAGCAAGTGTTAAGCTAATGAAATCTTTTTTGAATGGGTAAACCCCTAGCTCTCTTTCCATATTTTACAAGTGTTAAACTTCGAAGTTGTTTTATATTAATTATTGTTTAATGATTAGTCGTAATTTAGTTTCAATCACTTCTTATTATATTTAAGGATAGATGAACAACTCATAGAACCCGACATCATTCAATCTAATATTAATAAAATACAAACTAGCTCCCTGTGGAAATCGATCTCGACTCCTTGTTGGGTACTTTATCTTTGACGACCGCCTCTCACCATCATAGGTACAGGACTGAGCGTGGATCAAATTTTGGCACCGTTGCTGGGGAGCTATTGTAGTTCTATTAGATTGAATATCTCGTGTTCTAGTTTTATTGGTTATTCCTAGCATTTTACCTCTTGCTTTAATTTTACCATGTGTAGGTGAATATTAGCAATGAGATGGAATCCGGATCGAGCTATGAGGAACCCCCTCTATAATCTTGCACATGAGTATAATGATGTTCTTTCTTTCCCAGATGCTCCAAATGCTTATGATGGAGAGTCCGAAGAAGAGTATGGTGATCTCTCTCTTAGTGAAGAGACCTTAGAAGATGAACAAAAATTTGAGGAGAATGTTGAACCTCAAGTTGATAATATGGAACCAAATGATGGCAATCCCATTTATGGTGTCCAAGCTAATGAACAAGGGAAATTTGGTGGCAATGTTGGTGTTGGAGGCAATGCAAATTGAGGAGGTAACAATGCAAACCGTGGATGCCGAGGTACTAATCGAGGTAGCCGTGGTAATCATAACAACCGAGGAGGCAATGCTAATCGAGTGAGTGTTCGTAATGTCAACCGGAACACAAGAAATGTAAGGGGTGTTTTTAATGTCAACCAACAAGTGCAATATGAAGAAGGGCTCGATGAAGAAGTGGACATGAAAAGCTTTGTTAGTGCTATTGTTCCTCCACCCATTCGTGTCAATGTTACTTTTAACACTCCATAAATTATCTTACATGGCTTTGATTAGAATGGATGAATATGCCATTGAACACTTGAGAAACTTTGTCCAAACATGTTATCTATACAAGTCGGCACATTGTACGGAAGAATATTTGCACCTAAGGATCTTACCATAATCTCTACATGGGAAAGCCAAGGAATGGTTAAACAAGTTTCCCAAGAACTCAATTTATACATGGGAAGAGCTTGTGAAACAATTCTTGGCAAAATATTTTGCGAAAGACAAACAAGCCTCTATAAGAGACAAGGTGTATATGTTCAAGTAAGATTCATCCGATTCCTTGACCGATGCTTGGGAAGCATTTCAAGAAGGTTTCTTCATTTTCCCACTCATAGATTTAGGGAGAACATGCTCTTACAATATTTCTATCGAGGGATAAACAAGATGAGCCAATTGGCCGTTAACAACTTGTGTGTTGGTGCTATTATGGACAAGAATTATCAAGAAGACAAGGAAATCGTCAACAAAGTTGCCAAACAATCTCAAGATTGGCAATTAAGAGCTCAAAATCCGGGTGATGGTGGAATAAGCCCAATGATGATGAAAAGATTTGAAGATCAAGAGGAGTAAATGGCTAGGATACTCACCAACCTTGAAGTCATTAGCAACAACTCAAAGTCTGACAAAGCCGCAAAGGAGAATGAAGTGAGCAAAGTGGAGAAACTTCAAGTTACAAATGCCGGTCACCAAGTGGCTCTTATAGGGTACATTACCCCGGCAGGTGCTCCTCTTACTCTATTGCAATATGGACAAGAAGGATACTATCCGGAAAAATGATTTAATGTCCAAACGGAGGAGGAAGCCAATTATGTTTCCAGTTACCAAGGTCAATGGAGTTATGATCAAGGAGGATACCAAAGACCATACCAACAAGGCTAATGGAGGCAAGATAGAGGAAGACAAATTGGGGTAACAATCAAGAAGGGAGATGGGTTGGTGCCTCTCAATATATCTACCAAGAGCCCCATACAAGGAAAATGAACATGAAGAGAAGAATCCATCTAAGTTGGAGGGAATAATGAATGGGGTGCTCAAGAACCAAAAAGGCTACACCAAATACATCAAGGATATCAAGCAAACGCTCACATCTCACTACACCTCCATCAAGGCTCTTGAATCCCAAATGAGTGAATTATCTCATCAAGTAAATCAAAGACTCAAGGAGCACTACCAAGTGACACGGTGGTGAATCCTAAGAGGAATGACAAAGATCATGTCATGGCATCACCGCAAGGAGTGGAAAAACATGGGATGATCCTAAGGCTAAGGGAGATGACAATGGAGTAGATGTTGAAGTGCAAGATGACAATATTGGCGATGAGTTAAATAAAGTTGAAGCTAGTGATGTGGGTGTTGATTCTCACTCCCAAGAGAAAGTTGATGAGGCAATCCCTCAAGATCCTAATCCCAAAGTCACTACTACCCAAAATGCCAAACCAACGAAAACTCCACCACCCAAACAAATCTTTCATAGTCTAAGCTCCATTCCAAAAATTTCACTTTCTTTCCCACAAAAGAGTGCAAAATAAAGACAAGCCTCTCATGCTAAGAAGATTTGGGAGAAGATAGCAACAACTTCCATCAACATCCCATTGATTGATGCATTGGGCCAAATGCCAAATATTGATAAATTCATGAAGGACCTTGTGACAAAGAATACCTATAGTGATTTTGAAATAATCAAGGTGATCTATCAATGTAGTTCTCTTGTGTCTAAACATATGGCTCGAAAGATGGAGGATCCCTGAGCTTTTACCATTCCATGTACTATTGGAGGAAGGCATTTTTCTAAAACCTTATGTCATTTCGAAACAAGTATTAACTTGATGTCATATGTGGTCTACAAGACCTTGACCACAAATGAAGTTCCAAAGGCAACACATATGAACTGCAAATGGCCGACCGTTCCATGAAACAACCAATTGGGACCAATGATGATGTTTTGGTGAAAGTTGACAAATTTTTGTTTTCGGCGGACTTTGTGATACTTGATGGCCCGGTGGACTTTGATATTCCTATTATCCTTGGACGAATATTTTTAGCAACCGGGAGAGCATTATGTGATGTTGAAAGAGGTGAGCTTATTTTTCAATTCAATAGAGAAAAAGTAGTATTCTATGTGTGCAAGTCCTTGAAGCAACCTATAGATGACGAAGCTACTTGTTCCTATGTTGACATGGTAGTTGATGCATAGTAGAGAATGAGAGTATTCTTGTGAGTCAAGCGGATGAGTTAGCCGCAGTGATTTGGAATATGGTTATAGATAACGAATAGAGTGTAGCGGAGTGTGTGAAAGCATTGGAGGGATTTGGCTCAAGGCCTTATGTACTAAAAAAATTTCCCTAGATCTTGAAAACTGTACCACTCCACCCACAAAACCATCCATTGAAGAACCACCCACTCTTGAACTCAAATTCCTTCCATCCCACCTAAAATACACCTATATAGGCCCAAACTCCACTCTTCCTATAATCATATCTTCTCACTTAACCTAACACCAAGATGATCAACTTATTGTACTCTTGCGGATATAAGAGGGATTGATCCGAGAGTATGTACTCACAAGATCCTACTTGAAAAAGGTTGAAAAGTACTGGTAGAACATCAAAAGAGGTTAAATCCTCCTATATAAGAAGTGGTGAAGAAGGAGATCATTAAATGGTTAGATGCGGGAATGATTGTGCTACTCTTCGATAGTGAATGGGTCTCACCGGTTCAATGTGTGCCCAAGAAAGGAGGGATGATAGTAGTTCATAATGACAAAGGAGAAGCTATATCAACTTGGACCGTGACCAATTGGCGAGTATGTATGGACTAGCGCAAGCTCAATAATGCAACAAGGAAAGACCATTTTTCCCTACCTTTCATTGATCAAATGCTTGATTGTTTGGCGGGTCGTGCTTATTATTTCTTCCATGATTGATATTTGGGGTATAATCAAATCTCCATTGAGGAAAATTACCAAGACAAGGCAACTTTTACATGTCCTTATGGTACTTTTGCATTCCGCAAAATTCTTTTTGGTGTTTGTAATGCCCCAGCCACTTTCCAAAGATGCATGCGTGCACTTTTCCATGATATAATGGAGAACTTTTTAGAAGTCTTCATGGATGATTTCACGGTGGTTGGAGATTCTTTTGAAGGTTGTCTTTCCAATTTGGAGAGAGTTTTAGAGAGGTGTGAAGAGATAAAACTTGTGCTTATTTGGGAAAAATGTTACTTCCTTGTTAAAAAGGGAATTGTCCTTGGATATAAGGTGTCTAAGAATGGAATTAAAATGGACCATGCCAAGATTAATGTGATCTCTAAACTTTCACCTCCTACAATTGTCAAAGGAGTGAGAAGCTTCTTGGGACATGCGGGAGCCGCTTTATCAAAGACTTCTCCAAGATTGTGAATCCACTATATAAGCTCTTGGAAAAAGATGCTAAGTTCGAGTTCAATGAGGCATGTTGGAAAGCCTTTGAAGAAGTAAAGAAGAGATTGACTATCGCACTGGTGATAGTGAGTCCAATATGGGATCTCCCATTTGAGCTAATGTGTGATACTAGCGATGTTACTCTGGGGGACATGCTAGGCCAAAGGGTTGAAAAGATGTTTCACCCAATCTACTATACTAGCAAGACGATGAATGCAGCTTAAGTAAACTATACAGCGACGAAGAAAGAGCTACTAGCCATTGTATTTGCTTTTGAGAAATTCCAATCTTATATGGTGGGGTCCAAAGTAATTGTGAAAACTGTCCACTTGTATTTGATGGCCAAGAAAGATTCAAAAGTAAGGTTGATATGATGAGTGCTCTTATTGCAAGAGTTTGATCTTGAGGTGCTTGATAGAAAGGGAACCGAGAATCAAGTGGCGGACTACTTATCCAGTTTGGAGGAGGAGGGTCGCCAAAAAGGAACCCGCGAGATTAATGGCTCTTTTCCCGATGAAAGAATATTGGCGGTATCTGGGGAAACAATCCCTTGGTATGAAAGCTTGGCTAATTTTGTTGTACGTGGAGTGGTCCCGGAGGACTTCTCATATAATCAAAGGAAGTTGATGAAAGATGCCCAACAATATTTTTGGGATGGGCCCTTTCTTTTTAAAGTATATGTCGATGGAGTGATAAGGAGATGTGTGGCTGAATCCGAACAAAGGGAAATTCTTGAAGGTTGCCACTCCGCTCCTTATGGAGGGCATCATGGTGGAGTAAGAACGGAGACTAAGGTGCTTAAATGCGGTTTATTTTGGCCTTCTTTGTATAAGGATGTTCATTATTACACAAAGAGTTGCGATCAATGTCAAAGAACGGGGGGAATCTCAAGAAGGCATGAAATGCCCCAAAACCCAATTGTAGAAGTGGAACTCTTTGATGTATGGGAAATTGATTTCATGAGCCCTTTTCCAAACTCCTATGGTATGAAGCATATCCTTGTGGCGGTGGACTATGTCTCCAAATGGGTCGAGGCAATTGCCTTGCCAAACAATGAAGCTAGAAGTGTCACCGCCTTTCTCAAGAAGAGAATATTCACAAGATTTGGCACTCCTCGCACAATCATAAGTGATGGGGGAACCACTTTTTCAATCGAGCCTTTGGATCCTTGTTGGAGAAATATGGGGTGAGACACAAGATTGCTATATCCTATCATCCCCAAACGAGTGGTCAAGTGGAAGTTTTGAATTGTGAGATCAACCAAATCTTAGGCAAGACGGTAAATATGAAAGAAAGGATTGGGTGCCTTATGGGCATATCGTATGGCATATAAGACTCCAATTGGGATTTTGCTCTTCCAATTAGTTTTTGGCAAATCTTGTCACCTCCCCGTCGAATAGGAGCACAAAGCCTTGTGGGAATTGAAAAAGCTCAACATGAATTAGGAGGATGCTTCCAAGTCGCCGGTGGAGAAGATGAATGGGCTCGACGAGATGAGATTTCTTTCTTATGAAAATGCCAAGTTATATAAGGAAAGAATGAAAGTGATACATGACCCGAAGATTTGGAACCAGAACTTCAAGTCGGGAGACCTAGTGTTGTTGTTCAACTCAAGGTTGCGCTTGTTCCTCGGGAAGCTGAAATCTAAATAGAGTGGACCTTACAAGGTGGTAGACTCACCACCATATGGTTGGGTCGAGTTGCAAGAGAATGAAAGTTCCAAAACCTTCCGGGTGAATAGCCAAAGAGTGAAGCATTACGTGGTATGTGAAGCCGAGCCTAGAGAAACCTTGCATCTACCTCATAGACCCTTGATGAATTGAGGTAACACCATCGTGCCGCGACGTTAGATAAAGCGTCTTTTGGGAGGCAACCCAAGTTTTACTTTTAGCATTTTTGATTTTAGCATTTTAGTTAGTGTAAGAATTTCACATGGAGTTCTTTGATAGTTGCATTTGATCTTGGTTGAGTGGTGTTAGTGCAGGAATAATATAAAGGGATGTCTGAGAAAGGGATGACTTAGCCCCAAGGAAAATGGAAAGGCAGCTAAGAGATAGGATTGAACCAACGAACGAAAGGCGGAATGCCTTCGGCAGATTGACGAAACACAGGCGGGACCGCCGGTGTTCACAAAGAGGAATTTTTTTGGCGGGTTAGGATAGTGTCCAGCCAGTCAATTGGCGAGACGCCAATCCAACTTTGTCGAATACTCTGCGGTCCACCTACTCACGTGATTAAAAAGGGACTTATGTCATGCAGCCAAAATTTCAGCGCCCGCTAAATAAGCAGCGAGTTGCCAATCCATAGGGTCAAAAGTTTGGTTAACCGACTATAAAAGGCCCCAATTAAGTTTTTTTTTACTTTTTACACTCCGCACCTGAAAACAACCAACCAACTCACTGGAGACCCTGTTCCAGCTACTCCTAACCACAACCAACACACAACATCACTCATGCACACCAGATTTCACTGATCCACCACCAACCCGTCAACCCGTTTCGTGTTCTCTAAGCATATTCGGTAAGAATCCAACCTAATTTTTCAATTTTCATTATATAGAGTGAGGGTTAGGTTTAAAATCATGTTAGGGGTGGGGATTTGTGATTTTCATGATTTTTCACATGAGATCTAAGTTAATAAATTCTAGGGTTTGTTCTTGAAGTTGTTATCATGCTTTATACCTTGTAATGCATACCCTTGCTTGAAATTATTCATTTGAGTGAAGAAAGGGATAGAAGAAGAGAGTGTGAATAAAATGAACAACTTGAAATTAAATGAAACGCCTTGAACATACCTTGTTGTGCTTGAATAGCTTGAATTTTTTTTTTAACTTGGTATGATTTTTAGTTGAAATCCCTTTGAATTTGGTTGAAAATGTGGTCTCGTTCTTGAGAGAAGACTTGAGCATAGTGAGAAGTTGAAAAGACCACTTAGGAGTGTGTTTGGGATGTTAAGGGAAGTAAGAACGGAATATTTTGGGAACTTTTCAAAGTTGGCTTGAATTTGGCCGATGATTCAGTATTCCTCCAATGAGGTGTTGATTTTGCAAAATCACCAATAGATAACAGTCGACAGAACGCCAAAACCATCAGATGGCAGTCGACAGAATGCCAAAACCATCAGCGGTCTCGCTGGTGCCAACAGTGGAAAAGAAAAATAGATGACTGAGGCTTTGAAAATCGCCTCTCAATCGGTGCCCGCCGATTCAAAATGACGAAGCCTTTAGGGACCCGCTGAATCTGCTGTTCTACTGAAACTTTTTGTGATGTATCTTTAATACTTAGCTTCTTTCTTAGACTTCATGTATAGTAGTTTTCTTGTAGTGTGGTTCAATGTAGGAGTAGTGTAATGTAGGATATCCATGTGCTAGTTCATTACTTGGAGTTAATCTTGTTCAGTTGCAAATGTAGGTCCACCAAGTACTTCCTTTGAAAGTGATTCATTTAAGGTAGACTTGTGTACTGATGAAGAGCATGACATACTGATCTATAAACGAAGAGTCATAGTTGACAGACTGGAAGAGTACAACCGAAACTTTTACAAAGCAATCCTTGACATCGGATGGGATGAGATATTTACAAGGAGGTTGAGTTCTGAGGTAGTTGACATGCTCGAGGAGTTTTATGCTGAATTGGGCAAACAAACAGAACCAAAATGTAAGGTCGACTGCAAAGGCAAGATAGTTAAAATATCTGCAAAGGCACTGAACCAACACTTTAAACTCCCACTGAACTAACACTTTAAACTCCCCAATTTCAGCCCAAACGATTATATGGCCATGTTGACAATGAGTGAAAGAGCACAAACGAAGTGGCTTATTCCTATCATTGGTAGGGAAAATAAACCTGCATGGAGCAAGGTGGGTGCTCAAATCACTGTACAAGACCTCAACTTTGACGCCAAGGGTTGGTACTCAATTATCAATTCAAGAATCCTGCTTCCAGAGAGAAGAACTTATTATCTCTGAGAAAAGCAATCATGATTGGATGCCTTATGACTGGAGTAAAAATCAATCTAGTGGCCGAAATGGTAAAGGTGATGATACAAGCTGCTAGATCTGGTAGTGAAGACTCTCTTATGCCAATACTATGATAGAATATCTCATAAGCCAAGGATGTTTAACTGCGGGAAATGATGACTATGCATTTGCCATGAGAGGCTTTGATGTGGACAATCCAATACTTCATGTACCAGCTGCTCCCACTCAAGAAGCACCCACACAGGCTGACAGACGATCCAGTTCAAGAACACCTCAATCACGCATCAGTAGGGACGCAGAGGTTGCTATAGCAGGGTTAACAAAGGAGCTTGTGCAACTGAAAGGTAAAATGGAAGCATTCAAGGTGCTCTATTCCAATCTTCCCCAAGTTCAATCACCCCAACCATCATCACCACTTAGAGTTATTCCTACACACTTTTATCAATTCATAAAGTGCACAGAGGCAAACACCAAGGACATTGTGAAGATAAAGAGGGAAACGCATGCATGTGTATGCCATAACTCAAGCTGATATGGAAAAAGCTGTGAATGTGTTGTGGAGTGAAAGAGAGAAAAGACAAGGAAGGCCAGGTCCTTCGACAACTGCAAAACCTACAAGCTGGATGAACAAAAGATGAGAGGTGGAAGAGATAACAGGAGATATGGAGTTGATGAAGAGTATACACTTCGATGATGAGGAAGTGCAGTTGCAAATGGCCAAGCAAGCTTCATTGGAGGAAGCAGTACGAGCAAGAGAAGAAAGGAAGCGAGAAAGAGAGCAAGCCCTACTGAAACATGTGGAGGGCAAGGGCAAGGGAGTTGCCCGTAATTGATAGGGAGACTTTTTCACCCCTTACTTATTTTTTTTTAAATCTTATGTTCTTTTGATTAGTTGCTTAGGAAAATAACAGCTTTTTATGTTGGGGGGAGATGTTATTTTGATTGATTGTACCAAACTATCATTGTAGATACTTTTTAAATTCTTGTCTTTAAATTCTTAGCATAATTGTCTTTTATTTGATATAAATGAAAATCCAAAAACATTGAAAAAGTTGAAAAATTCAAAAAAAATTGAAATTTTTGAAAAATCCCAAAAAGATGCAATGGGTACTCCCATGAACTACGCTTGGGATGCTGCATCTTCTCCTCTGATTCGCACTTCTCGCGATACATAGGCAACCCTCGTGAGCCTCACTTGGGCCCGAAACAACAACTACCCTCCATTGTAAATACCACTTTTATAAATAGTCATAGGATAATAATAACCTTCTTGGTTTTCCTTTGACTCAGTTCTTTCCCAACAATGTAATTCTTTTGAACCGGGTACTTTTTAGGACTTAATCGTAGAAGTGTCATTCCGTTCTTGTTTTGTGACTTGTTTGATACTAAAATGTTAGGAGCACACATAAGAAAGTTAGTGGATTGTTGGGAGAAAGTTATACCTATGCATATGTAGTATAAGCTAATTCCTTACTCTAGTGCTTGTACAAAGTTGATGTTCATGTCTCTTGTCCCTTGTGCTATGTTTGGTGAGTCTTTGCTTGAGCTTGTAATTGCATATGCTTGTTAGAAGTTGGCTTGTGTGTCCTTCTAATGGATGGAATATCATTTTGGTGTTGGATAATAGGCATTTCTTTGACTCGTTTGAGCCTTTTCAAGCCTACCAAATGTAATAATTCCTAGTTAGCCAATTTGAGCCTATTACCATTCTTTTGTTGACCACATTACTAGCCCGAATCAATTCTAAGTGCGTCAAAGCACTAAACCTCTCTTGGCCCTATCTCCTTGAGGCATTGTAAGACGTGCAACTTAGACTAAAGTCTAAGTTTGGGAGAGGGGAGTAAGGGAGTGAATGCTAGGTGGCTCTCTAAAAGGAAAAGAATGCTAGAAAAGTTACAAAAGAAAAGAAAGAAAAATAGAAAAAGACAAAGAAAAAGAACAAAAATAGAAAAGAAAAGCAAAAGAAGATGCTTTAGTTACCACTAGAAACTCTAGTTGATATAGTTGTAAAATTGTTGATTGGTCAGATTCTCATGTGTGAAACTAACTGTTGGTACCAACCAAAGTCATGAACTTCTTCTTGTCTGAACCCATTGTTTGAAATCAATTCCAGTTTTGAAATTGTGAGCATAAGATAGATCTTTAATATTTCTTGAGGATAGAAAAAGCTTAAGTTTGGGGGAGTTGATATGCTGGTATTTTGCGCTTAATTGCAACTCTTTTAGTCTATTTTTAAGTCATTTAGGCTTATTATTTGTGTTTATCTTATGTTAATCTCCATGTTTCAGGAATTCGATGATATTCAAGTTACAAAGCCAAAAGGAAAGAAGAAAGAACAAAAACAAATGCAAAATTTGCTACACGTAAAGAACATGGAGATAAGGCAACAAAGGGATTGGCGTCTCACCGAATCATCGGCTGAGTGATAAAACCACCCGCCTAAGGAGGAGCGAGTTCAAGAGCTCAAGGCATTTCCACCGAACCAAAAGGACGGACCGCTAAATCAAAGGCTGAAAGCATTCGGCGACTCTGCAGAAGTAACGGCGAACCCGCCGGTACTGATAGTGAGCTTGGGAAATCGGCGGTAAAAGTGACGATGTTCGCCGCTTGAAATACAATCCCGCTGAACCTGCAAAGGAAAAAAGACAAGAGAAGTTAGTAGCTATCTTCGGCGGCCGCGCACTGCAATAAGTGGTCCGCTGAGTGACCGACAGCCTGATGAAAACAAGGTGAAAATGGCAGTTTTGTAAATATAGCTTAAGATTTCAAACTCATGCCTATAAATAGATCATTATGCCTCCAAGAAAAATATACCTATTTTTAGCTTATAATATTACTTTTTGTACTTTTGAATATTCTCGGAGGCAAGCAAGGGTTTCTAACATTAATCTTTATAAGGATTCTTCATTTCAATACATCTTATTCCATGATTCTTGCCATATCTTTTCTTACCATGATTGTGTTGTGTTGCTCCCAAACGCACACACAAGTATACGTGGTCGATACGTAATAAAGTGATAAATCGAGTATCGTTCCCACGAGGACTATTCAGACTGAATTCTAGCAAATAAATTATATAAACTATTCAGGGATCTTTTTCCAATAATGAGGATTTTATTAACTAAAGAACAGTAATTAAGTGGTAGAAGTGAATTCAAGCAATGGAGCAAAACTTGGTTGTTATCAGTAATAAGGAGACGGTCCAGGGTCAGAGTTACGAACAATCCAGTTGAGTTTTCCAATTGATTCCACTTCTCAAATCCCGGGTTACTAACTGTCAAAGTAAATGTACCTGTGAAAACCTTTCGATTCTTCACAGTCTATGCAGGCTACTTCAAACCCTATATGTCTATGGGTTGAATCACGTGCACGCATTAACGAATTCTGTAATTAGTTAAACTAGGCGAGCAAGTATATGTCTATCCTACTCACAAATTGGTTCCCCGATGCCCGGGTTCACAAACTAGTCCTATTCTTTCTTATTACGTAATTAAATTCCCTCTTTCGAGTTCAATCTAAAAACCATAGATAATGCGTAATAATCGGGCCCTGACAGTTACACAAGTGAAATCAAGAAAGAATAAGCAATCCGTTATGGGATTCAATTAATGGAAATCAATCTTCAAACATCAACTTTCATGAAATACTCTGACCCTAGAACGATAGAATTAGTCACGCATACTCATAGTAACAACACAAGGATTTGATGAAATAATGAAATAATGATGTAAAAGATTAATGGAAGGAAGAAAAACCCTTGTTCAAGATGTTATGAGCTCTCCAATTTACTCCAAAGTCTGAACTTCTCTCAAAAACTAAGTAAAATAGTATTTATAAGGTTTACAAAGGCTTGGTAATAAGTTAGACCTAAGCCTAGATGAAATAGGAAGTCAAAATACGCTCCAGGGGCGCTATAACGGGCGCCCCGCGCCCGCGAGCGCGCCTAAACAACCAGAAGAGGTCGAAGTTTGCATGCCTTTGGGGCGCCCCGTGTGGGAAAACGCGCCAGGCAGTGGGGCGCTATAAGTGGCGCGCCACGTGCCCTACAGCGCCAAGCAAAAATCAGCTATTCCTTTCTCCGCAACTCGCCTCGTGTCGTGCCCTCGTGTGCTCAATCCAATCCTCAATCAATTTCCAATCATTCCTTGCTCAATCACGCTCCTAAAAGCTCCAAATGCACTGCATAACAACCTACATACGCACGACATAAAATTAGTGCAAAACCACATTCATAAACTATAAAACGAGCGAATAACAAGCTCAAACATGCAGAAATATTAAGGAAACATTGGCATAAAATGCCAATGTGTTTTGTGACTGCCATGACTTAGTAGCCATAAGAGTTGCAGCAGCTCCCAAGGATGTGGATGTTAATTCAATGTCTCACAATATGAATCTGAGTTACCTTCTGGAACTGTAGATAACTCCGTCAAACCTGTGTATAAGAAGGTACTGTAGGATATGAATTCTTGCTTGATATTGTTTGTCAGCATATATGAGTATTTCTTTACTCATAATGCTTAGAAAATGCAGCTGCCATAGTGGGAAGAGACGTCAGAAGATGCAAGGGCAAGATATGTAGAGGAGTTAAGCGCTTGCTGATAAGTATCCTTCAGAGAACTTGTTGCTAGTCACACATGGTAGGTTTTCTTGCTTATTTTGCAATCGCTAGGTGTAATATAGGTTTTGTTGTGGTCAGAGAATTCTTTCTGGCCTCTAACGAGCATAAGGGACACTTGTAAGAGACTACTTCTAAAAATGGCAAAATCAGTTTAGAGATGTGAATCAATTAATATGTTGTATCTGTGTGGGTGACAAATGCCGTTTCAGATTGCTCGCATGTTTCTGCAGTATAATTTGTTCATCGGCTCTGTAGATAAAGAAGATATTCATGCTATTTTCTAAAATAGCAGGATTAACTTCCCAACAACAATACTGTATGATTTCTTGTGAACTCTTCTTTCCATAATCCAGGTAAAGGATTAGGCTCCATCTTTACTGAACTTAACAAGGATGCAAACTGTATTGAGGTGGAATATTGTGGACATTTTGCACGCAAGGAGGCCTATCCAATTCGGAGAGAACCAACCATTTACTGCTGGAGAGTTTGTGTACGAGAAACAAACAAGTATACGATTTGCTGCTAAATAAAAATAACTATACCACACTACAAATGATTGTTGGGATTTCTTCCCCCTCTGTCATACAGTGTTACTCATTGTCCATTCAGATGTTTTAAAATATTCCATTGCTGAACTAAGTTGTCACTCTTTCATTTTCTCCTTTATTCTTGTTTTTAAACTTATCATTTTTGAAAGAAAGGATTATAGAATTGTATGCATACATACATTCTGTTGAATTAAATGCAGTTTGCCCCATCTGATACCACCTTGTAATTGTGAAATCAAAATATGCTTTGCTCTCGTTTGGACTGCTTTCATCCCAATTGAAGTTGTTATTCGACAATGTATAACCATCTTTTCTTACCCAAAAGTATTGTCTAGTCGTCAATGAAGTGAGTGCAAACCTTAAAAACTGGGTGGAGATGAAAAATATTTGGTTTGTTTTCTCATCTATGTATGCCTCGATAAGTAGAGTTACTAATTGGTTGTGACATCGGAAGGTATTTGGTTTCCATAGAATAGTCAAGGTTGCCCACTAACTGGCTTGGATACCAGTGCCAATTTTTTTTGAATAACCATCTTTTCTTTGTTGGGGTTGTTCCAAAAACAATATATTCATATACCATGACAAAAAAATTTCTTCGCGTAGGTCTTCTACTATAAAGATGGGTACACTCCTCACATTCGCTTGTTTGCTTCAAGATTTTGATTCTAGAACACCATCTAGCATGCCAGTTGACATGACTGTATTGGTCGATTTCTGTTTGATCACAAGAAGGACGGTTTTGGTTATATGACAAGGCATTAGTTGATTTTGAAGACGTTGTGATCGGAAAGAAGCTGCTTCGTTCAATTGCGTGATCGATTATGTGTTGTTGTGATCGGGTAATTTCGAAGGGATAACGCAGCTTGTCCTCATCCCAAATTTATCGGAATGGATTTAGCGGATTCGGCGGAAGTAGGTGAAGATATGCAACTGTTGGAAGAGAAACGTGACAAAGTGGAATTCTTCTATGGTTGGGAATTCTTCATCATTTCAACCTATAAATAGGACTTTATGCTCTCATTTGGAGACACGTTCATCTGAATAAAAAACTGCTCTCATCATTATTCTCATTCTCCCAGATATACATTTTCTATTCGTTACCCTGTCATATCAACATCAAGTTATTATTATTCAAAGCAACCATTGTACTTAGATTACAGTCGAAGCCTGGTTCGAACGTGGAAGAAGATCCATCTCTTTTATTGAAGCACCATCCTTCGATTCTTCAATACAATAAGCTTTTATTGCTTTATTTATTTATCATCTGCTCATTTAATCGTTGCTTGTCTCGTTGTCTGCCTGCTATTTACGTTATTCATTATCCCGATTCACTGCTTTCAATATCATTAACTCGTTGTCGTTATTTTTTTGATCGTATAAGATAGTTTATCAATTTGCTTTAAATCATATCAAGTGAATTGCCAGCATTGTCTTACGATCTCGTTATCTGATTAAGTTTCTATCACATTCATCTGTCATCGTATTTAATATTATCATCGGATTTGGTTAAAACTAAGTATTCAATCTTGAACGGAATCGAACTCATAATTTATCTTCGACTAGAAACTCGATTGAAACCATCTCATCGTAAATTACTATTTCGTCATCTGTTTTGACTTCATCTGATTATACTTGCCTTCGAATCGTTTATTTGTACTTGACATCGTATCTGTATCTTTGGAATCGATATTTGTGCTGTCTTCGAATTAAAATCGCTAGAAATCGACTGCTTGTCAACGTAAACTGCTTATCAATCGATCGAATTGAGATATAAAACGGTCGTCTTAGACTCAACTAAATATAAATTTAATTGTAAAACCTGATACATTTTTAGGAAATACAATTTGGCGCCCACCGTGGGGTCTAGGCAATCGATTTATTCCAAAATTTGAATCGTTTGATACTACTTACGTTTATTTCCTTGTCTTGAAATGGCAGATAAACGTAACATCGACGCTACCACCGCTTTGAACGGTCAACAGCTCAATCCCAATGACGGGGTTCATGTTCCGACCAACGTTGAAGCGGTCGATGAATCTACCAATCACGAGCAGGATCCAACTCATGACGACATTCCTACTGGTTCACGGTTGAATGCGCCCCGAGGGCAGCGACCGGGTAAGAAGCCCGTGGTCGAAACTGAGTCAGGAGATGCAAATGCGGCACTAATGGCGTATTTGAAAAGGCATGATGCTCAGTTCGAAATGATACAGGAACAATTGAGGGTCCTATCTAACTCTATCGGAAGTAGAACACCCCCCTCCCCGATCACACCCCCAGCAAGCATTCCGACTTCGGTTCCTCAGGGCACCGTAATAGGGGGACTTGCAGCGGGGGTCGGATCTGGGGGATCGGGTACGGCTGCGGTAGCTATGGGAGCTCCGGCCTCAGTTACGACGGAAGTGAGAATGTTAGCTACGATGCAAACTCTGTTGAATGACACAGTGGATAAAAAGTTCAGTGAGATAAAATCGTTTATGGAAAAATTGCCAGGTGTTCCGAAGTTAACGGACGAAGTCGCTAAGAAATCGATTTCAAAGCGTCCGTTCCCAGCAAGTGCAGCCCCAATGCCCATTCCTAAAACTTTCAAATTACCAGAAAGTTTGAGATACGATGGAACCACAGATCCAAGGGATCACATTGATATGTTTTCAGTTGCAGTTCAGGCGAACGACCTGACTTCGGAGGAAATCAATTCGGTCAGCCTTAAGAAGTTTTGTAAGACGTTGAAAGGAGCGGCATTGAAATGGTATCTGCAGTTGCCCGAAAATGAGATACTGAATTTTGATGACATGTCAGCAAAGTTTATTTGATCACATACTAGAGCAAAAAAGATAGCGCCAAGGGTGGAAGATATATTGAACGTTAGGCAGCGGCCCGGAGAAACTATCAAACAATTTGTGAAACGGTTCAACGATGAGAAGATTCATATCCTGAATCTTGAAGAAAGGTGGGCTTGCTTGACCTTCGCTAACAATCTGCGCACAGATTCGATAGAAGCTTGGATGTTGAAAGATCGTCTCAGAGAGATCGATGCATGGACATTCGACGTGCTATATCGGGAAAGCGAGCCAAGGATTAGGGCTGAGGAGGAGGAGTTGCAGCTAGCCCGAAACAATTATCATTATGATCGACCTCCACCACGGAGAGTCAAAAACGACAGGCAAAACTACAGGGACCAGCGATGGGAGCCCTACAGTTTCCCTCGAATGGGGAACAACAACCACGAAGCTGGTAGTTTAAAGAATCAATCGAAGAAAGGACAGTCGAACGCATCTTCGGCTCCGAAAGATCGACCACTCCCTCCAAAAGTGATGGAGTACAATTTTTGCATATCGACACCAAACTTGGTGAATCACTTGAGGGGGATGGGCGAGAAGGTTGTAAAGTTTCCAGGTCGCATAAAAATAAATCCAAACACAAGGGATGAGAATCTATGGTGTGCATTTCATCATGACTTCGGCCATACAACGGAAGATTGTAAGGCATTGAGATACGAAGTGGCCAGCCTGTTGCAGAAGGGGCATCTGGTCGAATTATTGACTGACAGAGGACGAAATAATTTTAATAAGAAGAAAGACGATGAGCCGCCAAAACCTCCTGCTCCTAGGAAGACGGTAAATGTTATTACCGGAGGAGATGACGTTTGAGGGGTGACCTATACTACAAAGAAATATGCAAAGGTCTCATTTACACGAGACAAACGAACGCGAGATGATATGAATGATGAGATTGTGTTCGGAGATTTTGACTTCGATGAAAGAATTCATCCCCATCACGATGCACTTGTAGTCACGATGAGGATCGACGATGCCGATGTGTAAAGGGTGTTAATCGATGCTGGCAGCTCGGTTAATATCATACATAACAGGGTAGTCGAGCAGTTGCAGTTGAGTGATAAGATCATGCCTCGCTCAACAGTGTTGTCGGGTTTCAACTCGAGCGAAGTGACCCTTGGAAAAATCACAATTAATACCTATGCAGAAGGTGTTGAAAGTGAAACGTCGTTTCAAGTGATGAAAGGCGGGATGGCATACAACATGATATTGGGTCGACCGTGGATTCACGCTATGGGAGCGGTCCCGTCGACCCTACATCAAGTTGTAAAATTCCCTACTCCATGGGGAATTCGTGAAATTAGAGGCGAACAGCAGGCTTCACGAGAATGTTACTCAGTAGCAGTTAAGGATGGCTTTCGATTGTAGCAATCACAGCTAGTGGAACCCGTGGCCGGAAGCTTCACTTCGGTTCCGTCATGTGCTTTGTCACAATTGTCGGAACCCGAAGTCGAAGGTGACTTCGCACAGGTCCCACCATGTGTGAGAGAACTGTATAAACAAAAAGCTGGAGACTCTAAGATAGAAGAATTAGAAGAAGTAATGTTATTCGATGATAAGCCTGATCGGAAAGTCTATGTGGGAGCAGAACTGGATCCCGAAGTAAAAACGAAAATCATATCCTTCCTCAAGGATAATTCTGATTGTTTTGCTTGGTCCCACGCAGATATGGTGGGGATTGATCCTAAAGTCGCTACACAAAAATTAAATGTCTATCCAAAACATCGGCCGATGAAGCAAAAGAAACGGCCGAATGGAGGATTCCGAAGGAAAGTGATCAACGACGAGGTAGAAAAGCTGCTAATGAATGGGTTCATTAAGGAGGTCAAGTATCCTGAATGGCTTGCAAACACTGTAGTGGTGCAAAAGAAAAACGGCAGATGGAGAGTATGCGTCGATTATACCGACCTCAATAAAGCCTGTCCAAAGGATTCATTCCCGTTGCCTCACATCGATAGACTGATCGATTCAACGGCAGGGCATGAAATGTTGAGCTTCTTGGATGCCTATTCAGGCTATAATCAAATTTCGATGGACCCATTAGATCGGGAGAAGACGTCGTTCATCACAGATATGGGGACTTATTGCTATACAGTCATGCCCTTCGGCCTTAAAAATGCTGGCGCTACTTATCAGCGTTTGGTCACCACTATGTTCAAAGATTTGATCGGAAAAACCATGGAAGTATATATCGATAACATGCTGGTCAAATCTCTTGAGAAGGGAAATCATTTAAGTCATTTGGAGGAGACTTTTACGATACTAAGGCGGTTCAACATGAGATTGAACCCGGAGAAATGCGCGTTGGGAGTTGGATCCGGTAAGTTCTTGGGATTCATTGTATCGCAAAGAGGAATTGAGGCCAATCCAGACAAAATCAAAGCAATTGAAAGCATTCCCGAGGACTTGACAACGGTGAAGGAAGTTCAACAGCTGACTGGTCGAGTAGCCTATCTCAGCAGGTTTATCTCGAGGTCATCTGAACGATGTCACAAGTTCTTTTCGGTGCTGAGGAAGAACAAAAGCTTTGAATGGACACCAGAATGCAAAAAGGCCCTCAGAGAACTAAAGCAATACCTTTCAAACGCTCCGCTCCTGTAAAAACCGATCGAAGGAGAAATGCTGCTGATCTACTTGGTTGTCTCTGATGTCGCTGTAAGCGCTGTCCTCGTTCACGAGGATAGAGGTAACCAATTTCCTATCTATTATGTTAGTAAAATACTGTTAGATGCAAAAACAAGGTATCCACACCTAGAGAAACTAGCACTTGCACTAGTCACTGCTGCACGAAAACTAAGACCTTATTTCCAATGTCATTCAATATCTGTCATAACTACTTTTCCATTGCGAAATATTTTACATCGGCCAGATCTCTCTGGTCGATTAATGAAATGGGCGGTCGAGCTGAGCGAGTACGATATCACTTATCAGCCTCGCACCGCCATAAAATCTCAAGTTTTAGCTGATTTTGTAGCGGACTTTAGCACTAACATCTTCCCGGAAGCAAAAAAGGAAGAATTAATGATGAGAGATCCCGATCCCGGAGTTTGGAAAATGTATACCGATGGAGCTTCAAACGTGAAAGGGACTGGCCTTGGAATCTTATTAATAGCACCTACCGGTGAAAAACTCAGGTATGCAATCAAATTACATGCAAAAACTAACAACGAGGCCGAATACGAGGCCCTCGCTGCAGGTTTAAAGATCGTAAAAGACTTGAAGGTCGAACGAATAGACATCAAAAGTGATTCTCAATTGGTGGTAAATCAAATCCAAGGCGATTTTTGTGTTCGAGATCCTAGGATGCAGCAGCTGCTCGAGAAAGTACAAAATCTTCTTACATCTTTCCAGGAATGGAAAATAGCTCAGATACCAAGGGAGGACAACATCGAAGCAGACGCCTTAGCCAACCTCGGTTCTGCAGCGGTCACCGATGGCAAAATCGATGAAACAGTGGTTCATCTGTTCGAATCCCCACTCTGTCGGAGCATCAAAGTGGTAAACAATGTTAATCATACTTGGGATTGGAGAAACAAATACTTGTCTTATTTGCAGGCAGGCACCCTTCCCAGTGACAAAAAATCTGCCCGATCACTCAAAGCTAAAGCGGCAAGATATTGTCTCTTAGAAAACCAGCTCTACAGATGAATGTTCAGCGGCCCTTTAGCGAAGTGTGTGGGACCAGATGGAACAAACTATGTGTTGAAAGAGATTCACGAAGGCGAGCGCGGCAATCACGGCAGCAAATCGTTGGTTCGAAAAATCCTAAGAGCTGGATACTATTGGCCAACGATCGCAGATGACGCCAAAGAATTCGTCCGCAAATGCGACAAGTGTCAACGATTTGGAAACCTCATACATCTACAGGCAAAGCCACTTCATTCGGTCACGTCACCGTGGCCATTCATGAAGTGGGGAATGGATTTGGTCGGGCCGCTTCCAATAGCGCCCGGCGGGGTAAAGTTTATTTTAATTCTTACGGATTATTTTTCTAAATGGGTAGAAGCAATTGCTTTATCTGTCATTTTGGGATCCCAAAAGAGATCACATGCGATAACGGTAAATAGTTTGTAGGAAGACGGATCACTGCCTTCTTCGAAAAATGGGGGATCAAGCGAATTGCCTCAACACCTTATCACCCCAGTGCAAATGGACAGGCTAAGTCTTCCAACAAAACAATAATCGAGTATTTGAAGAAAAGGATGGATGATTCAAAGGGCAACTGGCCAAACGAACTCCCCGGAGCGCTGTGGGCTCATCGGACAATGGTGAAGCACAGCACCGGAGAAACACCGTTATCACTTGTCTACGGAGCAGAAGCACTAATACCGGTGGAAGTGGGAGAACCCAGTCTTCGGTTTGCCCACTCCACAGAAGAAGCAAATAAAGAGGCCATGCTGATAGATCTAAACCTGGTCGAAGCAAAAAGGGACATGGCATTTGTTCGAATACAAGCACAGAAACAAAGGGTAGAATATTACCTCAACAAAAAAGTCAGGTATCGATCTTTTAATGTAGGTGACTATGTGCTGAAGATCAAAAGACCAAAAAAGGATGAGCCCAACGAAGGTAAATTAGGAGCAAATTGGGAAGGACCCTATCGGGTCAAAGCAGTAATCGGGAAAGGATCATACCAACTCGAAACAATGGACTCCAAGCCAGTCGACTTCAATTGGAATATCACACAATTGTAGAAGTACTACTTCTGAGGTTCTACGGTATCATCAATTCTCATCTTTTACTTTCACAAATTTTCATTCTTCCTCCATCGGAAAGAGTTGTTTAATCAATTATTTAATACTAACACTTTTAGATGATTGGCATAGTTGGAATCGAATGATGACAAACATCACCCACGAACACCTGAGCTCAAAATGCTCCGATCGGGGTCAATAAGTCTGACGAACATTCTAACGTGGTCTTCATCTATAACGGTTTCTCGGTTTTTGTTTTTTCAATGACTCCGTTTCAGGACCAGTGTTCGGCCACTCATTCTTCACACCCAAACACTGGGGGGGAGATGGAATTAGCATGATGGTCATCAATGGATACTGGGGACTACCCAAGAACTGGGGACTTCCCATCGAAAGGAGGAACGAGACCGATTGAAGACAATATCGGGGACTCGTTCAAAATTCGACAAAGGTTCCAACGTTCACTCGAACTGGGGACTCGTTCAAAATTCGACCAAAGCTCAAAGACTCCAACACTCACTCGAATTGGGGACTCATTCGTACTTCAAATCGAACTAGAGATTCAATTTTGTCGAAGAATTTAAACCCTGACGCTTTTATTCAAAGTCAAGGGTTATCCGTTTAGATGAGTTATGTGACATGTAAACGATCCGTTAGTGATCAAAAAATTTGCACCTTCAAACGGCCGTCTTGTAATCGATCGAATCATACGATCCAAAATGTATTAAAGGCCCATCAGCGGCTCACTTCAATAATATACAACACTTTGGTTCTATTTTCGACTTTTCACATTTGTTCGGCTCGAGTGATCGTTTCAAATGTTAGCGAATTTTAGAATTCCAAATTTTTCACCAAGTGTTAAATAATTCTTTTCATTCCGAACTCATAAAAAAATGTTCGAAGAATGCATTACGTGAAAGTGAGACGTCATTTTTCACTACGCATTAAGACATTGGGCCCCAATCATCTCTTTCGACGACTGTCGTTGAACATCAAAACTTTCGAACGATTAAGTCATCTTCAGAAAAAACAATACAGCAATGAATGGAAAATAATTTCATTCACACAAAACACATATGTACATAGCTGGTCATACGACCACATTAAATAACTGGTCATAGGACCACATTACATCAGGTTTCCAAAAAAAAGACTAAAACAACAAGTCGAAAACAGCTACAACTCATTCATCACCATCTCCATCGGAACCTTCATCGGAGGAACTTGTTGGGAGACCAAGATCTTCACGAGTCAACCACACAATGGCAACAGCTTCGCTTAATTCGGTAGGAACGTCGACATTTCGATCTAGCATTTCCCCAAGGACATCGCGCCTTGATTCAGCGAGGATCAGATCCTTCTTCTTTTCAAACTCTTCCTCGAGGTCATGCCTTAGGATGGTGGATTCCTTTTGAAGCAACAAGTTCCTTTCCGACAAACTATCAGCTTGAACCTGTAGATCTTCGTTGCCTTTACGAAGAGCGCTCAATTCTTCAAAATGATCAGCCAATTCTCTATCTTTGCTCTCCAAAGCAGAGGTAAATTCAGCCATCTTCAGATCGGAATTGGCTTCGTGCTCACTCAGCTGTGCGTTCAAAGCTCGAATCTGGGATTCCAACTCCGTTTGACAAAGAGCATGCTCATTCGTACTCTTGTCAAAGTTGGCCAAAAGTTCAGCATACTTGGCCTCTGCAGCTTTTAGCTTCCGATGCAAACCTTCTCCACCCGAAGTAAGATGAATAATTTGTTCGTTCAAAACTTTGGCTCCATCTTGAAGCTGGCGAATTCGATCGGCGGTTTCGATCGCCATTATGCAGTTCTGAAAACAAGTTACAGTTGAAGTTCATAAAAATCTATGCAACGAATGGAAAAGAAGAAAATTTTACAGCATAGAAGTTACCCTGAAGGCACCAAAAGAAATCTGAGAAGGCAAACTCAGATCTTCGTGCGTGTTCAATCGAGCTTGCTCCATCGGGCCAATGACATCGAACAGATAATCTGCCAGCCGCTTCGGGCATCTTAGCAAATCAACAATGGATGGCACCTCGATCGTAAGCAATCTGCTACCCCTCTTTTCAGATTCACCTAAAGCAGCAAAGGCAGCAGCTTCTTCGCCCCGAGGAAGAGGTACGATCAGATCAGCATGATCTGCGCCAAAAAACGACGACCCTGTTTTTTCATCGTACTTGGATTTCGTCGTCGCTATCGGCCGATCCAAAGCTGGCATTTTCCCTTTAGTTGGATCCCTTTCCTCGAATTCACGGTCAAATGCCTCAATCATTTCCCCTCGATTTTCAGGGGCAACGCCCAAAGAAACGAGGGCACCTTCCCTACTAGGCAAGCTCCCTGAGCCCGAATTGACTTCTTCGGCTACAGGGGAAAGATGGTAATCGTCAACGGAAAGATCTCCTTGTTCGACCACCTTCAGTTGAATGGTTGTCTCTTGGAGTCTTTCCTTAACAGGCTTCTTGGGAAGCCTCACTAATTGGTCAGACCCCGATTCGTCCCCGGTCTCTTCTCCCTCGATGTCAACAACCGAGGTCGTTCCTTCGGCGGCTTTCGCCGCTGCAATCGCTGAACTCGTTCCAGCGATCACATCCTCTATGGTTTGGGGCGCAGCCGATGAACTGCCCCCTTGCCCTTTCTCTGCCACCACTATCTTGGGCAAATACTTATTCTTCAGCTCCTGCAATGATTTCTTTTTCTTCTTCGGAGGGGGAGCGTCATCGACTTTCTCCCCGCCCTCGGGTTCACCTTCTTCATCACTTGGCTCACCTCCAGCACCCGTGATACCTGTCAAGGTTTTTGAAGTACGTCAAAAAACATCAAGGGAACAAAAAATTGCAAATTCAGCGTAAGTTTAAAATTACCATGATTTTTTACTTTGAGCTTTTTCAAAGCCGCGACCGGTTTCCAAGCCCGTTTATCGTTGGTCGTTTTGTCAAGCACCCTCATCAGCCACGGTATGATATCGGCAACTTGATCGAACACGAGCACATCGGCTGAAAAATTTGGGAAAACTTGCGAGATTTAGAAATCATAAATTCGCTCAAAAAGAGAAAAACGAACAGACAAATCACTTATGGGTTCGATTCCAAACGCTTGGTAGCAGCCCTTTTTCAGGGTCGGTTAACTGCTTCGTAGGGATAAAGACAAAGCGTTGATCCCACCCCCGAAGGTCGTCATCGTTGTCAGATATCAAGGCTCGCTGACCTCGTTTGGCTAAATTTATCACCCCTCCTTTGTAAACTCGAGGGGAATAGATATTAAGAATATGGCGAAGTGTCAGCTCCACCTCTGCCTCCTCTGCGATACATCGCATAATAACAATCGTTCTCAATATCATCGGAGAGAGCTGCCCAAGGCAGACGTTATACATCTTACAGAACTCCCCGATCACGTTATCGACCGGGAGAGAAAATCTAATAGTGAAAGGATATGTCAAAACAACGAAATGGACCTCGATGTGAGTCGCCAACGTCGATTTTCTTGGAGGGCACATCACATCGATGTCGCCAACCTTCCAACCACATTCCTCCCGAACTCGTGGTATCGATTCTGGCGTGATCGCACAATAGACTGAGTCGATCGGGATATTCTTCTTTTTTTCTTGCTCTACTTCACTTTGAACGCTGACTTTGCAGTCGTTCTCATAAGTAAATCTTTTCGGAAGAATCTCCGACCACGATTTCTTGGGACATTAATCCTTCACCTTCCTCTCTTTTCGCTTTTTCCCCTTTTTGTCCACTGAAGGACCAGCAGCAGTGGAAGTCTGCTCCACCACCGCACCGGACTGCGGTGGGGCTGTGGCGGTGATTGCCGCAGCGGCAGTAAGTTAAGCGTCAGCTACGTTTTGAGAAGAAGACGACATTGTCAAGAGTACAAAATCAACAGTTTGAATAAATAATTTAGGAAATTTGAAGAAGAAATTGACAGAATTCAACAGCAAGTTACCCAGATTTGCTTGAAAAGTTGAAGAATTTTAAGAATTTTGGGAGATTTTAGAAGTTGTAAAGTTTGCAATATGATTTTTGAGTTGGTATTTATAAGGCAAGAATCATCATTACCTTGGGAACCGTCGAGAAACTGCTGCCCGCACGATTTCTGACACGTGCAGCGATGGGAAGTTGAGGCGACATATTGACGTTTCAAAATGGAGGGACACAAGTGTTCCACGTGTCTTCCCTCCAAAAAAAAAAAAAATTCAAGCCACTTGCCAAGTTTTTACGAACACACGACTCGGCAAGTGGGGGGACTATCTGTATTGGTCGATTTCTGTTCGATCACAAGAAGGACGGTTTTGGTTATATGACAAGGCATTAGTTGATTTCGAAGACGTTGTGATCGGAAAGAAGCTGCTTCGTTCAATTGCGTGATCGATTATGTGTTGTTGTGATCGGGTAATTTCGAAGGCAATGTTCCAACGGATAACGCAGCTTGTCCTCATCCCAAATTTATCGGAACGGATTTAGCGGATTCGGCGGAAGTAGGTGAAGATATACAATTGTTGGAAGAGAAACATGACAAAGTGGAATTCTTCTAGGGTTGGAAATTCTTCATCATTTCAACCTATAAATAGGACTTTATGCTCTCATTTGGAGACACGTTCATCTGAACAAAAAACTGCTCTCATCATTATTCTCATTCTCCCAGATATACATTTTCTATTCGTTACACTGTCATATCAACATCAAGTTATTATTATTCAAAGCAACCATTGTACTTAGATTACAGTCGAAGCCTGGTTCGAACGTGGAAGAAGATCCATCTCTTTCATTGAAGCACCATCCTTCGATTCTTCAATACAATAAGCTTTTATTGCTTTATTTATTTATTCATCTGCTCATTTAATCGTTGCTTGTCTCGTTGTCTGCCTGCTATTTACGTTATTCATTATCCCGATTCACTGCTTTCAATATCATTAACTCGTCGTCGTTATTTTTTTGATCGTATAAGATAGTTTATCAATTTGCTTTAAATCATATCAAGTGAATTGCCAGCATTGTCTTACGATTTCGTTATCTGATTAAGTTTCTATCACATTCATCCATCATCGTATTTATTATTGTCATCGGATTTGGTTAAAACTAACTATTCAATCTTGAACGGAATCGAACTCATAATTTATCTTCGACTAGAAACTCGATTGAAACCATCTCATCGTAAATCACTATTTCGTCATCTGTTTTGACTTCATCTGATTATACTTGCCTTCGAATCGTTTATTTGTACTTGACATCGTATCTGTATCTTTGGAATTGATATTTGTGCTGTCTTCGAATTAAAATCGCTAGAATCGACTGCTTGTCAACGTAAATTGCTTATCAATCGATCGAATTGAGATATAAAACGGTCGCCTTAGACTCAACTAAATATAAATTTAATTGTAAAATCTGATACATTTTTAGGAAATACAATGACAAAGGCTTAGGCATTAATATATCAATGGCAACTACGTTGTGAGTACTTATAACCCTCGTTTCCTCTGTGCTGAAAGAAACGAGTAGGATCTTTTAAGGAACGTATCGAGAGAGAATAGGATTTGGTCAGACAAGTTGTATCTGTCATTCAAGTTATATTTTAACGGTAATATCCTTTGGAAAACTCTCTTTGGTTCAATCTTCCTTGCAATTGAGAAACTAGCTAGTATGTGATGTCTTGAGCTCACACATCACCGTAGTTGTTCAATTTTTTGCCAATGATCACGTAGTGTGATTACATGAAATTAGACTACTAAAGAAGATAAACCTCTTAAAGCCATGAATGTTCAATATTTATATTTGAACTCATATTTACAAAAGTGAAATACAGGTTAAACCTATCAAATATAAATCATGACTCCGCCTTTGAATTCAGATACCACAGATATGGCTCTGGCTAGATTATTTATGAGCTGAGCATTTCTGCTTCTAGGACTGGGAGTTCCGTCCTCTCTTTTTAGTCGTACTTGACTATCATCGACCGAATTTTCTCTCGCTAAAGGCCTTTTTTCTTGTAGTACTGAAGAAATATTCGACGAGCATGATCGCCTCTTCGGCCGTACTCTGTTCACATCAGTTACATTACACTCAATCAAGTGAGGAAAATTCAATACTGCTCGTGTACCTCTAATTTTAAATGCCGCTCTATCATAAGCTAATGCAGCGTCCTCAGGAGTCTCATAAGTTCCTAACCAAAGTCTAGCTTGTTTTCTTTTCGGATCCCTTATCTCAGCAGCAAATTTACCCCATGGTCGTCTTCTCACTCCTCTGTATCGTTTCCAGTTATTTATTTGATTCTCTTCGATCTCTCTGTATTCCGAATTATCGAGTGATTGTGATGAACTACGAGGAGTAGTATTGTCTTCAATTTCATCTGTTTTCTCAAACATTTCGAATGAAAAGTCTGAGCTGTTGCAGTTGAATTCATGCAGCTGATCTAATCAATCAAGAAAGCTTAGATCAAAGTCTGCTGAAATGTCTGAAAGCATGATTATATTAATTTGGAAAGGGAAGAAGTCTTCCGGGATTTTCTTTCTTTGATCTTTTATGTACTTGAAACTTAAAGTGTTGGATGATAGATTATATAGGCGTAACAATCACTCTCGACAGTACTATGGGACTGTCGTAAGGTCTACACCAAATTAATAAAGACAAGACCTACTTTTCGGATCATACATTTATCTCTTAATATGCGAAAGAATCACAAATATCTTTCTTTAACTGTACAGTAACTTTAAGGATTAATGTCGTGGTTTAATATAATCATTGAATGACAAACAAATACTATATACCTATTTCAACCTAGGGTAAAGCTGGCAGCAAGTGATTTGATAAAAACTTGCCATTTTCTTTAAAGAAATTTTCTTCATTATAAATCGTGAAAGAGAAGTGGAAAACAGGTATAGTGAGTATTGAACCCACACATATGTAAAAGAACTTTTATTAGCATTATTAGACTAGAAATATTGATACCAACTTATCACGTTTATGATAAGTCGTTTACCATCACTCTTATTTAGTAGCATGAAAGGCCAAAATCTCCACCTAATTATTGAAAGGTATAATTATGTCATGCGTAAAAAATACGGTGCTAGAATATCATTACCATTAAATTTTGGATTCAAAATTGTCATTATTTGTGAGTTTTAGCTCAAAAACGTCATTATTTCTAACGTGCCCCTTTTTCAAATTTTGTAAAAAATAAAAAATTAAAAAAAATAAAATTTAGAAAATTTCACATGTCCAAGTTACCCCACCCTTAACTTATTTTCTGAGCCCCCTCCCACCGTAACCTTTTAACACAATTTAAAAGGAGAAACACGCCATTTAAAACCTTAAAAAAAAAATAGAACATGAAATAAGGAAGAGTAACAGTATCCACTAGTTAATCACTCCTAAAACAACCCCCATCCGTCCACCAACTCAACCACCCAAAAAAACGTCTACATCTACCCATTTATCAGCAATCTCAATTTACTATCATCAATAGACCTTTCAAATTATGACGCACACATACAAAAATTGTCAATTTCTTCACAAACAACACAAACCTTTTTTTTAATATTCGAAATATCAAATTTAGCTTTGTTTCTTTCACTTAGTCTTATATTATTTCTTTTTCTGATTTTGTTTTCCTTTTTTCCTAGCCTCATCATTGTATTGGCCTAAACCGGTTTATGACAACAAATCGAATTTGGATCGAGTATACAAGTAATATCAAGTATCAAAGCTGAAGTAATGAACTAAATCAAATGGAATTGCGAAGAAATAGATGAAATTTCACTATATAAGGTTCAGTATAAATTTTTCCAGAGTTTTGGTATGAATTTCTAGATAGATACAATATGAAACATACTATTATTTATAGATATGTAGAATTAAGCCACTTTCCCCATGTTCCCCATTAATGGACTAAAGTTGTGGAAGGTTATTTCGCTGAAGGTGGGATGATCCACCGAGGCTCAAGTTGTTGCCCTCATGGATGTCAGCTTGTTGAGCAACCGAAGTGATAGTTCACCGAAGCATAACTCGAGTTACGTCTTCGGTCATTGACTTTGGTAACCTTGCTGTTTATCTCAAACTTTAGCTTACAAATATCTGTTCGGTTAACCTTGATTCATACAACTGAGGTGCCACGTGTGCAAGCCAATTTTTATTCAATACAGATAGTCCCCCCACTCCTCGGGAAAGTATCAGAATTACCGAGGAGTGGAATAAATTTGAGCGGGATATCGACGTGGCGACACATACGCCAAGGAATTTAAAATCGATTCAGTCACTTCAACTGCCCGTTGCGCCAAACGTGGCGACCGTTGGTTTGCTCTGAACGGTTGTGCCATTTCTTTTGGTATTCCCAACGTTTCAAGCAATGATGACTCTTCTCCTATAAATACCTCCACTTATTTTTTCCCACTTGTGATCATTAGAGAAACAACAAAAATTTCTAAAGCAAAGCAAATTCTCACAATTGCTCTTCTCCAAATCCACTGTCAGAAATATTACTTTCTTCTTGCTATTCCGCCATGTATGCGACTAACTCCGCTCAAGGCTCTAGTGGTTCAGAGGGGAGAGTCCCAGATTCCACCACCATGATTGTCAACGACGAGGTGGTGAACGTCGTGCCACCTCTTCAAATCATCATGCCGACGGGCGGCGAGGAGGCGACATCCCATGCAGGCGGTTTTAGGCGGTGAAAAGCCACCGTTGGTCGCAATACAAAAGTGGAAGAAGGTGATGATGGTGATGAATTCATCACTAGTGATGGCCGTTCTGGAGATGAGGATGACGTTGGTGGTAATGACGTCATCAATGTTGATGAGATCGGTAACCAAGAGGGTGACGCCGGGGCTAGCAAAGCCGCATCTAAAACCGAGGTTGGCACCTCGAAGAGGTCTAGGAGAAAAATTCCTCTTGAGGATGAGATCAAACCCCGGCTGGTTATTCCTTTGGATTTTAGTAATGAGAAGGATTTCAAGGTGCAAATCCAATCAGACGCCCAGCGTGGAAAGAATAGGAACATACCAGTACATGTGACATCAAGCCTGATAACCAAAGACCTGATAGAGGTCATTCGAGAAGATTGCCGGTGAGGGCCCGAAGTGGAGATTTTAGCACCATCCTCGAATAGCAGTGTCTCCGACCATGTCCCGGGGTACAGCTTTGTTTATACATACCATTTTACCATAGGCTTCACCCTTCTAGTCCACCGGATAATAGACACTATTTTTCGAACGTATAATCTATGTTTGGCACAGTTGGGCCTCGATGTCTGGAGGGTTGTTCAAGCTCTCGAATTCCTAAGCCAAGAAGCTAGGGTGCCCTTCACTTTTCACCACCTGATCACCTTTTATTACCCCTATTTCCACAAGACTGGGATCGTGGCTTTGAACAACCGAGGTCAATATGCAATCTTAAGTAAGAGTGAGGATCATGGCAACCGAGGCTGGTGCGATCGTTATGTCCTCATACCAACGAGGTTGTTGTCAGCTCCCCCGGTTTCTCCGAGGCGTGGAATGCCCAGCGTAAGTTTTTTCTACAAAATTTTGATCTTTGTCTTCTTTAGTGAGCGACTTCTTACTAATTTACCTTCATACATAGCAAACAAAGTCCCAGTTAACCCTCCGAGCAGCTTGCTCGATTGGGTGAAGGCAATAATGGCGATCTGAACTCGTCCCCTTAGATAATGGATGCTTTCGGCTGCTGAGGCTGACAACCGTTGGGCATGTAAGAGGCATGGTGAGTGATTCGTCACGCTTTGGCTTCTTTCTTTCCCTTTAATTTTTTATTCGAGTGACTCGATGTTTTATTTTCCTTCTAGGTTATTCAAATAAGGCAGTCAAGGAGACCGAGGGGGATGAGAAAGAAGATGAAGAGAAGAAAGAGAAAAAGAAAGGAAAAAAAAGAAGGAGAAGACATTGATAGACGCAAAAGATGGCGTTAGTAAGACGGCAAGCTTGGCGAGGCAGATCGTCGAAGAGAAGAAATCCAAGGGCTCCCCGAGTCAAGAGACCTCGAAAGGTGAAGACTTCATTGGTCGATTTTTCAGCATTTTGACTCCCGCTTCTATTTTTACCTATAAGCTTTCTCCCCCTTCCTCCACAGATTCGAAGAGGAAAAGGGTCATTTCAAAGAGGCCTACCAAGGGGAAGCACCCTCGAATTGAGGTAACAACTGCTCAAGCTTCTGAGGTTGTCGCTAAAAAATGTCGAGGTCTCGTTGACGAGTCGAGCGAGGAAATGCCCGAAGCCGTTCCTGGAACGGCTTCTGAATCAGTCCCCGAGCCCCCTAAATAAACCAAGGTGATCAACCTCGAAGAGACTGATCAAGAGGCTACTAAGAGGAATGGCAAGGCCAAAGTAGGCGAAGGCTTAGGCTTGGTTTCGAACATGGTTCAAGCATTCCATGAGCCTACTCAAGCTCCAACGGTAGGCCCCCAGATTTTGGAACTTCCAACCGATTCCAACTTGTTAGACAGTACCAAACATGATGTTATAGGCCTCGATGCGCTGCTTGGTCCTACCGAGGAGAGAATCCTTAGCTCATTCAGCCATATGAATTTGATGACTACTTCTGTTGCATCTGCCCTTCGGGTGAGTTCCCTTACACTTTAATTCCACCTCTTTGTTATTTCTTTGATACCTGATGTTAATCACCCTTTACCCTTTCTTAGAGCCTGGTCCTCGCGCTGAAGACCGTACACTTAGAGCGTGAGTGAGCCGAGCAGGTCCAAGCTGTGAAAAGTGCCTGGGAGGAAAAAAAGAAAAGGTTTATGGCACAGATCGCTGAACTGCAATAGCAGCTGACCGCTTCGAGCCAGGAGCTAGATCGAGCTCATGAAATTGCTGCCAAATCTGATGAGGATCGGTATGAAGCTTCGGCTGCCTCTGAGGCTCGTTTGAAGGCTCTAAATAATGAGTTCGTGGTTGAGCGCACAGGGCTAAATTTGGAGATCGAACGGCTCCACGCTGAAGTGAATCTTGTTAAGCCTAATCTTCTTGAGAGTGGCGAAAGATATCATGCCAAATTGAAGGAATATATAGCCCAACTTAGCGAGTTGCGGAGCCGAGTAGATCATATGCAGTACTGGAGAGCGAGGTAGCACGACTTTGTGGGAAGATTGTAGACCTCGGCAAACGAGCTAAAGTTAAGGCTACCAAAGCAAAGCTTGTAGAAGCATGAGCTGTTGTTAAGACCCGTCTCGATACTTTGGAGCAAGTCGAAGCTGGGCAGATTGTTTTGGAGGAGGAGATTATTAAGGCGCGAAATGATGCCGCCAAAACTCAAAATATAGTAGATGAGCTTCCCTCAAGTGAGGGTTGTAATCACCTAATTTTGGCACAAAATTCAAGATAGTAGCTAAAAATTAATGTGTCAATTTGTCTAGGTGTTTTGCCTAATTTTCGTAGATTTTGTCAGTTTGTTTGACCATTTTAGTTATTTAACTAAGTGAAATTACCGAAATTTATCTCAAAAATATTTGATGTGATTAATTATGTGTGCGATAGTTTAGTTAGTTGTGACATTTAAATAGCTAGTTAGGATTTAGTTTAGTTTGAAATTGAGTACACTTAATATGGTATTAAACTTGAAATTTAGCCATTGGACCTATTGAAAAAATCTGAAAAAAAATAGAAAAAGGCTAGCCCAGTAGTGGTATGACCCGACCCGGTTCCCTTATGTATAAAGGGCAAGTTTCT
The DNA here is from genome assembly GCA_037355625.1 of Petunia x hybrida. Classification (NCBI taxonomy): domain Eukaryota; kingdom Viridiplantae; phylum Streptophyta; class Magnoliopsida; order Solanales; family Solanaceae; genus Petunia; species Petunia x hybrida. The sequence continues at coordinate 1,970,846 of JBBBVM010000053.1, read as the reverse complement.
ATTTTGCTCATTTTTTCCCAATTCAATTAGAACCATGCCCTAAATCAGCACTCGTCGAACTCCACCAAGGACTGTCGTGTGCCGACGGCCAACCACCTCTTTCCGGCCAAATTTTACATTTTCTAGCTCGTCTCGTCGCCCTCTACTCCGATATGGCATTGTTTTGTCAAAAATCTCACTGAATCAGAGAGTAGATCGGGTCTCCAAACACGGTTAGAAACTTTTCTATTTGGTGAATCATTCGACTTTTTCGATTTGACGTGGGTCCTCTTCGATTGGTTTTTCTTTTCTCGCCCTTAAACTTCGGTCTCTTCTCGTTCTAGTCGAGTCGACCCCGAACGAGGTTGATTCGATTAGAACAAGAAGAGTTTGGAAATTCAGCGGCTACGATTGTTGTTTGAAATTATTTGTGTGTGATGCGATGCTCGGAGAGGCGAGGTAGTAGGGTGTTTGACATCAAGGTTGTTAGCGAGTCACCTAGGCTCGTGGTAAAGCCATAGTGAGGGCAGCCGTGATGGTGTTCTTTCGACGTCGAGGCAGTTTGACTCTGCGAAAGGGAGGTGTAACAGTGGCGTCGTGATGTTGCTAGCAAGGTTGTGAGGGAGATTGATGTGGAGGTGAGTCCGTGATGGTGATCTTGGAGAGAACGGATATGCAGCAGCTATGTTGTTGTGCTCGGGGTGTTGGTGAATAGTTTGGTGATCGCTCGGATAATTCTATGATGCCGAGGTGATGACAGTGATGCCGAGGGCATGGAGGCAGCGAGGCTGCGACAGTGATGTCGTGTGTGAGGACTGAAATGGCTTTTCCCAGGCATGATGGTTGTGATTACAATAGAGTCAAGGGATGTGATGTTGCTGCGATGGGGGATGCGAGACGAGGCAGCTAGTTAATGTTGCTATTGATTAGAGTTGATCCGAGGCGATACATTGTGGAGTCTGTGATGGCGAAGCTGTTGATATGGTGGCAACGGGACTGCTATGGATGAAATGGTGGCTGGTTTGGCTTTTGATAGTGCAGTAGCTTGCAGCTGATCCGAGGGCAGCAATGTTGGTGGCGATGATCGAATAGCACGGACGAGCAGGGCAGCGACACAGTGGCTTTCTTTGGTATTGCGGCTCGGATTTGTTGATTGCATTTAGCTCAATGGTTAGAGAAGAATCTCCGTTCTCTTTGTATTTCAGTTATGCAAATTAGTTTACCATTTAGGAGCTTAGAATGTCATTGCTTGAATAACCAGTTAGCATATCATGATTAGAGTAGTAATTAATGATGTGTATGCCTGTTTTGTTTTAAAGTCATGACGTTCGCCGTGTAGTATTTCACGGCTGCTTAATTGGTTCAAGTGCGAATCTTGCATCATTTAAAGATTGATTTTCCTTTGGGTTAAGCTCGTCAAGCATGTTTCTGATTTGTTAGCGACGTTCAATGGCTTGATCGGTTAGATCAGGAACTAAATCATGCCTTGTTTTCATGTCTTAGTTTTATGTAGCATGTTTAGCTTTCTGATAATAATGCTTAGTCGTTAACTTCAGGATTAATCTGTACGTGTATGCATGTGTAAGTAGGCAGCTTGTCCTTTGGTAGTTTTATTTGATAAATAAATTTACATTGTTCTTTGGTAGCTTCAGTGGTTTAACATTTGAAGTGGAAGAATCTGATTAAGTCAATTAGTTTGGTTGTGATATTGTTGAGATAGCTAGGATGACATAGGTTTGATGATGTCAAAGGTTGAGTCAAGAAAGTACATGGGTGGCAGCATAGTTCTGTCCTTTTTTTTTGTCTGGTACAAGCCGTGCAGGCAGAGAAATAATGGCCTGAAAATGCTTAGGCTTGGGTGGCACATGGGCTAGTCCTTGGCACTAGTACACACCCACTTCCCTCTCTATTTCAAGGGAGTTTTCACTCTCTTTTAAAAGAGAGACAGAACTGAAACAAGGAAAAAATCTGAAAAGAACACAGGCAGACACACACGAAAAATCAGAGAGACATCTGAAACACTCTCTGGTAACACAATTTCAGATCTAAAAACAAAAAACAAAAGAACAGAGAGTGAGAAAAGAAAGAGGGTCAGTTGAGTTTAATAGAGAGTGAGATGTGAAGTTCAATTTGAACTTGTGGCTGGTTCTTGGTTGTTGCTGTTGCTATTTTGGGCTAGCTGTTGGCCTCACTTCACTTTGCTTTGGAAGACTTCACAACATGCTACATTGCTGATGGTCATGAGCTATTAGTAACTGTGGTCGCTTGGATTAAACTATTCAGTTTTCCATGCTGTTTTGCTGAAGGAAAACCTTCATTAGGGAAATTTTCATCACACTTGCATTATCTTGTATGCTTGGGAAAATATTTTTTCTGATAAAATCTGAATGAAACAGCCTATTAAATGCGAAAGAATTCTCGTTTCCTTTATTGTTGTACACGATATATATTGTTTGTGTGATATGTGCCTTTGTAGCCATTTTAATATAATGAAAAATAAGAGAAGCTATGTTCCACTTAATGCGAAATAAATGTTGAGTTTGGATAGTTTTGCATTAGTCTATTCTAAATTCAGTCGTGTTTAAGGGAAATAGTCAGATCTGAAAGTTTTACTTAGTGCAAAAATGATGACAATTATCAAATCTATGGTTAGATCTGAAATTGTTAAAGAAAATAGTTAAATCTAAAAAATGTATAACTTGTGCAGAATAGGGTGAATAATAGATAATAGGCAAATAAGGACATGGATGCAACTCATTTGAGAGATAAAGCAGCGAGATTTGTACGGCACGTAAGGCAATATTGTAGGCTCGTTTAGAGCAGCTGTTAGCGAGAGAAGAACAAACGAAGAAGAAAATAAGCAAATAGTAATACCAATGTTTAATTAATTCGAACTAAACAAATGAATGCCATGTTTTAAGATTAGGCAAATTGAACAGGCCGAGACAATTATATTAAGCAAACTAATAGGGCAAGACAATTAATATCAACAAGACGCTCAAATGTTTGCATGGAACTCAATTAAATTAAGAGATATCGAACGGGTGAAGTGCCTGCGCGATATAATTAATTTAAGTCGGAAGATTTCGAACGGGTGAAGTGCCTGCGCGATTATATCTCGATTTGAGTTTCCATTTAAACGGACAAATTTAATAATAAATCGAAGCGTAACAAATCAAGGCAAAATATAATAAACAATTTCAAAGAGTCGAAATGCGTCAACAAAAGCAACTGTGCTTGGCACAGGACTCGAGGGTGCCTAACACCTTTCCTCGAGTCAATCGAGATCCTTACCCGGAACTCTGACGCAGACCATTTACGAGTCAAAGGTGTTCTAGGTACACCACTTTGGTGACTTGGCACACCTTTAACTTGTCAAGTGGTGACTCCGAAATCTCTTAAATAATCATGTACCTATTAACACCCGTCACAACCTTTTAAACTATTAAGTTTTTTTTTTCTTTTTAAGTTAAAAAGGGTCGTGACAGCTTGGCGACTTCACTGGGGAGGAAAGTGAAAACTGAGAGTCTCAGGCTTTAAAATTTGTCGCTTTCGGCTTTTGAATATTATTTGTATATATTGCCTTGAATGTTACTGCTTTGATATGTTTGACCTGTATATACACAACTGTCTTCTCTCTTACACCTCTAAGTCTTCTGGAACACTGCACACATGCACGCCAGTTTCGCTTCGGCGTCTGGAATTTCTGTCGTGTCTCAGGACACAAAAAGTTAACCCTTCTTAGGAGGAGGTGCGTTGGGTTAGGCCGTTAGACGTTGTCGACCGGTACCCCCGAGGCACTTCCAAATTGCCAGAAACTGTAGAACAAGAACCCATTGAGTCACCTAGAGTTGAACCTGTGCTTTTATCTAGGCCAATTTATTTGCATGTCATTAGACTTAGTGAGGTGCGGTACACCGATACCGCACTCGTCTAGGCTGACTCCCTCGTGTCATAGTGGGGCCCGTGTCCCCGAAAGATATATCATGGGCATATTATGTGTTGCATTTGTTTAGTCGAAGGGTTGTTATGCTGACCGATCACTGAGGGACGAGAGCCAAATTTTGGAAAAAAAAAAGTAAAAATGATAGGAAAATTGGGTTTAGTCCCGTGTCTCGAAATATTTTTGTTTAGTTGTCCTTTTACGCCGTTATAATGGCAAAAAATTTTCAAATTTTTTTTAGTCTCATTTTACGTCCGGGCTTGGTCCCAAGTGTGAGAAAATAATGTGTCATAGTTTTGCGCCGTTATAATGGCGAAATTTTGGGACTCTTTTGTGTTGAGTTGGTATCCGAGTCAAGTTCATATTTTGAAATTAATTTATCGGGGTTTTACGCCGTCATAATGGCCAATTTTAGAAATCAATTTTGCGTCTAATTTGTGTAAAATTTTGTGTCGTCCTAATTGCCAGACTTTGTAAATACTCTAAAGAAAAAATTTCGAATTAGATCAAAGAGTTTGTTTCAAACAAAGAAAAAAAAACAAAAACAAAAAAAAATTGTGTCCATCTTTGTATTGTCGTAATATCCGATTTTGGAGTCACCTTTCCGATAAGAAAATAGTTGTTTCATAATCTGTTCTTAAGTTCCGTTTCGAATCTCCGGTTGAGTCTTAATTTTCAAAAAAAAATATTTATTTCAGGGTCCCACTTTATTTGTTTTGTTTAAGGTCAAGTCAGGGTGCATACGATAAATTGCAATTAGTTAAGTTGCATTTTGCGTTGATCTTGGTAGAATAATTTGACTCCACTAAAAAGTCGAGTCTCATTATTTTTACCGTCCAGTGTACCCACCCAATGTGTCAGTTTGTATATGTATTTTGACTCGTGCATCACATCAAGCATTTTATTTTGAGTCCGTCTCGTGTCGTTTTTCTAAGCTACGCTTGTTGAGTCGAAAAAAAAAATCAAATCATCCAATTTTGTTCTAATTTTGCTCAAGGCATGTAGCAATCTTTCGGGGATACGACCGGTACACTCGGCTTATGCCGTTAACCATTTCGGGATGACGCATAACAACCCTAGGCTGCAATCTGTGATTCTTTTGTGCTAACCTGATTTCTTTGATTAGTTTGGAGTTGGAGATTTGGTACGGAGTCCTGGCATCGACCCATCCATACAGAACTAAATCAAAGGGACCTGTGACTTCACCCGTAGCCATGCCATCTGATGCAGAGAGATCCGAGACCGGTGCCCAGGAACTCTTGGCACTGGAAAATGAGAGATTGACGGGGGAGGTCCAAACTTTGAAACAACTCGTGGCCGACATGCATCACGCACTGACCACAGGACGGGCACCTCCTCCTATTCCAACAAACCTAGATGGGGCTGTGCCGACAGCGGTACAACGAGCACCGGGCACATCTACGGCAGTTGAGGATCCCACTTATCCTACTGGTCTTGCCCTTGTCCGTGGCGTAACAAATGAAGCTGAAGTGCGTCCTCATGCACCACCTCCACCAGAGGGACAATATAGCCCACCTCCAGCACAAGTGCCAGTTTTTCAGGGCCCAGCTAGGCCAGTCACGGCCAGGTGCAACAGTGACTCATATGATCAGGGGTTCCATCGCGAGTCTCAAGTTGAGGTTGATCGATCAGGAAAGCTTGATGAAATCGAGGTTCTGAGAAAGGTGAAGGGCCTAGAACAAGCAGTAAGGATCATTCAGGGATATGGAGATCATACCAACATTTCTTTCAAGGATCTTTGCCCCTACCCCGAGTTGCAATTTCCAGAGGGATTCACAGTGCCAAAGTTCGATCTATACACTGGGCAAGGAGATCCACGAGTTCATATGAAGACCTACTGCAACAAAATGAGAGGGGTCAACAAAGACAAGCTGTTGATAGCCTACTTTTCCGAAAGCTTGGGGGGTGCAGCTGCTGAATGGTTCATGAGGCAGGATGTAACTAAATGGTTGGCATTTGATGACATGGCGCAGGCATTCTACGACCAGTACAAGTACCACATTGAAGTTTTGCCAGATCGATCCTCTTTGGATGCGATAAAAAAGAAGCCAAGTGAAAGCTTTAGGGAGTACGCCCTCAGATGGCGTGAGCAGGCCGCTCGAGTGAGCCCCGCAATACCGGACGATGACATGGTCCGTTTGTTCATCGAGGCGCAAGATGAGGCGTTCTATGGTGCATTGATCGCCGCCTTTGGAAAACCGTTTAGTGAAGTCGTCAAGATGGGAGAAATGATTGAGAGGGGAGTCAAGGCAGGCAAGATTGTCAGCCAAACAGCTTTGGGAGCCCAGGAAGAAGCCTTGGGGAAGAAGAATCAAGATGACGTAGCCATGGTGGGTTCGGGTTCACAAAAGTGGAGCGAGGAAAGATACAAACAAACCCACTCATACCAAGCTCCACGAGTACACCCTCCACAACACTACTACACCCCACAAAATCCGCAGTATTCTGTCCCTCCACCCCAATACTTAATCCAAACAGCACAACCATATGCTCCAATATCATCTTATCCGCAATGGCGTGCTCCAGCCCCACATCCTATATATCCCATTCACCAAGCTCCACATAACCAATTCCAGCCTCCACCGAACCTTCCCCACCGACCAAGAGGTCCTCCAGGCTTTCGCCCAAAGGTTGAGTATAAAAAGGTGCATCAAGTGAAAAAGAATGAGTTCACGCCAATTGGAGAATCGTATGCCGAATTTTTTCAGAAGTTGCAAGATTTGGACATACTGAAACCGATCAATGGAGGAATGCATCCTAGGGATAGGATTGACGACTCTCGTCAATGTGCTTACCATTCAGGTGCACCGGGGCATGACACTGAGGATTGCCATTTTCTCAAGAAGGATATCCAAGCTTTGATTGATAACGGTCGGATTCAAGTTGAGGGTTCAGATGTACCAGATATAAATCGGAACTCACTGCCTGTCTCTGATGATGGTGCATATGGTGGGTATGGTGGATGTAGAAGATTTTAGAGTTGAATCTGCAATGCCGATAGTACCTATTGGTGATGTGTCAATTTAGGCTAACCAAATGCTTGTGACAGTGAACTGTGTTCCTGAAATCGAGCTTGGGGTAGTAGACAAAGTACGAGGTGGTGAAATGAAGAAGACGAACATGTCTCTTGAGAAGCCAATTCCAAATCTTACTCGGTCATTCGTCAGCCCCAAAGAAGTGAAGTCCACCTTGATGGGACTTGGAGAAAATAAGGAAAAGAAGAAGAAAATGCCAGATTCAGAAAGTTTCTTTGGTAGCAGCATGGTGCATCTTGGTGAAGGGCTCAACAATGCAGGAAAAGCAGGAAACTGGCCCTGACTTGCAATTGAGTGATTGTGAAATGTTGTAGCTTGTTTCGCTAATCTTTCGGTGTACTTGGTTATTTAAGGGTTGTAACCCAAGTGCATTATTTTGTTTATTTTGATGTTCAAACCCTTCTATCTTTAATTCAATGAAAAGCGAGATCTTTCTCTCGTCTCGACATTATTTCTCTTATTTTTCTTTCTCGGTCTTGTTTTCTTAGTATTCTGTCTTATGTTTTGTCGGCCTTAATAACATGATATGCGTGCGGAATTTACGTCTTGATCTAAACACGTGGTCTGACATTGTGAGCTATCTGAGTAGTAATGAGAGACAAAAGAGGGAGCGAAATAAGTTGGAAATTAATCTGTAGTTATCCGATAAGGGAGATCGGCGAGAAGTTCAAGATCGTGCACGGTCGCTTCGACCGAAGTTGAAATACCAGTTTTGAGTACCATCAGTGAAGTAGAAGTCGATGACACGCGTGGATAAGTCTAAATCAATTCTTTGAATCATTATTTGTGCGAGGCATTCTCGGGTCGGGATGACGAACAGCTTTCGTTTCTGCTACCCAAACACAATACCAATTTTCTAGCCCTTTGAGCCTTGAGTATTTTTTTTTGGCTACCCTCCTTTGGAATCAATGTGATTGAAATTGGAAAAAATGAAAAAAAGAGGAAGAGAAAAAAAATATTTGAAAAAGAAACAAGAAAATCTACCTCAGTGGTAGAGCTACGTCTGACCTGATTCCTCTCAAAAGGATACGTAGGCAACCATTCGGGTGCGGTCATAACAGGGGAAAGTTCATTTTTCCCCTATTCCCCGTTGACGCAAAAGCTTGCCTCCAAGTTTGCGGCTAATGTCAAAAGAAATTCAAATCCCCAGTGTATGCTAAACTGGGGCAGAAGTTTATTTTTATTTTATTTTAAAAAAATAAAATAAAATAAAAACAAACTTCTATGTTTTTGTACCATCTATTCAAATGTTTCATGAGATATCAGTCTCGAAATCGAGGAAGAAACTCAAAGCGCCCCAGTTTACCCTGAACTGGGGCAGAAGTTTAAGTTTATTTTTAAAAAGAAAAGGAGAAAGTCAATTCCTTTTGCTTTCTTTGTGTTTTATCTCGGGGGAAAGTCTCAATATCCCCTATGTTTGCATATCAGAAAACTCAAAAGATAATTCCTCGGTTTCCCTAAACCCGGGCTACATTTTGTTGTTATTTTTTAAAAGAAATGATTCCAAGGGTTGTATCATTCATCAAGTCATTTCATGAGATGCTTTCATACTGCTTTTCAAACCAAAAAAAAAAAAAAAAAAAAAAAAAAAAAAAAAAAAAGAGAGAGAAATAATCCCCAACTTGCCTAAACTGGGGGAAATAAGTTTGTTTTATTTTCAAAAAGCAGTGATTTTATAGTTTGTGATATTCATTTGATCGTCTCATGAGATGTTTCTGAGCTTTTATGTTGAACCCCTTGCCTCATAGCCTAACCAAATCCAATGTTACAGTCCAAATAAAGACCCTTCTGACCGATCATTGAGAATGTCAAGCCGAGTAGGGTATCAGGGGATAAGTTCCACGCTGTAAAGTCGCATCCTTATAAGCCGACAATCGCATTTAGGAGCTGGGAGCATCAAGGTCATTAAAGGAGAAATTCTTCGGGGAATCAAGATAAAGGCCAAAATTGAAGGAAGAAAAGAAAGGCGGGGTCGAGCGGCAAGGAGAGATCGGAGGTCGATTGGGAAAGAGCAAAAAAATGAAAAAAAAATGAAAAGAAAAAAAAAGAAAAAAAAAGTGAAGTCTTGTCGGTGAAAACCCGAAAGGGCGCTGCAAGACAATTGTGAGTTAAAACAACAAAGAGAGAGGCTAGTCGGTGAAAACCCGAAAGGGCACTACTAGTCGAATGAGGGTCATGGAATTCATCGTCAAGTTCGGGTTGAGCGAGGTTGTCAATCTGGGAGAGAGGTAGGGTTAGACTGTGTGAACTAATCAAGAGTTGATTCTAATTGCATGTCATGTTTTACTAAGGTTGTCGTTCCACCTCCAAATAAGTTTCTTCTGTCTACCAGGGACATTTTTCGTTCGATGTCTCCTTTTGAGTTTCTTCACTTTCCTTTTCTTTTATTTCTTTCTCATTATTTTCAGACATTCAGAAAGGTTTGCAAAACTTGTCTACAAGTTTCAGTTGTACCAGAAAAGTCGAAAATGGGAGTCCAACACCGAGATTGTACCATGAAGATCACCAGGAAATGGTTTGTTATTTCTACAAGGTGTGACCAAAGAACAATATGAGATTTTGGGTTGGGAAGTGTGAGAACACAACTACATCAAGTCAGTTGCTCATCGGGGAAAAAACTTGAAGAGCAGAAAGGGAAATAAAGAAAGAAATCAGGAACCATCTGAGCAGGGAGCAGTGATTTTCAACTTTCAAGACAAGAACCATTGGGATAATGGGATAGAATTTTCAACTTTAAACACAAGACCCATCAGAGTGATGGTTTATAATTTTCAACAAAGAACAAGATCCATCAGAGTGATGGTCTTTCAATTCAGCAAGAACAAGACCCATCAGAGTGATGGTTTTCAAATCAGCAAGAGCAAGATCCACCAGAGTGATGGTCTTTCAATTCAGCAAGAACAAGACCCATCAAAGTGATGGTTTTCAATTCAGCAAAAGCAAGATCCATCAGAGTGATGGTCTTTCAATTCAGCAAGAACAAGACCCATCAGAGTGATGGTCTTTCAATTCAGCAAGAACAAGACCCATCAGAGTGATGGTTTTCTATTCAGCAAGAGCAAGATCCATCAGAGTGATGGTCTTTCAATTCAGCATGAACAAGACCCGCCAGAGTGATTGGTTTAGCAAGACCCATCAGAGTGATGGTTTTTTAATTTTCAGTCAGAGCAAGATCCATCAGAGTGATGATCTTCAATTTCCAGTACAAGCAAGATCCATCAGAGTGATGATCTTTCAATTCAGCATGAACAAGACCAGTCAGAGTGATGGTTTAGCAAGACCCATCAGAGTGATGGTTTTCAATTCCCAGCATAAGCAAGACCCATCAGAGTGATGATTTTCAATTTTCAGCAAAAGCAAGACCCATCGAGGTGATGGTTTGCAATTAAGTAAAAAAAAAAAACAAGACCCGTCAGAGTGATGGTTTTCAATTCAGCAGAAGCAAGACCCATCAGTGTGATGTTTTTCAATTTCCAGCATAAGCAAGACCCATCAGAGTGATGGTTTCTAATTTTCAACAAAAAGCAAGACCCGCCAGAGTGGTGGTTCCAGTTTTATCTTTCAAGTCAAAGCCCGTCAAAGCGGCAATTTCATTCAAGTCAAAGCCCGTCAAAGCGGCAATTTCATTCAAGTCAAAGTCCGTCAAAGCGGCAATTTTACTTTCAAGTCAAGCCCATCAAAGCGGCAAGTTCAATCTTCAAATCAAAGCACGTCAAAGCGGCAATTTCAACATTCAAAGTCAAAGCCCATCAAAGCGGCAATTTCAGTTTTCAAGTCAAGCCCGTCAAAGCGGCAATTTCAACTTTCAAGTCAAAGCCCGCCCAAGCGGCAATTTCAATTTTCAAGTCAAAGCCCGTCAAAGCGGCAATCTCAACTTTCAAGTCAAAGCCCGCCCGAGCGGCAATTTCAATTTTCAAGTCAAAGTCCGTCAAAGCGGCAATTTCAAGACCCACTTGGTAGTGGGAGCTTCAGACCAGTTTATCAGTTTGAGAAGCATGAAGAAGTTAGCTTAGGAATTGTAATTTTACATTTCAAATGTTGTATTTTCATTTTTCCTTTGTAAAGCAGTGACCACCAGCCAGCTAGCCAGCAACCAGCGACAGTGACCAGCAGCAACAACTCTAGTGTGTCGAAAGTGTCTTGTGTCAGTCCGGGTAAGTCTAGAAGCGTCGAGTCAATCCCAGTTAGTTCTGAAAGTGTCTAGAATTAGTCTGTGTATGTCTAGAGAGTGCTTAGTGTTAGTCTAGAAGAGTCCAGTGTCTGTTTAAATGCGGTAGTCCCAGCTGTCGCACGTGGCGAACTACACTGACCTGATTCCTTAGTCCGAGGATATGTAGGTAGCCTTGTTCTTGGTTAGAACCGAAAGTCGAGGTACGGTCGCCATTTGCCAAAACATGCTCTCGGCTAGAACCGAAAAAAGCCAAAATTAGTTGTCGATTAAGTCTTTGTCCGAAAACTCTTCATGTTCTCGAACAAAGAGGGGCAGCTGTAATCACCTAATTTTGGCACAAAATTCAAGATAGTAGCTAAAAATTAATGTGTCAATTTGTCTAGGTGTTTTGCCTAATTTTCGTAGATTTTGTCAGTTTGTTTGACCATTTTAGTTATTTAACTAAGTGAAATTACCTAAATTTATCTCAAAAATATTTGATGTGATTAATTATGTGTGCGATAGTTTAGTTAGTTGTGACATTTAAATAGCTAGTTAGGACTTAGTTTAGTTTGAAATTGAGTACACTTAATATGGTATTAAACTTGAAATTTAGCCATTGGACCTATTGAAAAAATCTGAAAAAAAATAGAAAAAGGCTAGCCTAGTAGTGGTATGACCCGACCCGGTTCCCTTATGTATAAAGGGCAAGTTTCTATTTTGCTCATTTTTTCCCAATTCAATTAGAACCATGCCCTAAATCAGCACTCGTCGAACTCCACCAAGGACTGTCGTGTGCCGACGGCCAACCACCTCTTTCCGGCCAAATTTTACATTTTCTAGCTCGTCTGGTCGCCCTCTACTCCGATATGGCATTGTTTTGTCAAAAATCTCACTGAATCAGAGAGTAGATCGGGTCTCCAAACACGGTTAGAAACTTTTCTATTTGGTGAATCATTCGACTTTTTCGATTTGACGTGGGTCCTCTTCGATTGGTTTTTCTTTTCTCGCCCTTAAACTTCGGTCTCTTCTCGTTCTAGTCGAGTCGACCCCGAACGAGGTCGATTCGATTAGAACAAGAAGAGTTTGGAAATTCAGCGGCTACGATTGTTGTTTGAAATTATTTGTGTGTGCTGCAATGCTCGGAGAGGCGAGGTAGTAGGGTGTTTGACATCAAGGTTGTTAGCGAGTCACCTGGGCTCGTGGTAAAGCCATAGTGAGGGCAGCCGTGATGGTGTTCTTTCGACGTCGAGGCAGTTTGACTCTGCGAAAGGGAGGTGTAACAGTGGCGTCGTGATGTTGCTAGCAAGGTTGTGAGGGAGATTGATGTGGAGGTGAGTCCGTGATGGTGATCTTGGAGAGAACGGATATGCAGCAGCTATGTTGTTGTGCTCGGGGTGTTGGTGAATAGTTTGGTGATCGCTCGGAAAATTCTATGATGCCGAGGTGACAACAGTGATGCCGAGGGCATGGAGGCAGCGAGGCTGCGACAGTGATGTCGTGTGTGAGGACTGAAATGGCTTTTCCCAGGCACGATGGTTGTGATTACAATAGAGTCAAGGGATGTGATGTTGCTGCGATGGGGGATGCGAGACGAGGCAGCTAGTTAATGTTGCTATTGATTAGAGTTGATCCGAGGCGATACATTGTGGAGTCTGTGATGGCGAAGCTGTTGATATGGTGGCAACGAGACTGCTATGGATGAAATGGTGGCTGGTTTGGCTTTTGATAGTGCAGTAGCTTGCAGCTGATCCGAGGGCAGCAATGTTGGTGGCGATGATCGAATAGCACGGACGAGCAGGGCAGCGACACAGTGGCTTTCTTTGGTATTGCGGCTCGGATTTTTTGATTGCATTTAGCTCAACGGTTACAGAAGAATCTCCATTCTCTTTGTATTTCAGTTATGCAAATTAGTTTACCATTTAGGAGCTTAGAATGTCATTGCTTGAATAACCAGTTAGCATATCATGATTAGAGTAGTAATTAATGATGTGTATGCCTGTTTTGTTTTAAAGTCATGACGTTCGCCGTGTAGTATTTCACGGCTGCTTAATTGGTTCAAGTGCGAATCTTGCATCATTTAAAGATTGATTTTCCTTTGGGTTAAGCTCGTCAAGCATGTTTCTGATTTGTTAGCGACGTTCAATGGCTTGATCGGTTAGATCAGGAACTAAATCATGCCTTGTTTTCATGTCTTAGTTTTATGTAGCATGTTTAGCTTTCTGATAATAATGCTTAGTCGTTAACTTCAGGATTAATCTGTACGTGTATGCATGTGTAAGTAGGCAGCTTGTCCTTTGGTAGTTTTATTTGATAAATAAATTTACATTGTTCTTTGGTAGCTTCAGTGGTTTAACATTTGAAGTAGTAGAATCTGATTAAGTCAATTAGTTTGGTTGTGATATTGTTGAGATAGCTAGGATGACATAGGTTTGATGATGTCAAATGTTGAGTCAAGAAAGTACATGGGTGGCAGCATAGTTCTGTCCTTTTTTTTTGTCTGGTACAAGCCCTGCAGGCAGAGAAATAATGGCCTGAAAATGCTTAGGCTTGGGTGGCACATGGGCTAGTCCTTGGCACTAGTACACACCCACTTCCCTATCTATTTCAAGGGAGTTTTCACTCTCTTTTAAAAGAGAGACAGAACTGAAACAAGGAAAAAATCTGAAAAGAACACAGGCAGACACACACGAAAAATCAGAGAGACATCTGAAACACTCTCTGGTAACACAATTTCAGATCTAAAAACAAAAAACAAAAGAACAGAGAGTGAGAAAAGAAAGAGGGTCAGTTGAGTTTAATAGAGAGTGAGATGTGAAGTTCAATTTGAACTTGTGGCTGGTTCTTGGTTGTTGCTGTTGCTATTTTGGGCTAGCTGTTGGCCTCACTTCACTTTGCTTTGGAAGACTTCACAACATGCTACATTGCTGATGGTCATGAGCTATTAGTAACTGTGGTCGCTTGGATTAAACTATTCAGTTTTCCATGCTGTTTTGCTGAAGGAAAACCTTCATTAGGGAAATTTTCATCACACTTGCATTATCTTGTATGCTTGGGAAAATATTTTTTCTGATAAAATCTGAATGAAACAGCCTATTAAATGCGAAAGAATTCTCGTTTCCTTTATTGTTGTACACGATATATATTGTTTGTGTGATATGTGCCTTTGTAGCCATTTTAATATAATGAAAAATAAGAGAAGCTATGTTCCACTTAATGCGAAATAAATGTTGAGTTTGGATAGTTTTGCATTAGTCTATTCTAAATTCAGTCGTGTTTAAGGGAAATAGTCAGATCTGAAAGTTTTACTTAGTGCAAAAATGATGACAATTATCAAATCTATGGTTAGATCTGAAATTGTTAAAGAAAATAGTTAAATCTAAAAAATGTATAACTTGTGCAGAATAGGGTGAATAATAGATAATAGGCAAATAAGGACATGGATGCAACTCATTTAAGAGATAAAGCAGCGAGATTTGTACGGCACGTAAGGCAATATTGTAGGCTCGTTTAGAGCAGCTGTTAGCGAGAGAAGAACAAACGAAGAAGAAAATAAGCAAATAGTAATACCAATGTTTAATTAATTCGAACTAAACAAATGAATGCCATGTTTTAAGATTAGGCAAATTGAACAGGCCGAGACAATTATATTAAGCAAACTAATAGGGCAAGACAATTAATATCAACAAGACGCTCAAATGTTTGCATGGAACTCAATTAAATTAAGAGATATCGAACGGGTGAAGTGCCTGCTCGATATAATTAATTTGAGTCGGAAGATTTCGAATGGGTGAAGTGCCTGCGCGATTATATCTCGATTTGAGTTTTTATTTAAACGGACAAATTTAATAATAAATCGAAGCGTAACAAATCAAGGCAAAATATAATAAACAATTTCAAAGAGTCGAAATGCGTCAACAAAAGCAACTGTGCTTGGCACAGGACTCGAGGGTGCCTAACACCTTCCCTCGAGTCAACCGAGATCTTTACCCGGAACTCTGACGCTGACCATTTACGAGTCAAAGGTGTTCTAGGTACACCACTTTGGTGACTTGGCACACCTTTAACTTGTCAAGTGGCGACTCCGAAATCTCTTAAATAATCATGTACCTATTAACACCCGTCACAACCTTTTAAACTATTAAGTTTTTTTTTCTTTTTAAGTTAAAAAGGGTCGTGACAAGGGTTCGGATGATGGTGGATCTGAAGATGATGAAGGTAGCGAAGAGAGCGCCGATAATGGTGAAGGTGGCGAGGAAAGCGCTGAAAGGGGAACCCCAAGGAAGGAGGCAGTCCCCGCTCTTAGCATTTCCTTTACAACTCCTCTTCTTAGATTTTTGTTTTTGTTATGGCTTTCGAGCCTTTTGATATAAATAACTCTTGTGGCCTTCGGGCCTTCTATTAATGAATTTGCTTTACTTTCAAGTGTTAGCTTTCATTTTGCCTTGGAAATTTTTAGGCTGAACACTTAGAATAATTTTGCTTGCAAAAAATTATAACTTGTCATAAATCGATGCTAACTTGGGACGATGTCTCATCCTCGAAACAAAGAGATTCTTAATCATGTATATTTCGTTGATGATAATAACGAGCCAAGACTTGGCTTTTACATAAAACCTAGTCATAAAAGACTTAGGAAAATTTAGAAAACGACACCACTATCGGGCACAAAATACAAAGTACTAAGCTATTCTTCGGGCGGATAGTCCCCGTTGTTTGAATAGATGATCTTTGGTACGCAGGGCCTCGATTTGAATTAGAACGCACCCTATCGCTCCCAATCCCCTAGTGTTCGGATGTGAATCTTGATGAAGATCCGAGCATTGTATTGTTCCATTCGCTTCTTGAAAAGGTCAAGTAAAGTAAGTGAGGGATTAGTGAGAATTATTCGACCCAAGCTTCGGATCGTTTTCGTCTCGTAGCCGTGGGTGAAATTTTGAAAAATTAAAGGTTATGTACCTTAGTGTTAGAAATAATACCACTTCAAATTAGAGATATTCCAATTTAAGGGTTCGGCCTTGCCCTTCAAGTCTTTCAGTTGATATGACCCTTTTCCTATGATAGCTTTGACTTTGTAGGGTCCTTCCCAATTTGCAACGAGTTTTCCGACATTTTTCTCCTTAGTTGATTGGTTCGAAGCTTTCAGCACATAATCACCAACCTTAATATCCCTAACTTTGGTCTTCCTATTGAGATATGCTTCGATTTGCCTCTTCTGAGCTTCTAACTGAATCAAAGCTATTCCGTGTTTCCTTCAAGTAAATACAGCTCTATGCGCATAGCCTGTTGATTTGCTTCTTCGGTAGCGTGAGCGTACTGAAGGTTGGATTCACCCACATCCACGGGAATGAGCGAATCCATCCCATAAGCAAGGGAAAAAGAGTTTCACCGGTGTTTTTTTTCTCCGTGGTTCGCATTGCCCACAACACCCCGGGCAACTCATCGGGCCATGGACCTTTTACTTCGTCAAACCTTTTCTTAATGTTTTCAATGATAACTTTATTCAAGGATTCGGCTTGATCATTCGTACTTTGATGATAAGGTGTTGACACTATCCTCTTTATGCCCCCATTGATTCAAAAATTGAGTGACCACCGACCCCATAAACTGAGAGCTATTGTCACAAGTAATTTCTCTTGGGACACCGAACCTATAGATGATATTTTTACGGATGAAATCTATCACCTCTTTCTGTCTAACTTTGGCGAAGGCCCCTATTTCCACTCATTTTGTGAAGTAGTCGGCTAATACAAGTATAAACCGTACACTTCTTTTCGCCTTCAGTAGAGGGCCTATTATATCCATTCTCTATTTCATGAACAGCCAAGGTGAAACGAACGAATGCAAGGGTTCGGCTTGCTGATGGATCATTCGGCCGTGTCGTTGACACCTATCACACTTCTTCACAAAGGCTTTAGCGTCTGCACTAATAGTTCGCCAATAGTATCTAGCTTGAAGTAACTTACGCACTGAAGCTTTTCCTTCCGAATGGTTGCCACATTCGCCTTCGTGAATGTCCCTCATAACATACTTAACATCTCCCTGATCCAAACAATTGGCCATCGGGCCACTATACATTTTCATATACAATTTTTCCAAAATCATCGAATAGGAGGTTGCTTGAGTCCTCAACTTTTTTGCTTCTCTCTTGTTGCATTCAAAATAAGAAATGAACTTGGTTCACCAATTCCAAGTGTGGTCCACCGAATTGACTTCTAGTTTCATGTTCTTCATTTATGCGAGAGCAATCGAACAACTGAATCAGTCCTCGAGTGTTCTTCTTCCACAGTCGAACCCAAATTAGCTAAAGCGTCGGCTTCTGCATTCTCATCTCGGGGTATTTGTTTGATTTTTCATTCTTGAAATTGAGCCAAGATTTGTTGGGCTCGGGTTAGAAACTGTTGCATCCTGGGCTCACGAGCCGAATAGTTCCCAAGCACATGATTCACTACCAACTGTGAATCGCACCTCAATTCACTCTTTCCACCCCTATTTCCTTAGTCAATTCCAAGCCTGCTAGAGCAGCTTCGTACTCAGCTTCGTTGTTTGTTATCTTTTTGAACCGAACTGAGTGCCTAACTCTTTCTCCTGTTGGGGCTACCAAGACTATTCCAAGCCTCGATCCTTTGGAATTGGCTGCTCCATCGGTGTAAAATATCCATACCCTCGATGTTGGCCCTTTAGACATCATATTTTCTTTTTCAGCCTTGGGGAGGATTCCAATGCTAAAGTCAGCCACGAAGTCTGCCAAAACTTGGGACTTTATGGTTGTTCGAGGCTGATATATATGATGTCATATTCACTTAACTCTGTTGCCCATTTAGATAACCTTCCTGACAGCTCCGGTTTGTGCAATATATTTGTTAAGGCGAAGGTGGTAACTACAGCTACTGGGTGGCATTGAAAATAAAGCCGTAGTTTTCGAGCAATTACAATTAATGCAAGTGCTAACTTCTCAAGATGTGGGTACCTAGTTTCGGCGTCAAGGAGCGTTTATCTCACGTAATAGATGGGCTGCTGCTTTCCATCTTCTTCCCGAACCAACACAGTGCTCACCGACACCTCGGATACGGCTAGATAAACCAATAAAGTTTCCCTATCTTTTGGTTTGGCGAGCAATGGCGCGTTGGCCAAATAATGCTTCAACTCTTTCAGCGCTTCTTTACGTTCCGGTGTCCACTCGAAAGTGTTATTCTTTCTTAGAACTGAGAAGAATTTGTGATGTCGCTCTGATGATATTAAAATGAATCTACTCAAGGCAGCTTCTCGACCAGCTACGCGCTGAACTTCTTTCATCCCAGAAAGCTCATCGGGATTTCTTCAATCGCCTTTATCTTTTCCGGATTAGCCACGATTCCTCGTTCAGAGACTATGAATCCCAGAAACTTTCCCAAACCAACACCGAAGGCACACTTTTTTGGGTTCAGCTTCATGTTGTATTGTCTTAAAATAGTGAAGGCTTACCTCAAATGATTTAGGTGATCTTCCACCCGAACGGACTTGATCAACATGTCATCTATATATACTTCCATTGATTTCCTAATGTAATCTTTGAACATGCGACATACCAGCCTTTAGTAAGTTGCCCCTGCGTTCTTGAGCCCGAACGACATTACTTTATAGCAGAAAGTACCTCGGTCTATGATGAATGAGCTTTTTTCTTCATCCTTTGGGTCTATCAGAATTTGGTTGTACACCAAATAGACATCTAGAAAGGTTAATAGTCTGTGTCCAGCCGTGGAGTCCATCAACCTATCTATTTGAGGCAACGGATATGAATCCTTGGGGCAAGCTTTGTTAAAATCCCTGTAGCCCACACACATTCTCCATTTACCATCTTTTTGGGTACGAACTACATTGGCCAACCATTCGGGGTATTTGACCTTTCTTATGAAGCCATTCTCTTGCAGCTTCACAGTTTTATCCTCAATTGCCCTCTTCTTTACGTCGGCTTGCGGCCTTTTCTTTTGCTTTACCGGGGTATAGCATGGATCCACGATTAACTTATGAGTCATGATCTCCGAAATGATGCCGGTCATATCAGCATGAGACCACGCGAAGCAGTTATCGTTGGACTTTAACACTTCAACTATTGCTTTTTTCAACCCTGCACCTATATTTCCTACTTATAATCCTTCTATTTCTGATCATCCTATATCTTCCCCATTTCCAGGTTTATCCACTTCATCAGATTCACCACCTTCCCCACACTCCCATCTCCTCTACAGTCCACTCCCCAATCTTTTCATTCCTCCCAACCATCCCCTGTTCACCACTATACCTCTTCTCCTCCCTCATTTTCTTCACACACTCCCACTCCCTGCTCATTTCCCTCAACCACTCCTTTACCTATTTTGAGGAAATCTACTAGACCCCATAATCTTCCTCTTTACCTCAAGGATTATGTCTGTGGGTCAATTCAGTTTGCTAACAGCTAACTTAGACAAGGCCTGTTTTATGACTCCAGCCACTCCCTCCACATACTCTTTTTCTACTTTGTCTCCCTCCAACCAACACATCCTCACTACTATTTCTTCCATCAAAGAACCAACTTCCTATACTCAGGCATCATTACATTCTGGATGGAAGGAAGCTATGGACAAAGAATTTGCAGCTCTATGTCCAATCAGACCTGGGATGTTGTTTCTCTTCCCCCAGGTAGAAGGGCACTACCTTGCAAATGGGTTTACAAAGTGAAACACGGGTCTGATGGTAGCATAGAAAGGCTCAAGGCCAAGTTAGTAGTCAGAGGTGACATAAAGAGAGAAGGTATTGACTTTACTGAAACCTTCTCTCCTATTGTCAAAATGAAAACCATCAGGTGCCTTTTGGCTATTGCTATAAAGAAGGACTAGCCAGTTTCACAACTAGATGTGAACAACGCCTTCCTTCATGGAGATTTGCAGGAGGAAGTCTATATGAGGTTCCCTCCAGGATATTCATCGCCTGTTTCTAGTCAGGTTTGCAGACTTAAGAAGTCCCTCTATGGTTTGAAGCAAGCTTCAAGGCAGTAGTTTGCTAAACTCACTGTAGCTTTGATATATAAAGGGTTTTCTTCTTCTCAAAATGATTATTCCTTATTTTTCAAGAAAATGGGGGCTTCTATCACTATTGTCGCAATTTATGTCGATGACATACTTATCATAGGGGATGACCCTGATGAAATTGCTGCTCTTAAAGGCTTCCTAGATACATAATTCAAGATCAAGGATCTCGGTTCCCTACAGTATTTTTTGGGCTTAGAAATTCTACGAGAATCTCATGGCTTCATTATTTGTCAAAGGAAATATACGATTGAATTACTAGAGGAATTTAATTGTGGTCATTTACTTCTGGTTGCCTCTCCTTTGGACCCATCCGTCAAGCTTAGTGCGACTTCTGGAGATCTGATACCACCATCTATAGGCGTCTCCTTGATAAACTCAATTACCATACCAACACACGCCTAGATCTCTCTTTTTCAGTTCAACACTTGAGCCAATTCATGGCGACTCCTCGTCTTCCCCATTATACCACTGTTATTCGAGTTCTTCGATATCTTCGCTCCGATCCGGCTCAAGGTTTGTTCTTTTCTTCAAAGCCTTCCTTTGACATCCTTGCTTATTGCGATGCTGAATGGGCATCTTGTCTCGATTCTCGCCGTTCCGTAAGTGGATTTTTTATCAGCTTGGGTGGATCTCCCATTTCCTGGAAATCAAAGAAACAACTTTCAGTTTCTTTATCATCCGCTGAAGCGGAATGTAGATCTATTGGAAGGGTTGTTGCTGAACTCACCTGGTTATCATGACTTCTTGTTGATCTCTCTATTACTCCATCGCTTCCCATTCTGGTGCTCTCTGACAATCAATCAACAATTCAAATTACTCGCAATCCCGTTTTTCACGAAAGAACAAAATGTGTTGAACTGGACCGTCACTTCGTCCGTCAACAGTTTTTATCGGGGTTGATTTCCTTGTCATATGTTCCATCTTCCGTTCAACTCGCCGATTTATTTACCAAAGCCCTTACAGGGCCTTCTTACAGAGATCTAATTGAAAAGTTGGAGATCGGTTCCCTCCCCTCCAACTTGAGGGGGAGTGTTGATTCTACTTTTGTCTCCACCGTTGTTGAAGACAAACGAATCGACGAAATGAAAGAAGAAGAAGAAGAAAGAGAGTCTTAGTCAAAGAAGAAGAAAAGACTACGGACAAACCAAAGTCTTTGACTAAGACTATGCTAAGTTGGAATTCTGGACCGGGTTACTTATTGAGCTCAAATTAATAAAGTTCTGTTGGGCCACTTTGATAAAACATTCAATAGATACTCGTTGGCCCAGTACAGCAAGAACAACAACAACAAAATATTCTGTAAATATTTTCCATAAATATTGTAAATAATTTCTAGAAATTATTACTTGAAATATAAGTAAATTTGTAAGAGAATCCTAAGAGAATTCTCTAGAATATGATGAGTAAGATAGTTTGTTAGCAAATTTTATCTAGTGGTTAGAGGTTAGTAAAGTAAATTCATTTGAAATTGTTATTGTATATAAAGGCACACATATGCATGGTGGAAATACACAGAAAAATTATTCCATTCCTTGTCTCTTTCCACAAAATTCAGTTTTACTTTGTTTAATCGGTTTGAAATGGAGTTAAATGAAGCAATATATTATATTATTATATGTTCATACGATCAATCCCAGCTTGCTTGAATTGAGGGGTAACAATATTTGTGGTTGTTCTATGTTCCCTTCATTATTGAAATGAGGTGTATCAATATTCAGAGGCGATATATCATGAGATTCATTTTCCTTCTTTTTTCTTTTTTTCTTTTTATTATCAAACCTAACCAATTGGAAATGCAATAGCCTTTTCAAATAATGAACCAAGAATAACATATATAAACTCGTAAAAATGCATAGGGGGACGAACAATGAACACATCATATAAATTACAAATGATGAATCCGTTAGGGTCAATAACACACACGAGATGATATGTTAATGTTAAAGCCTTAAAAGGCACATAATATGAAGAAAAATAAATTTTAGATATTTCGTTTAGTGACCCTTTTCTCTAAACATTTATTTGAATCATTTTGGCCTTCTAGAATTCCCCTGGTCTTCCCACTCCCAACAAAATTTCCCACGCTCATCTTCAAAATTTTCTCAACCAAAGAAACAAAAACCACCACAAACTTCCAAAACTATGCTGATTGCCAACCATCTTGGTGAGAATTTTCTATCTATGATCTCTGTGACACAATTCTTCTATCCTTGTCGTCGAAGAAGTTCAGGCCCTTTAATTCTTCCTACTTCCCTGTACCAACACCACCACCGATATATAAACAAAACAACTTCTTTTATTATAACGAAAAATCCCTGAGAGTCAATAGCTACGTGAAAAATGGAGAAGGAAGAGCTCAGACGTGTATTTCAAATGTTTGATAGGAACGGTGATGGAATTATCACGAAAAACGAGCTGAATGACTCGTTAGAGAACATGGGGATTCTCATCTCCGATTTAGATTTAACACAAATGATTGAGAAAATTGACGTGAATGGTGACGGATGCGTCGACATTGATGAATTTGGTTCTCTATTTCAGACCATAATGGAAGAGCGAGATGAGGAGGAAGACATGCGAGAGGCTTTCAATGTGTTTGATCAAAATGGAGACGGATTTATTACCGTGGATGAGTTGAAATCTGTATTGTCATCGCTTGGTCTCAAGCAAGGACGGACAGTAGAGGATTGCAAGCAGATGATAAAAAAAGTGGACGTTGATGGAGATGGAATGGTTAATTATACAGAGTTTAAGCATATGATGAGAGATGGGGGCTTTGCTGCATTAGCTGATTAAACAGAAAAGGACAAAAAGTTAGTAATTTTTCAATTCTTCTTGGGGTCCGTCATGCACATACGCGAGGATCAAGAGAGGTCTCCTTGTTGGCTTATCGCATAGCTCAAGTTGGAGCAAGGTGGCATCCGATGTTCGACATGTAGTGTTCATCCTCGAGCATTCACGTCCCGACATTGTCATTGTATGCTTCCACAGGTTGGTAAGCGACAGGAAAGGAAGGGAAAGACTTGTAAATAGTACAGTATGTATTTTCGTTCTCTTTTCTTTAACTCCTCTCCCGCAAGAATCTTCATAGAAAAGCATTAATCCCTCTATTTTCTAATGGTACTTTTTGTGTGTTAGTTTGTTTAAAAAGAATAATACTTTTATATATAAGATTTATATAACTCTTATGAATAACAAATTTAGTCTTTAGCTTGACAAGCTTATAAATCACAAATTTCTAGTTTGAGATAAATATGAAAAAATAATTTAAAACTTACGATTTTATTATGTACATGTAACAACTTTGTGTTTTTTAATTTTAACTTTTTTTTAAAATCAAAGCTTCACGTTTTGTAAATAATTCAAAATTATTCCTCAAGCTGAATGTCCTTGCTATCATTTGTAGTGAGTACATGATGCATCTTGATTGAGACCCTTGGACAAGGTCACTTCTCTAATAATTACCAAGAACCTGTGAATTTTGATAATCCTTGATCTATTGTTCTTCATGTAAGAAGAGATTACTTTGCTCCAATTGGGTACGTTTGTATCCCAAATCTGACCATGTTTAGAATCACAATCAAAAGTAGCACGACATGAAGCTAACCAGTCCACCCTACAACATTAACGAGTCGGCTAAGGTCTCTCTACTCTCGATCTGAAGTAGGCACGACCATGGCCTAGTACTACACCAACTACTCCTGGTGTAGCACTGGCCACTATGATGGATCATGTTGCGTTGGAACCCTAATCAAACAAGGATAGAAGTGAGACACTCCAACCCAATGAGTCGGTCCACCCCCACCCGAACTTTTACATTCTCGTCAAATGTTAAACATTCGGGATGCTGTGTAGTAAAATTACAATCGTTAATGACTAAATCAATATTTGCAGCATACATCGGGGACAAAAATTCCAACTTAGTGTCACAAAATACATATGTTCTGCCAGTATGGAATCTGACTTCAAGATAACTGTGAAATCCCTCTCTATCAATTCAACTGAAAGTAAATATTAACCCCAAATGTCTGGAGAGAAGGAAAAGAAGAACAAAAAGACAAACCCCTTTATCAAAGTCAGATGCAAGTGTAAAACTCACCATATGATTTTAGGAAGAAGGGCAATGACTGGTAATGCTTCTAATTCATCTTCCTTTGTGCCAATGAAAACTAGCATAGGTTGGACAATGAGAGAATAGCTCTGATAAAGGATCAAGCACAATGAAGTGTTTTCTATATTATATAAACTAAATTGGAGGGAGATTGAACGAGTTCATTCCCATCTTGATTTAAGGGTACAGAGTTCAGATCGAGTGACACCAAACAGCAAAGAGGCCAAAATTTTAAACAATGAGGCATAACATAAAAAGTACAAAATTCTTTTGATATTCTAGTTGAATGAAAACTAGATAGCGTTAAACAACGCCCTGACCTCAATTAGTTGTTCTCTTGAATACAGAATAAAGAACCACCTGCAGCATGCTACAAATCAGTTAGAAAAGTAAAATGACGGACAGCACAAGTGCATGATTTTAAGAATTCGAACAAAGTATGATGCATGATAAACCACGCATAGTCACAAAGCAAAAAAGATGATGAGACCCACATTAATTAATTTCACCAAATTTAGCTGAGTATATAGCATAAAACTAAAAAGCCTTCAGTTAACTTCTTGATTTTATATTAACTCTTGAATCTACACGATAAAAGTGTTGCAGTTGAAATCTACTCAAATGGAAGTGTATGACATGCAATTCTTAGGCAGTCACGTTCAGGAAAAGATTTTGAGGAATTTAGAGCTGAATTAACATGTTTGCTGAACGGACGATAAAGTTAATAACCTATGGAATAACAACATCATTGTGTTGCAGGAAACAAGAAACATAATTTGTTACCACGAACTATTCAAAGCTGAATTCCAAGATTTATACTTACAAAAACATGTATGTTGTAAACCAGTACTGAGAGTTCAATATTACATAGGCAGATCTCTAACAAAGGAATTCCACGAACCAGTCACTGCACAAAAAGTCAAACTCAGAAATATTTTATCTACATACGTACATACACACACAGAGATATATATAAATTTACAGCATAGTGATTCATGTATTATTATTTACATGTATTATTATTTACAAAATAACAATCTATGTATTATTATTTACATGTATTATTATTTACAACATAACAATCTATGTATTATTCAAAGAAAAAAAAACTCATGTATTATGATCCTAGCATAACTAGTCCACTGGATCGACAACTTTATATGTTATACCAATAGATTAACCAATCCAAAGAGTTTGCTTTTCTATGGTCTCCCTCCTCTAGCCGCTTGATTTATGAGGATGGGGATTAGGGATCATAGAATTAAGGATATTTCACAAGACCTCTGCGGAAGTGGATCTAGAGATTTGGCATGGAAAATCAGGTACAGTGACGAAGAATTATAGTAGACAAATATGAGACCAAGGAGGTGGACGACCGATCACATTAGTATGCCAATATGGAGATCTTTGGACGGTTGTAATAAAAATGGAATTCACACAAGCATATTAGTTGTACAATAGGCAATGGCACTAAAGACAGAGGAGTTGTGATGGTCCTTTGTGCCGGGATTTTCCAACCAAATGGTATATGCTTGTAACTACTATAAATTCCCAACCGAGCTTGAGGAAATAATCAAGCTTCTGAGTTGAATCTTTTCTATCTATAATGGTGTGACACAGGGTTTCCTCACTCATAAGTCTTTACTACTGTATAAAAGTAACTCCCAAAACAAAGGAGAAAGGTGAAATACCATCCAACCCTACATCTCGTTCCGCCTCCAGTCTGCTTTATGTTAAAGAGCAGCATGTACCGATATGGATGAGTTGTGAGGGGATCTCATCTTTTATATCATATGATAAAATACAGTGACAGCATAAAGTAACCGTGCAATACCAGTTAGCTCAATTTCCCAACCCTTTTACTAGTCCAACTTCCGCTCAAGTACTTTGGAAAATATAAGGTTTCTGTTGATTACTGAATTCAAGAACCAGGTTCAAACACTAAAGCAACAAGAGCATGTGCAAACCTGAGAGACAAGCCGCATAGATCTTCTGGGAAGAACTTGTAGACGCTTTGCGCTTCTCAAAATTCTCCCTTCATTACAATGATGAACATTATCAGATTTACTGTCATGCCTCTTTTTCTTCTTTTCTCCATGGGGCAAATGCTCCTTCAGCTTCTTCAAAAGCTCTCTGCCAAATACAAGTCCAAAAAGGAAATTTTCATTCTTGTGTCATCAGATTTTATAAACACAGCATCTTAATTTAGGAGGAGGTATTACTTTGAAGCTTCTGTTCTCTTGACATGGCTATCCCTTGCCTGTAAAAAGAAAGATATCATGATGTTAACTTGTTTCAGATTTTCATGAAAGAAACAAAACATATCAACTATAATAAGGCAATCACAGAAACAAACTTCTACATGCTTAGTGATCATTTATTACCACATGCAAACAAAATGAGGATAAATATAGAATATAGGCAAGCTGAGAAATGAAAGAGTGGTGATACAACAATATGTAACTTTGTTGAGTCAACAGTGCTTGAGAAGAACAGACACACAAACATCAAAAGTAGACAAATACCAAATTGACCAGAACCAATAAACCCACATTCCCTCCCAATTCTCTAATTCTTTTCCATCTGTGACACCATCACCACTAGATTAGTGAGATTTACCGTCACCATAATAAACCACCACCATAACTGGTGCTGTTATATCCGTGGTCATGCCCACCACCACATTAACCTTTGCATCTGCCACCTCCAGAGCCTCCACCGCCATCATCTTGTGCCCTCGGAGGAACCACAACCTACATTTCTGGTTCCACAAAATTGACTTATCATCAAGGTTCAGGCTGTTCGTCCTCTCTATCACGGGCCTCATAGCTTTCTAATCTTTGAATTGTAACTTAGCCAAAACCTCTAGATCTACCAGTCTCGTGGTGCTATCTTCAATTTGAGTATTTCATTAGACCGAGCAAAAGCCTCAGCAATGGTTCAACTGGTGGTAGCCCATGCAAGCCAACAGACAAAGCACCTGTATTCCACATTGGCAGATGACCTCCTTTTTTACACACACACACACAGAGAGTTGGGCAGAACAAGGAGGAGATATCCAAATAGAGCACGAATAGCTGCTTAGGAAAAGTGTTCCAATATTCAATATCATTTACAGATATTACCAAACCATAATAAGCTTATCAAATTGTATATTACCCAACTAATGAATGCCATGTCACAAGCTAAGAAACATGTCCACGAAAGCAAACATAAGAGAAGAAACTAGCCTTGGCCCTTGAATAAAGCTGGTATGCTCAGTATGTTGACATGTTGAGTAATGAGGCAACTACATAAAACACAAGAATATCGTTTACATAGTCCTCAAGAGTAAAAATTTAATAATTCCAAGAGTATAAATCATTTTTCACACTGGTTACGTTGAAATCTACACAAGGAATGATAGGCTACAGTGCTACATGCTATCACGTGCGCAAACCAATAACCTTGGAAACTACCAAAGCAAAATGCACCAGATTATGCTAAGAAGATATTACCCCTCCATCAGCAGATGAAGGTGTGTCATCCAGGAAAATGCTACAGCTATCCTCACAAGAACTGGGTAGTTGACTTCTGAGGCTTTCTGCTGCATCAACCAAATTTTTAAAGCAATCTTTTTCAGAAGAAGAATATGATGCATATTGATGATGACTGCTGATATCTGAAGCTTCTATCTCTGTAAAATCAGTTTCCGTAGAGAGATGAGCCAGCACTGTGAGCTTCTTTGGGGTGCCAGTACTCTGCCTTTTAGAATTGTTACAACTTACAGTACAGAGACTAGTATTCTGATTTTCATTTTTATTTTGTTTTAGCTCAGGCGCATCTGCAGGGGAACTGATAGCTACTTTTCCCAACGATGCAGGAAAGGATTTACAAAGCCTTGCATCTAAGGCCTCTGAAATGTTTTCTGGGTTAGCAGCCACTGGATTGATAGTTCCATTAAATTTTTCTGAAGCTTGAAAGCTATTCAGATCCACACATTTTATTTCTTCCTCTCCCGTAAAAGTATTTTCAGTGATATTCACGTTATGTACACCACAAATGGTTCCTGATGAAGGTGAACTTCCCTTTTTCCCCTCTGAACGAGTAAAATTTTCTACAGAGCCATCACGTGATTTTGTTGTTGCTGAATATCCAAAAGACACATCATCTGTATTTTCTGTTTGATGTACAACATCAATCGTACCACATAAACTTGGGCAAGAAATAGTTTCTGCATGGCCACTGTAAAACCTACTGTCTGAATCTGTTTTCCAGAGAAATGAACTGGTCATTTGTCTTTTATTTCCTAGGTGTTGAAGCTCCTGACGGAAACTGTGAAATTTTTTATTCTGCAGATTGTGACATACACACCCCTCCTTTCCAAACCTCTTAAACCAGTCTGATTGGCATGAATTCAAGTCAACATAAAGGTTGATTCCATCTTCTGATGAGACAGAAAACTCAAAAGAAGGCGCATGCATTGACGTTATGTCAGAAGTGCGTGCTTTCTTGACAAAACTTATTTCTGGACGGTGAACTCTTTGTTTGATTCGCTTCTCATCAATTGGACTACTCAGGCCAGAAGAATCTTGAACGTTGTACCCATTGCCTTCAGAAGTTCCTGCATCTGCTTTCTGCAACAAGACAAACTTGTATTTCAGATATCATTACAGGGCACCAAAGTGTGTGATGCAATAACGAACAAACCAATATCAAGCATTTCCCAGATGATCACATAAACAATACAGTTTCCTTATGAACTCATCATCATGTATCATATGTTAATGTCAAATTTTCACATCCATTCACCACAAAAATAAGATAGTCTATCATCAACCCAGAAGCCAACATTTACCTTGAAATAAGTGATCAAAGAAGTCACGAGATTGGGTTTTGTCGTATAAGGAGACAAACCGTACTTCCTGCACAAATCTTGAAGCTTTTTCTTGGGTAGGCTGCTAATGGAATTTCCACTGTCCTTTGTTTTCATCTCTGTGAAGGAGAACCTCTCTGCTCCCTGCATCAAGATAAACTATTACATCAGTGATCAATCTAGGTCAAAGCAGGTCGTGTGGATAACCAAGAAACTTATATCAGGCATTTTCTAGATTATCACAACAATATAGTTTCCCTATGAATTCATCTTTATGCATCAGATGTTCAATTTCACACAAATATTCATTTCTATTCACCACAAAAACAATATTGTCTATAACATTTACCTTGACGTGAGTGATCAAAGAATACACTAGATTAGGCTTTGAATTATAAGGAGATAAACCATGTTTCCTGCACAAATCTTGAAGATCTTTCTTGGGTAGCCTGCAAATGGAATTTCCACGATCCTTTGTCTTCATCTCTTTGGATAAAAACTCATCTTCTCCCTGCATCAAGACAAACTTGTATGTGAGAGGTCAATAGAATCCAGCTAAGAAGGTTACATAATAATCAAGAAACTTGAACAAGGCATTTCAAGATGATCATATCAACAATACAATTTCATAATGGATACATCTTCATTTAGATGTCTAATCTCATCCACACATTCACTCTTATTCACCACAAAAACCAGATTGTTTATGGCATTTACCTTGACGTAAGTGACCAAAGAACTCACAAGATTGGGTTTTGTGTTATAAGGAGATAAACCGTGTTTCCTGCACAAGTCTTGAAGTTTGCTCTTGGGCAGGCTGCAATAAAAATTTCCATCGTCCTTTGTCTTCATTTCTCTGAATGAAAATATATAAGCATCATATAATTGTGCATAGTTAGTTGAATTTACGTTAACTACAGATTAAGATCAACAAGTAAGCATAATCTAGAAGTCTAGAAGCTCTCTCTCAAAGGTTGTGGGACAAATTTTCAGCTCTGTGAATCTTTATCCCTTAACTGGAAGAGTGATTATCTCACCATAAGTCTCAAGAAAACTGGGAGATCGAGATGAAACGCCAAATGTATTTAAACCAAACAAAAAGAAATCTTCTTTCTTTTCTTTGAACATGAGTAATGTAGAACCTCTTTTCATCCATTGCATTTTAAGCTTCATCTTGAGGTTATGAGTATAAGATATTATCTGAATACATCTGCTATTTGAATGTATGATAGACTAAAAGCAAGACAAAGTTCTTTCTACTAGTAAATTCTAACTTTAATGGTTTTAAGGTAACGACCATCACATCCTTGGCAGAAATTTAATCTTCCTGAGACCCTAAAGTATCTTGTTCTTATCTCTTTCTCATTTAAACGGCCTTACCAGGGCAAAAACAAATCATATAACTCGGGAGAATCTCTAAAACTCCAAGTAAATGTTGTCAGTGTAGATAATTCCATCTAACTATATATAGGTAATAAACCAACGCTCAGTCTACAATTCCCTTTCTCTAAGAACAAGCAAACACATCTACAAAATTGCCTCAGAAAACAACACATCCTTCATCACAACTCTGCCAAAATGTTTTTTGTTCCATCTAGCAGGAAACCAGAAAAGGGAAATTAACGGAATAGCTGCCCATTGAACCACTTAAACAGAAAATAACCGGGCGATGTATTTAATATATGTATAATCCAGCTATAATATGTGTATAACTGTGCATAATCAGTGAATAATCTATGTACATCAGCTAGAAAACTAAAACATAGATCTAACCAGCTATTTATGAAAAGATCTTGATAGAAAATGTGAGTATTTCATTGTTGACACGACCTATCTCATGACCTAAATCTACCATCCAACAGCGCCCGAAGAAATACAATAAATCATTTTTCATTTACATTAAAATTGCATTGACAGCTAAGTGATATTTTGCCTTTACCTTTTCTAAAGTGATAGTTTGCCTTTTACCTTTTCTAACCATTGCTTCTTTTTGATTTTTTATTTTAACCATCTGGTATCCGAAACTCAATGACTCGACTAATCCACATCCTTAAACAGTTAACCATCTGCTGACCATCACATCATGACATAGTTTTTTAAATGGATGTTTACACTGTCTGAACAGTAGCTAGGCTGCTTAAACAAAACATAACCATTTTTTGTAGCCGTACATACGACTTTCATCAAATACAGCTTCCCACAGAATTCTATATGTATCAATGAGATCGAGTATGGAATTAATGTACATAATATGTGTATACAACAACAACATACCCAGTGATAACCCACCAAGGTGGGTTATGGGAAGGATGAGATGTATGCAGACCTTACCCTCACCAAGGTGAAGAGGCTGTTTCTGATACACACTCGGCTAAATAAAAACATTTAGAAAATATGTTTGAAAGAAGCAAAACGACAATACCAAATAAATGAAATACTGACAGGAAAATTCGAGCATGCCCAAAATAAAAGAAACTAACAATAGCAAATAAAAACGAAATATAAGCTGGAAATAGAATATAAACTAATACTACTAAATCGCTCGACTACTGTCTATCCACAGAACTAATACTACCCTTTCAAACATAATGTGTATAATATATGTATCCCAACTAGTCCGGCTAGTAAAGTTCCCTAGTTTAAGGAGTACCATATCCATACTTAAGTTCTAATTTATCAGATCAATAACTAAGTACTATAAATCAAGTAAATTAATTAACAACAGATAAAGACAAATTTAGTACTATTCAAAATTCAAAATCACCTAAACCGCCAAAAAGTTAATTCTTAACAAAGTAAAATATTGACCAAATATCTTTATATACGATAAGTTACTCAGCTAAAAAAAGTAAACTCATAAGCAGCAGACGAAAGTGAAAAAATAAAAGTAAAAATGTAATTCTACAAATTTACTGCTAAGATAAAATAAAATAATACAGAGAGTTTGAATTTTTGTTTACCTCTTTTTTGTGTAAAAATAATGGAGAAAATGAGTTAAATATGTGATGTGAAGGATTTATAGAAAATGGGAAATGAGATGTTGAGCTGAAGCTATGAAGTGTGAAGAGAGTGGGAAAAGGAGTGGTTTTAGGGTAATCGGGTTTTAATACATCTTGACCCGGGGGTCCCTCTACGGATTAGGAAAGTTTCTAGTTTTGAAAAATGGCACTTGCAAACATTTCAATTTTCAAATTTAGAAAAAGTAACATTGGTTTTGGATTCTTTCAAATTCAACTTCAAATAGTATATTTTTGTCAAGGAGTTCGAATCTCAAAAGTCAAATTTCTTTAATTTGATTGTGAATTATGATAGAAATTTTAATTTTTAAAAAAAATATATTTATCAGTAGACTGTGTATTCTAAGTCACAATAATTAGCAATTCAAGATATTACGCATATAAAAATATTACAATCAAAGAAAAAATTATTTAACTCTCGAAA
The DNA here is from genome assembly GCA_037355625.1 of Petunia x hybrida. Lineage (NCBI taxonomy): Eukaryota > Viridiplantae > Streptophyta > Magnoliopsida > Solanales > Solanaceae > Petunia > Petunia x hybrida. The sequence continues at coordinate 1,938,264 of JBBBVM010000053.1, read as the reverse complement.
TTTGAAAAGTGTCATATAAGCTAAGACTGAGGGAGTGACTAATGACACCGATAAATGTACTTCGACTAGGCCACATATTTTACAAGAGTTAGGTACATTGGCTATGCTCAATATAATCTCTATGATTTATGAATCAATTGATTATCTCAATATAATCTCTTGCAAGAGGATATCTTAAGATTATTGAATTTGTAAGAGTGCTCAAAAACTTTAATTTGACTATCCAGTTAGCTAAATCATAGATTAATTGATGAGATTAAAGTAGATCGAGATATGAAAATGTAGGGTTCATGGAACTCCCCATGTTTTTGTGACGTTGTGATATACATGGATGACCTATAATAAGATAATTAATGAATAAGTTGGGATATTCATGGCTTGGGTAACGTAACGTTCTATGAGGTATAAGATGACCTGCCCCAAGGAAGATGAAATTAGGAAAAAGATGTTATGAAGTGATCAAATTGAGATGGAAATAAACTTGATTAGAATATGATTGATACGAGTGATAATATATTATTTTAGACTGTTTATGAAGACGAATAATTGATTTGTAAGCTTCACACTTGGAATATTGGTACTGGTACGTATAGTGGATAGCTCATCCGTAGCTAAAATTTCAACTTTAGGATACTTTGAACATTATTTCTTCCATATTAATGTGTTAAATAAAATGATTTATTTCTTATGTATATGGAACGAGCTAGTGATCGTACAAACAGTATGTTCAATTTACAAATGGGTGATACATGAGTTGATAACGACACCATTATATTCTTTTTCAATTTCGTTATATCAGTCTCTTGTTCCTCCCTCGAATGATTTGACGATTACTCAGGATATCTGCTTTGTTTGGCTTTAGGAACTTTTACTTAATTAGCGTCCTAGTTGTTGGCTTCTGGACCGCAACACAGTTAGATTAATCCGGATTCATAAAGTTCTATTTTGGGAGTAAACTATTTTCTACAAAAGGTGACTTCATTTTTAATACCCGTACAAAAAAATTCAGTTAAAAATGGAGTAGTATTTACCACTCCACTACAATCTTTAACAGTAAATAATTGAAGTTAGTATTGTGTTCATCTCAATTAAGTACTAGTACTACTTTTTTATTTTTTATTTTCATTTTAATTTTATTGTATATAATGTTTCGTTGAGATAAACTTAAATAGAACGACATCATGAACTGTAATGATTCATATAGCTAATTTCACTTTGCTTGGTTCGAAAGTTAGTAGCAACTTATTTGACACTTCGAAAGTTGTATATAATGTTAGTAGCAACTTATTTGACACTTCGAAGTTTTATAATTATCGTCCAAAAACTTTGTACTTTTATGTTTTCAAAAACATTTGCGTTCTCATTTTGTCGTTACTGACAAATTTTACAAAATTTGGCATGACTTTTTCAAAACCACCAAAAGAAGGAAAAAAAAAACAATATCATACTGGATTGGAGTATAAAATAAAGATTTCGCAATTTTTTCGAGTGTGCTTGTGAAGAAAACCAAAACTTTAGGGTATTTGACGTTCCTTAGCTCCCTCCACTAATACGTCGTAATGTACCTAGAGAGAACGGATGATAGGGGTGTGGCAAACATTGCCAAGAGCAAACGAGCAAAAGATTCAAAATGGTAATGGCTAATGAATAGGATACGCTTGAAAGTGCAAATGAGCATTTGGGAGAGGTAACAATACGTTACTGGTTGGAGATTAGTGTAGAAATATAGAAGTGAAGAGTTAGTTTACATATTGTAATTACAGTGTATAGTTTATTTAATACAAGCTGGTTTAGAGTTAGTTAAGTAGTTAAGTAGAGTGGGTTAGTTAGGCTGCTGACTCAGCATAATTTGCTAGGATATTTTTGGTTGGTTAGCTTAGTTAGAAGCTATGTATATAGCTTAGGGATCAAGCTTGTACAATTACAGTTTTCATTTTTAATTCACTACAACTTTCTCTCACTACTTCTCTCTAAGCTCAGTTCACTCTTAGCTAAGAAGCACTGCACACAGTAGCAAATTCTTCATGGTATCAGAGCTTGTGGCCATCATTATGGTCTGAATTCATCAGAAAATCATCGGAGAAGAAGGTAGCGATAGAAGATTAAAGCTGTCAAAATGGCGAATGTCACCGGAGATCACGTCGGCGATCAGATCGGAACACCTGCAGGGCTTGATCACAACCATCCCCTGTATCTCCATACATCGGATACATCAGGAACAATACTCATTGCTTTTCAACTAACCAGATCGGAAAATTACTCTGTTTGGAGTCGCGCGGTGAGAATTGCTATTCTAGGAAGGAATAAGCTAGGCTTCATAGACAGTTCATGCAAAAAGGAGGATTTTCACGCAAATCTGAGAAATCAGTGGGAAAGATGCAATGCAATAGTACTTTCGTGGATAATGAATTGTGTATCGAAGGAGTTATTTAGTAGGATAGTGTATTCATCAAGTGCATATGCAGTGTGGAAGGATCTAGAAGAGCAATTTGACAAGGTGAATGGATCTAGATTTTTTCAATTACATAAGAAAATTGCAACAATTAGCCAAGGTACATGTTCAATTTCAGTTTATTACTCAAAGCTTCGATTACTCTGGGATGAATATGAGTGTATCGCACCTGCACCTGGATGTAACTGTGAGAAATCACAAGATTATGTGAAACGCATGCGTAGGCAGAAGTTAATGCAATTTTTAATAGGACTAAATGAGTCCTATGAGCAAGCAAGGGAACAAATTCTCATGATGATTCTCATGCCTTCAGTGAATGAAGCTTATGCCATGTTAGTTGATAGGGAAAGCCAAAGATCTATAGCCCGCAATTACTCATTGTCACCAAATGATGAAATGACTGCCCTAATGACTGCTAACAAAGGAAATGCACAAAGACCTAAGAAGAATTATAATCTGAAATGTGATTACTGTGACATGAAAGGACACACAAGGGATGGATGTTGGAAATTGAATGGATATCCAGCTGACTACAAGCCTAGGAAGAAGGGTGGAAACACTAGTTATCCTTGTAGTGGAACTGGAAATGGAAATTATGGAGGGGTTAATTACTCTGGAAATTCAGGATATAATGGGAATGCTAACACTCACTATGGCAAGGCTGGACACACAGGGGGAAACACTAGTGGCCAATATGGGAATAATGTTGCATACCATGCCATGTCTGAAAGTTATAACAGGCCAGACTATGGGAAAAGTAGCTCAGAGTCACAAAGGACTAACAAAGCAATGAGTGCAGGAGTTCAAGAACCATTTTTCACTGCAGAACAATTTGACCAGATTCTAAGGATTATCAACAAAGAAAATACAGTAGACAGTTCAGCAAACATGGCAGGTACTACTAGTGCCTTCTTAGTAAATTCTAGTGACAATAACTGGATAGTGGATATTGGTGCCACAAACCATATGACATATGACCTGAAGATGTTAACTAATAAGGCATCAGTCAGTGATAAAAAGAGACTGCACCTACCAAATGGTGATGTAGTACAAGTTACACATGCAGGTTCATGCAAAGTGTTAAAGGATGAGTGTGTTGATGATATGTTGTTCCTCCCAGATTTCAGATATAGTCTACTATCAGTGTCTAAGCTTACAAATGATCTTAACTGCTCTGTCAATTTCTTTCCAAAATTCTGTATATTTTAGGACCTTTATACTGGAAAGGTGAAGGGGATTGGTAGAGTGAAGAATGGACTCTACTTGCTCCCTCAAGATTCTTTTACAAATAAAGGCATAACAGAGGAAATGCATGTGAATAAAAGTAATAATGCAGTGGAGGTAGAGAAGAACAACAATACAATTACTGGAATAAGTGCAGGAGGTAAGAAAGTGGATACAGACATATGGCACAAGAGGCTCGGGCATACATCTTCTGGAGTTTTGCAGCAAATCTTCAAGGTTGCTGCTAAAGAATGTAGTAGGATATGTGACACTTGTACTGTATGTCCCTTAGCCAAGCAAACTAGACTACCTTTTTAGCAGAAGTATGACTAGAGCCAAAGCAATTTTTGATCTGATTCACATTGATGTATGGGGGACCATACAATGTTCAAACTATGAATGGAAATAGATTTTTCTTAACCATTGTGGATGATTACTCCAGAGTAACATGGTTGCATTTGCTTAAATTGAAAACTGATGTTGTTGTAATCTTAAAGAAGTTTTTCAAGATGGTGCAAAATTAGTTTGATAAATCTGTTCAAATGATTAGAACAGACAATGGCACAGAGTTTGTTAATAAGAAATGTCAAGAACTACTTGCAGATTGTGGGATTATTCACCAAAGAACCTGTGTGTATACACCTCAGCAAAATGAAATAGCTGAGAGAAAACATAGGCATATTCTGGAAGTTGCCAGAGGTATTAAGTTCCAAAGTAACATGCCACTGAAATTTTGGGGATATTGTGTGACTGCAGATGTGTACATTATTAACAGACTACCATCATCAGTCTTAGGGAACAGAACACCCTATGAGTTACTGTATAGGAAGAACCCTAATGTAGCTCACATGAGAATTATAGGCTGTCTTTGTTATGCAAGAAAGGCCAAAGTTAATGATAAGTTTGAAGAAAGAGCAACACCAGCAGTACTCATGGGCTATTCTGAGACAAGCAAAGGATACATTTTATATGCTTTAACAAATAGTGTTTTCTTTGTCAATAGGGATGTCATATTCAGGGAATTTGTCTTTCCCTTCATGAAGACAGCACAGAAAAGACATTATGTTTTTCTGGATGATCCACATGCAGCAGAAACTGATGAACCAGACAACCACCAAGTTGTTCATGCACCAGCAGCTCAAGATGTCAGCCAGATGGATCAGGATCATATTAATCCTCCTACTGGACCTGAAGATGATACAGTACCTGAGGAGAGTGTGGAACCTACTACAACACATCATAATGTTGTTGGTGACAATGCAGGTCCTCAGAGAATATCAGTAAGGGTGAGGAAGAAACCAAGTTGGATAATGGATTATATCACATCTCAACCTACACAATCACAGGCTACAAAAACACCCCAGACACCCTATCCTATGGCTCACTATGTTGATTACAGCTCACTGCATCCTAAATATCAGGCCTCACTGGCAGCTTTCACTTCAGTGGTTGAACCGAAGACTTTTCAAGAGGCTTCTAAGAACCCCAGATGGGTTAAATCAATGAGAACAGAAATACAGGCTCTATAAGAGAATAAGACCTGGGAGATAGTTTCATTCCCACCTGGTAAAACACCTATAGGTTGTAAGTGGGTATTTAAAGTCAAACACAATTTTATATGGCACTATTGAGAGATTTAAGGCCAGGTTGGTTGCAAAAGGATACAGTCAGAAAGAGGGGCTTGATTATCATGAAACATTCTCTCCTGTAGTGAAGATAGCTACAGTCAGAGCAGTCATTTCTATAGCAGCAGCTGAGCACTGGCAGATACACCAGATGGATGTATACAATGCTTTTCTGCAGGGAGACTTATATAATGAAGTTTATATGCAGTTGCCTGAGGGATTTGCAAGTCATGGGGAGTGCAGATCCAAGAAGAAACCTGTCTGCAGACTTGTCAAATCATTATATGGCTTGAAGCAAGCAAGTAGGCAGTGGAACTTGAAGCTGACAGAAGCACTGATCAAACAAGGTTTCTTTTAGAGCCATCTAGATTATTCCTTGTTCACCAAGAGGCAAGGTACAAGCACTGTCATTATCCTAGTATATGTGGATGATATGCTCATCACAGGAAATGACATGAAATTGATAGAGGCCACTAAGGCTGGCTTACAGAAGGCATTCAAAATCAAAGATCTTGGGGAGCTGAAGTTCTTCTTGGGAATAGAATTCAGCAGGTCAAGCAAAGAAATTTTGATGAACCAGAGAAAATATGCTCTGGAGTTGATAGCAGACCTTGGTCTTAGTGGAGCTAAACCAGCATGGACTCCATTAGACAACAATAAAAAATTCACAACAAAGGAGTTGGATGAACTTATGGGAATAAAGGATGATGATCTCTTAGAGGACAGAGGACAATATCAAAGGCTGATTGGCAAGTTGTTGTATCTAACCTTGACTAGGTTGGACATAGCATTTGCAGTTCAAACACTCAGCCAATTCACGCAACAACCTAAGAAATCACATTGGGAGGCAGCCTTAAGGGTTGTGAGGTATGTGAAAAGAGCACCTGGAATGGGAATTCTGATGAGTAGTGAAAGGAACAAGAGATTGACCGCATACTGTGATGCAGACTGGGCATCTTGCCCCAATACAAGAAGGTCTGTGACAGGATTTATTGTGAAGTATGGAAGTACACTCATTTCCTGGAAGTCCAAGAAACAAAGCACAGTTTCAAGGAGTTCAGCAGAAGCAGAATATAGGAGTATGGCAAGTACGATGTCAGAACTAGTGTGGATCATAAGACTGTTCAGGGAATTAGGAGCAAGGGTGGAGTTACCAGTTTTTTTTTTTTTTGTTCTGTGATAATAAGGCAGCATTACAGATAGCTGCCAACCCTGTGTTCCATGAAAGAACAAAGCACATTGAGATCGACTGTCATTTTATCAGGGAGAAAATACAGCAATGGATGATAATGACTGGGCACATTGGCACTAAGGATCAACAGGCAGACATATTAACAAAGGCTCTACCAAGGGCACAACATGAGTATCTGGTTTCCAAGCTGGGAGTGCTAAATGTTTTTGCACCTACCAGCTTGAGGGGGAGTGTAGAAATATAGAAGTGAAGAGTTAGTTTACATATTGTAATTACAGTGTATAGTTTATTTAATACAAGCTGGTTTAGAGTTAGTTAAGTAGTTAAGTAGAGTGGGTTAGTTAAGCTGCTGACTCAGCATAGTTTGTTAGGATATTTTTGGTTGGTTAGCTTAGTTAGAAGCTATGTATATAACTTAGGGATCAAGCTTGTACAATTACAGTTTTTATTTTTAATTCACTACAACTTTCTCTCACTACTTCGCTCTAAGCTCAGCTCACTCTTAGCTAAGAAGCACTGCATACAGTAGCAAATTCTTCAATTAGATTTAAAAAGACGTAGCCCTATAAGCTTGGATGAATGTTGTTAATAAAATAAAGAAAAATGACCTAAGATTGTTAAAGTTTTTAGCAGTGTAAAAAAACATACTAAATTATAAAAATGAGATTCTCATTATCTATAATTTTTTTTTTCAAAGAACATCAGGAAACAAATTTTCATAGTACCATATTTTATTTGGAAAGCTTAATTCAAAGCGTATAAAATATGTAACAATAGGATGTTAGTTAAGATTGATTTCAATAACCTGTGAGGTGAACGATCTAGCTAAAATAGCTAAGGGATGAAGTAAGTATGACATTAAAATTAAAATGAGTACTTTGATTTACAATAATAAGTTACCGGAAAGTATTTACTAATTAGTTATAATTTGTTATTATAAGGGTGGCCGCTTATTAAAAAAATAAAAACACAAGAAAAGACACTTTATTGTAATTTGAAATTTGTCCTTTTGGAGTAATTAATAAGCAATAGCTACCTTTGCTTGTTGAAGAGTCCAATAGCAGTTGCACATACCACATACAAAAACTTGCACTTAAAAAGACGATAAAGGGAACAAAGAAATTAATTAATAGGAGTATGCATTTTGGGCATTAAGTTTAGTTTGACTATTGATTGCTTCAAAAGAAACTTTTGTTTCTAGGTATTCACATGATTCTACTGTGTGATCCAATGAATTAGGCTTATTTTCATAACGCAAATTGATACTTAAAAGAGTTTTGAAATTAGTGATAAATTTTTATTAAAAAATTTCAATACTATGAAAAAAGAAAACCACTTTGATCTCTGATCTTGATAGTTAGAAACTAACATTCGAACCATGTTTCTAACTTCTTTGTTCCATTTTTTAAGAAAATGAGTTGAAATATCTCAAATTACAAGTTCAAGATATATACAGATGATCGTATGCATATGCTACTTAACTAGAAATCGGAATTACTCCAAACATGTTAAGTTAAAATATCAAAAGTTCAAGCTCCCTTTGTAATTGTTTGTCTTTGCAGCTATCGTTTTTGAAAAACATCCTAAAAAATCCGTTGACGAAAGTACTTTTAATTTGTTCATATTTAAGCATATGAATCCCTTGTCACGTTCTTAAAGAAGTGTTCATAGCTATAGAATGTGTGTTCAAAAACTAAACAAAGTAGAAATAGTTTTGAGATAATACCACCAAATGGTAAATAGTCGAAACAATGATCTTACTAGTATTAGTATAAAATTGTGAACAGAAAGTCACAAAGAATAACACCAAGACATATTCTAAAAATTGAACAAATTGGCTCATCGGCCTGCACCAAAATTAACAAAAACTGGAGTAATCAGTATACACTTGAAATAATTATTACAACAAACTTTGGATAATGAATAATCATCAAGCAAATAATGAATATATATCTATAATTGTTCTTGAGTGTCAACCACCAAATCAAATGTGGCTGAATTTATTCATAATATGAACTTAATTACTATATAAATTACCAAACCTTAGGCATAATCACACATGCCATAAAAGCAATATCCTCCAGGCATGCACCTATGGTTACAGAATCCACAATGTCTTTTATCATAAGACAAATTCACACATTGTCCTCTGCAGCAAGTCTCTGTAAATTTACATTTTTTCTTGCAAGCCCCACAGTTATGCTTATCATAACCTAAATCCATGCACTTATTGTTACAACAAGTTGAATTTTTTCCCTCAAGAACATAACAAATTTCATTGTCTTTGTGACAATGATCAGCTGCTCTTGGATTCTTCTCTTTTAATTCAACAAGAAAACGACTTACTCTTTTCTTCAATTGTGGCACTTGAATTGAGATTTTATCCTCCTGAATACTTGCTGGTTTTTCAACACTTTGCATGTTGGTGAGTATAGTAATAGTGAATACCATGACAATGGCAATAGGAATCAATATTTTCATCACCGCCTTCATTATATTTTTGTTGAAGGTGAAAGGTATATTAAGGGTGCTCGATTTTGTTCCTATTGAGGGGTGGGAAAGAAGAAGTAACAAACTATTTAGTTTGGTGATGTGTTTAGCTTGTTGACGGGTTTGGAGAGACACTTGAAGGGTTTTATACTGGAGGTCAAGTTAATTATATATATAAAAAATGATTTTACTTTGTAATGCAATTCTAACTAGTCACTTAGCCGTGTAAAAATTATTTGTGAGGTTAGTATACAAAATAGTATTATAGTTTCTTTTTAACTTAATGGTGAAATAAGATGGGGAGTTGACTTTTGAAATAGCTGGCGGAATGTGAACAAGCAGCTAGCAGACTTAAGAAAGAACTGAAGAAATAATTAATGGTTGATTATTGGAGTAATTAATAGAATACCTTTGTTTGCTACAATTTTGCCGACTTGACATGATACTGCTTGTATATATGGTTTTGCATGTTGGAAATTGAAGCTATCTAAGAGTACATGGACACTAGGCATTGTTGTCTTTAATTTTAAGACTTAAATTAATTTACTTCTTCAGGTTGCGTGAGTATGTTTTAAAGTGGTTTAGAAGAAAACTTTACATGTCTACATTAACATTAGGAGTGTACCTTTGTTTTCTACTGCTGAAATTGATTGTTACAGAAGTGAAAGAGTAACTCTTTTTTGTGGTTCTATGAAGGAAAACAGTTATATTGCTTATAAGTTTGAACTTTATCCTAATAGGGGCGGTTGGCATATTAGTATGTTTCTCGTAAAAATCTTTCCAAGTTACAAAAGATGCAAACTTATCAATTATTTCTAATTAATTTCTTCTAATATTTTTCTCGTATAGGAGTATTTATGATATTTTATTAATTCAATAGGAGTATGCATTTATTGAGACTTTGTTGATATCAATTTTACCAATTTCATAATTTTAAAAAGTTAATTAGTTCCTATTGAATATATATAGATATTGTAAACATATAACTTATAAGCAACATATTTTGTAGCATTGTTCAGCTTCAGAATTGTGTGAATCGAGTACTATTAACAGCAAAATATATATATATATATATATATATATATATATATATGTATATATATATATGTATATATATATATATATATAGATATTGTAACTTTTTCAATGTTTGAACTAGTAGAGATTACGAAAACAAGTATCGTGTGTCTATAATCTCACAGTAATTACTTTTCGATTACGAATCAAACGTGATAAAGGAAGATTATTGATTCAGAAAAATTGAGTCGATCGAAATTGAGTCGTGAACTCTTGCATCTGCAGAGGAGAAAAATTTCAAAAATAAAAAGAGAGGTAAAACACTACTTAAAAACTATAGACTTACTATAATTATTCACTCATTCATACAACTTTCTCTATGTATGATGATCAAAAGATATTGACCAAGTAGATGATATTTAACTCCATCGCAGAAGTGTAGTTGTTACCATTATCCGAAAACCACCGCTCTTTATTTCCATTTCAATTTTTTTCTTCTATCTTAGACGATTTTCATTCTTATTGAAAATAAAGTCTTATATTTAAACATGACTCGTGGTCTATGGGTGGTACAATATTAGTAAAGGAGGCCCATATCAGACAGAGATGACAGACGTACTTCCATAAACTCTTAAACTCGGAGGACGACGGCCATATTGTGTTGGGTGACTTAGCTCACTCAGAGAGTTGCCAAGATTATGGGTATTGTAGGCGTATAAGAGTAGAAGAAGTTAAGGGGGTGATCCGAGAGATGCGATAGGGAAGAGCGACTGGCGAGACGAGATTCTAGTAGAATTTTGGAAGAGTGTAGGCAGAGCAGGTTTAGAGTATTCGGAGAGAGGTATCGTGGTGTATGTTAATTGTAGATGAGACACGCAGTGGTACGATGTCAATGAGATGTTGGAGGTGTGGAGACAGACGTTAGAGTCTAAAGGCTTCAGGCTAAGCAGGATGAAAACATAGTACATGGAATGCAAGTTTAGTGATGCATCGGATGAGTCGCATGTGGAAGTGAGGCTTGATTTTCAAGTCATTCCCAAGAAATGAAGGTTCAAATATCTTGGTTCAATCCTCCAAGTTAATGAAGAAATTGATGATGATGTCACACACCGTATAGGAGTAAATTGGAATGAAATGGAGACTCGCTTTCGGGATACTATGTGACAAGAGAGTGCCTCCTAGCCTCAAAGACAATTTTTATAGAGTGATTGTTAGACCAACTATGTTGTATGGGGCAGATTTTTTGCCAATCAAGAACTCACACATTTAAAAGTAGAGTGTGGCAAAAATGTGAATGCTTAGATGGATGTGTGGGCACACTAGGTAACTTGGGGCATTGGCATGGCAGGACACCTCAAGTTTTAATCATGAAGTATGGGGTCTTCTAATCATTAATATGACATTAAAAGCTTCTAACTACCTAACCTTCTCGCCCCAAAGTTTTTATGTTACACAATAGTCCAAGTATAAAAGGCCACTTTTTTGCCAAATTTGGTCATAAACCTAGATCTACGCAGCCTTTTCCTCTCTCTTCTCCCCCATTTTGCCCTCTCAAATCCTTATTCGTGTCATTCTTCTTGTTTCTTCAATCTACACTACGTCTTATGATTGTTTCTTTAATCTAAGCAATCATAAACGAAATATAACACATACTCATTTCTTATTCTCCATTAAGAAAATTTGTGAATGTTCATCATTATTAAATATTGAAATTTTTGAAATGGGTTATAAAAAATCAACTAAATTTGTGTACTATTTTCAAGTGGGTGTTGTTTAGAATTGTTAGGAATAGTAGTGAGAGGTTGAATATAAAATTTAAGATCATTTGGACTGGATTTGGTCAATTTTAGACTAAAATCGATGTTGAAATTTTTTCTTAGGGCGATGAACATCTATTAGGATACTCGGAACATCCTAATAGAGAGACGTTTGAAACATCCTGACGGATGTTCCAAACATCTTGAACATCAATACAAATGTTCCGAACATCTTGATAGGCAAGATGCTTCGAATATCTGGAAAGATGTCGTGAACATCAAGAGATATGTTATTAATTAACATCCTGCCAGATGTTCTGAAATCTCTCAAGATGTTTAGCAAATATATATTTTACCCATCAAACTATTGTACAAATTATTTGACATATTTTCATTTGTTTTTTGCCGAAAATGGTTTGTAGATGGTACTGACAAATGGAAAACACAACTATTTATGCAGCAAAGTGAATTCAAGAATTCAAAGAAAAGTTTACCTTGTCGGAGCTAGGTGCATTGTGGGAGTAGAAGTTTCTGTACTTTATATTGTCAATGGTTTTACCAATCATATACTCATAGATTAGTATAAATATCTTAGTTCTTATTGCCTTGTTTTGCTAGAGCCAAGACAAGATTTATAAAATGATTTATGATTTATCAAGATTTAAAGCATTTTCTTTTGTCATCCCAAGTTGACGTTAAGTTATTGGCTAAGTATGAATTTAGTCTCCTCATATGATAATCATTCCCTATGCAGACCCTATCAATCTAGCTCCTCCAAAAGAATCATGGATGATCCCTCTTGAGGAGGTAATTTTTCCAGTACCTGCACCTCCAAGACTGACCAAGGCAGGAAAGAGAAGAACTAAGCTAATCCATCAGTTGGGGAAGTACTTCAGAGGAAAAATAAATATGGCATCTGCAAAACATATGTTCACAAAAGAACTACATGCCCCATGTGACGTAGGGGAAATGAAGATACAAGCCAGCTTGTAAATTCTTGACTTTGTATATTGGATGTTTGTCCTATTTGTAAACCTGAAAAAATTCATTTATGTATATTTATTTGTTGTTACTATCGCTAACTTGCATATTTATTACCCTTTTCGAAACATACTTATGTCGTTTAAGTCATTTGCATAAGCTGTTCCGAACGCTGGCTCAATTTTAGACGTGCATACTTTCCTGAATCTTTAGAAACATCTATAAAGTCGTTCCGAACATATTTACAAACCCCAAACTCCAACCCTAAACCCTAAAACCCTAACCCAGGAAGTGAATACGTTCAGAACATCTTTTTCAAGTTCGGGTTTAATATGTTTATCGTTCGGAACATATAATATGTTTATCTTCTAGATTTATCACTTTAACTCCACCAAATGGTTGATAATCTGGTAGATTTATCACTCTAACATGTACAATTATAATTTTAAGTGATAATCAACTTGATTATCACTATAACTTGTATAGTTGGTCATGTTAAGTGATAATCATCTTGATATATCACTCTAACTTATATAGCTGGTCATGCTAAGTGATAATCTTTCACAGTTATCACTCTAATGTGTATAATTGATCATGTTAGTTGATATTTTTATAGTCTATAAACTCTAAATTGTATAATTGGCCATTTTAAGTGATAATCTTTCATAATTATCACTCTAACTTGTATAATTGGTCATTTAGTTGATATTCATCTTGATTTATCATTATAACTTGTATGTTTGGTCATTTTAGTGGATATTCATCTTGATTTATCACCACAAATTGTGTATTTGGTCGTTTTAATTGATATACTTGTAGATTTTTCACTATAACATGTATAATTGGTCATTTTATTTGATATTCATCTTGATTTATCATTATAACTTATATATTTGGTAATTTTATTTGATATTCATCTCGATATATCACTCTAACTTGTATAATTGGTCATGTTAAGTGATTATACATCTTAATATATCACTCTTACTTGTATAATTGGTCATTTTAAGTGATAATCATCTTGATATATCATTCTAACTTGTATAATTTGTCATTTTAAGTGATAATCATCTTGAGATATCAGTCTAACTTGTATAATTGGTCATTTTAAGTGATATTCTTTTAGATTTATCACTATAACTTGTATAGGTGGTCATGTTAAGTGATAATCATCTTTATATATCACTCTAACTTGTATAAGTGGTCATTTTGAGTGATTAACTTTTATTATTATCACTCTAACTTGTATAATAGATCCTGTTAGTTGATATTCTTGTAGATGTATCACTTTAAACTGTATAATTGGTCATTTTAAGTGATAATCTTTCATAATTATCACTTTAACTTGTATAATTAGTTATTTTAGTCTATATTCATCTTGATTTATCACTATAACTTGTATATTTGGTTATCTTAAATGATATTCTTGTAGATTTGTCACTATAACTTGTATAGTTGGTCATATTAAGTGATAATCATCTTGATATATCACTCTTACTTGTATAATTGATCATTTTAAAAGATTATATTACATAATTATCACTCTAACTCTTATAATTGAGCATGTTAGTGGATATTCATGTAGATATATCACTCTAAAATGTATAATTGGTCATTTTAAGTGATAATCTTTTATAATTATCACTGTAACTTGTATAATTAGTCATTTTAGTTGATATTCATCTTGATTTATCACTATAACTTGTATAGTTGGTCATCTTAAGTGATATTCTTGTAGATATATCACTCTAAATTATATAATTGATCATTTTAAGTGATAATCTTTCATAATTATCACTCTATCTTGTATAATTGGTCATTTTAGATGAATATTTTAGTTGATATTCATCTTAATTTATCACTATAACTTGAATAATTAGTCATTTCAAATGATATTCTCGTAGATTTATTACTATAACATGTATAATTGGTCATTTTAAGTGATAATCATGTTGATATATCACTCTAACTTGTATAATTGGCCATTTTAAGTGATTATACATCTTGATATATCACTCTAACTTGTATAATTGGTTAAATATTGTTCAGGCATTCAAAACGTCTATGTATCGTTTGAGTTTGTTATTTAAAAGTTCAGAACATCGACCTTCATGTTTGACGCATCCATTCGGTCATTCAGAACAATTAAAGTTATAATTAGGTTATTATATTTCATAGTTATCACTTTTGCTTGTATTATTGAATATACTAAGTATAACTTTGATCATTCGCCTATATCTTTTATAGTTGGTCATATTAAGTTATAATCATCTTGATTTTATTATTCTAACTTGTATAAATGGTTATTTTAAGTGATAATCTTTCATAATTATCACTTGAACATTATCAGTTTATCATATATTGTGCAGATGTTGGGAGCATCTATGAGTTGTTTCAGATGTAGAAGAAGAATAAACGAAAAGAATAAAGAATATGGATATATAATGGCGTGGGATACATTTTATTTCCTTTGGAAGTCAACTGCAAGCTTTAGAACCTCACACACCTAATATAGTGTTGTACACGGGTCCAATATGTTCGGAACTACTACATTAGTCGTGGCAAACGATGTAAGGAAGTTCCGAATGTATGCTCAAAATTTGAAAAGTACACGAAAAAGTAACTCTATCGATTGACCCTAATTTTCATAATAAAACAAGAATAAAGAAGTTTTATTGAATCCTTAATCTATGTTTGAATGTTTGTAATATTTATCATGATGAATGCATGGAGATTACTCATGATTAATGCTTGCAGTATTTATAGAGTACAAGAATTGTGTATGAAAAGATTGTCTTGAAACGAGAACAAGTGTAAAAATACCGTATAACGAACTGTTGGAATCATTTGATGAAACTGTTCGAAAAAATTATTTAGTTTTGAGACCTTTGTGTCTCCATTCAAAGTCTAAACATTCATGAAATGCATTTGGAACATCGTAATAGCGCTCCGAACATCACTTTTCTTTGAACATCTTTCAAGATGTCTTGAACATCTAAAATATGTTATTAACATTCAAATAAAAAATATTAAAAAAAAATTATAACTACTAATATTTAGACATATACTATGAAAGATTATCCATATATTACATATCTACAAGAAAGATTAAACGATTATCGTCTACTTCTTTTTCATTATATATATATATTGATGTCTTATAAATAAGTATTTAAATCATATGATAGTACATAAGATGTTAACATCTAAAATCACTCTGGTAGATATTTAAACATCGGTGGAAAGTGAAATATCTCATAAGAAGTTTCAAACATCATCCAGGAAGATCCGAACATACTTGTAGACGTTCAAAACTTCCAATATGTTTGAAATATCTTGAGTATTTTTTTATTTATTTCAGAAATAAGATAAATAAATAAACAAAGGGTGGTTGTATATATTGTGTGATAATACTGGGTATGTTGTTGCTGTTGTTGTTTGTGGAGGCTGTGTATACAAGTGGAATTTACAAAATTTTGGTACATTTTGTTGAGGGGTTGTGCATACAAAAAAGTATCTTGAGAATAAGATAAGTGTAATTAGACGGGTTGGGTAGCTCGAGTGTGAAAAAGTGTGAAAAAACTTATTATTTTTCTAAGTTTATTTTTCTAGATTTAAAAAGGATGTTTCGAACGTCTTGAGTAATGCTAGGAACCTCCATCAAGACGTTCCGTCCTTAATATGTTGGTACTATTTTTTTTTAGTTCATCACTCGAAGATAAATAATTCTAA
This sequence comes from Petunia x hybrida, assembly GCA_037355625.1. Classification (NCBI taxonomy): domain Eukaryota; kingdom Viridiplantae; phylum Streptophyta; class Magnoliopsida; order Solanales; family Solanaceae; genus Petunia; species Petunia x hybrida. The sequence goes on along the minus strand of JBBBVM010000053.1, from coordinate 1,921,794 downwards.
ATAAGGAGAGAGGCTTCGGAAGTTAACTCTACCATTTTTTTTTTAAAAAAATGAACAACGTTGATGATTTGCAGGTACACTAATTCTGTCTAATGATTGCCGCTTTCCTTATATTTCTCATTTGTCACTCACCGATGGAATTTTTTTTTTTGAGGATAAAAAAATTGAATAATATTTTTATTCCAAATTTTATCTCAACGTCTAGACAAATGATACTTCCAACATTCTGACAGAAGATGTTCCGAACACCCTGACATTTATTCCGAACTTCGTGATAGAAGATGCTCCAAACACCGTGACAAATGCCCCCAAAAAAATATTTAAACTGCGACGTTTTATTCAAAATTCATCCAAAGCAACTCAAATCAACACCAAATTATCTCAAATTTTATACTTAAGATCCAAATACCTTTCTCAATCATTTCAGACAATACCCACTCCAAAATAACATAAAATTCATGTTCGAATTTTTAAACCCACTTCAAATTTTTAGATAATTTTGGATAAGAAGAAGAAGAAGAAGAAGAAGACGACGATGACACTGTAGACAACAAAAAGTAGTTGAAGAGTATGACGAGAAAGATGAATATAATGAGAAGAAGGTGAAGAAAAGAAAATAGAAGAGGAGAAAGATGAAGAAGATATAATAAAACAAGAAGAGAAAATAGAGAATTTTTATTTATTTATTTTAAAAATTTGTGGTCTTTAATTTTTGATCCCAAGAAGTTTAAAAATTTTGTTACTTTTAATTATAGCCCACAAAATTTTAGAAATACTAATTTGGTCACTGATTAGTCCTAATCACACTTAGAATAAAAAGAAAAAGAAAAAAATAGAAGGTCCTGTCACGCAAAAAAAAAAAAAAAAAACGTTAAGGGTTCTGGAACACCAGTAATTTGATGACTCTTTGCTTGAGCTATTGAGATTAAAAAATGATTCTAAATAGTCTGCCCAACCAAGTTATGATTTGTAGGGTAGTAATGTGGTAAAACAATTTCTGATTAAGACCTTTAAGGAAGGTAAGTAAATAACTTTAAACCTTACAATTTCCCAGTCGCATCTTAAAGCAAAAACAGGCCGTACCTAATCAAAGCTTCTTAACAAGAAGATTAACCCCATGTTTGGGTTCAAGAACCAAACTAAAAGTAGGTGAGTGTACATATTTAGGTGAAATAGATAACGAAAAGTTGGACAAAATAACTGAAATTAGGATCTTGAGTTCTAGTAGAGCCAAGTTTTGTCCCAAACATATTCTTTGTCCTGCACCAAATGGCATGTAAAAATGTGGATATTTACAGGCACCAGTTACTCCATTTTCAAATCTATCTGGTTTGAATTCATAAGAATTTGGTCCCCATACTTCTGGATCTGTATGCAATGTTGGCACCATTAACCAAGTTGATAGACCCTTTGGCGTATAAATATCACCTAGTTTCATATCTTTATAGGCCTCTCTTGCTATCACAGCTACTGGAGGATATAATCGCATTGACTCGAAAATAACCATAGTGAGCTGTCAAAGCAAAATTAGAACAAGTATGCATTTAGCTTAGCTTATTATAAAAGTGATTGTATAAATAAGCAAGTGTTTGGATGAAATGCATTGAAATTACTAATAATAAGTTGTTAGTGTGTGTGAAAAGAAAGGGCGAATAAACAGCTTTTCTATTAATGATTTCAATCTTCTGATAGAAAATATAGAATCCTCACGGTAATTGTACTTGAATAATTTCTAGATTAAAAAAGTTGAAATAAATTTAGGTAATTTTCAATTGCAAAAATGTGAACCTGCTTCATTCGACGAATCATATCTGCATCAGGAAGTTGTCCTTTACAAATTTCTAATACCTCATCTCGAACTCGACTTTGCCATTCTGGATTTAGAGCTAGTAACATAAGACACCATTCTGCTGTAACAGCAGTTGTCTCATATGCAGCTAAGTAAATATTTTTGCAATTATCCACAACAAATTTATCTATCAATTCTTGGCTCCAACTATCACTATCTTTTGCAGTTTCTACTATTGTTTGTAGCAAATCATTCTCATATCCTGCTTCTTTCCTTTCTTTAACTACTTGTAAGATCAATGATCGAACCTTCTTCTCTAGTGCCCAAGACTCCCTGTTACTCTTTAGTGGAATATACCTATTACAACAAGTAAAGATATAGTTGTATAGAAATAAAATAGTACTAATTTTATTTAAACTTCGACTAGTAAAAATATAGGAAAGACGGTCAAATTGCATATGTACTATCTGAAATTGAGCAATTTTGTCGTCCAATAGACTTTTGGTTTAATATTACCCACCGTTCTCGCTTTTGCACCTGACCCTAACGAGCTCCAGTGTGATGTAATTTTAAACAAATGTTGACAGTAAGCTTGAATCTTCTTGAAGAATTCGGACACAGCTAAGGTCCACACATTTAACGTTGCTGGAGCTCCACTAATGGCAAGGACTACTAGATGATTTGCTAAAGGCGAGTGTATTAATAAACCAAAAGTGTAATGGATGGCAACATTGAACAATTTCAAATAGTACAGGAGCAATATTGGACCTTTTCCAAAAACTGAAAAAGGCAGCCCGATGCACAAAGCATTCCGCGTTCACGCAGGTCTGGGGAATGGCCCCACCCCAAGGGGTGTGATGTATGCCGCCTAACCTTATGCAAGCATAAGTGATTGTTTCTAAGGCTTGAACCCATGATCTATAGGTCACACGAAGACAACTTTACCAATTGTTCCAAGATATAAATATGTGACCTAATAAACTTTCCATCCAAATCTTGGAACCTGAGCAGTTTCCATAAGAAATAAATAAATTAAAAGGTATATGAAGGTACTGCACCTCATTCCTGGAATCCTATTTAGTAGAATAGCTTTTGAGACACTCTCAAAGAGAGCTCTAATTTTGGAGAAAATTTCTTCACCCTTAGAATAGCTACTTCCAAAACAGGCCTTAGATATCACATCACCAGAAAAACTTCTCATGTATGGTTCAATGTTTATGTCTACTATTTCATTCTGATGAGCTTCAATCTCAGTTTTCCATGAGTCTATGAGTATTTGTGCAGACTCTTGTATCTGCATAATCATCCCCTGCCAAGAGAAATTGAAATTACATGCATTACATATAAAGACGGAGCTAGGATTTCTAACTTTATGGGTTTTGGATTTTAAAACCAAGACTTCAAGTGCCAATAACTGATTCTTAATACAAATATAATGTTTGGGCAAAAACTACTGGGTTCAACTTGTTAGGAATTTTATAAAAATATGGGGCAGCAAAAATGGTTAAAAATATTATTGAAATTTGTCTCTCATAATTTCATGCTAATTATAGGGCTTTATATAGCCACACAATTGAAGTAGTAGACTTCAAATCCACTAGAGTAGTAGAGTCTTACTACAACTAATAACATGAGATTCTACTAAACTCATACTAGAACTAAACAACTTCTAGAAGTAACAGAAGCAATATCCAACACAACTAAACCCGTATATGGAATAATTTGGGAAATCATAATAATAGTTTTTACATACCTTAACTTTGTCAAAGTGAAATTCAGGGGCAAGAATCTTCCTCTGAGAAGCCCAAGCTGTCCCAGATGTACCTATGATACCTTCACCAAGCAAAGGCTTAAGTGGTTTCACATCAGAAGGTCTCCCTAAATCCAAAGATGTACAAGTTGTGATCTCTTTCACTACGTCACTTCTACTTGCATGCAGAATTTGGCCAGGCCCAATCGAAAACGTGAACAAGTTTCCTGTACATTTTAATTGCAAAAAGAAATGTGAAAAAATTAACTTATAAGTATATAATAACAGTGTAAAGATCAATTTCAGGTTACTTGCATCTTCTAGTTTACTAATTTCTCTTGTTATGAACAATTTTGGTATGCACTCAAAATTTGTCTTTCGTAAGCTCTATGCTCAGTCAAACACCGTGATATAAGAAGAAATGGAAGGAGTGTGAGGTTAAATATGACAAACCATATTGATTGCGCCATCCTTCAAAGAATGGAAAAAGAACAGCTTCAATTTTGTGACTAATTGGAGCATCAGCTGTCCCTGCTGCTAGCTTTTTCGCCTTCTTGAATTCCAATGCATTTCCAATCAAAAAGGTCGATGGTGGCCCTTCAATTCCCTGCTTCTTGAGCACTGCCCTGATCTTCTTAGGATTCACCACGAGTGTATTATACAAACTAACAAGCAATCTTAAGAAGTAGATCAAACTAAGGGGTACTAATACTTTGAAAATTAGAGTGTTAGTATCCATGGTTAAAAATCTCTATTAATCAGGTCCTAGTTAGAAATTGTACTTCCTTAGAATGGAAGTGGATTTATAGCCTGTAGTTCAGGGAATAGTAATACTACTAGTTTTTTATCTAGCCGGCACTAGCATATGTACTTATCTTTTGTCCTAATTTACTTAACACATACAGATAAGATTCGCATGAATGTGTCAATTTAAATTAAGCAGATTAAATGATAGTATAACTAATTTCTAATAACATTGAACATCCTGAATTGAGTCAACGTACCGTTCTTGGATGTGCTTGGATGGTTGCATCTTATAATTTGCCGACCCTCATTAAATTAAACAGTGTCAAAATTATGGATATAAGTGGAATGGGAAATACTTTCTGGAAAAATTATTTATTAAAGACCGGTAATAATAATAGCATCCCATAGTGTTTTGATGATACTTTTGACTGTTAAGATTGATAGTAATGGATGAGTATTGATTAAAACTATGATATAAATTTAAGAGCTGATATAATCGTGAAAGAAAATAACTTCCGCCCAAAGCTGTGATGGAAATCATTAATTCTCTTTTGCCAGAAAGAGTTCTTCCTCCTCTTCTCACGCTCTCAATAGATATATGCGCTTGGCTGGTTTTATATGGCAATTAGCAAGTAGGACTCTAGTTAATTCCCCGTGGAATCTCTCTTGGTATTAAGAACTTCAAATATTTGGAAAACATGCGCTGGCTGTTAGCTCGCCTAGCATCCGACCAGCATAAGAACTATTGGTTTCTGGAGGAGTAAGGTTTTTTTAGTTTGTATACTAGAGAGAGAACGCCCATGCTAGGCACTGGCCTATAGTTTTATGTATCTCATAAAAAATCATCTAGTTTCACGATCCTAATTAGTGTCATGTTTATAGTTTGTTATATCGTTGATGATTCACAATTAAGAAAGTAAAATCCTTTCAAAGAAACCAGCTGTAACATTCTTGTATTGGTTGCATCTTTCCTTAATTTTAGCGCATAAAAGTCTGATCATTGGATTGTTTTCTGCTCTAATACCACTTCTATTTATTGAAGCTGAGTGATTGCAGTTGGCAGTTAGTGGTTAGTTAGAGTGATTAGCTGGCAGTTAGTGGTAGTTAGTTAGGAGGTTGTATAGCTGTCATCTTTGTAACTTAAAGGGTGTAGTTAGTTAGAGTAGAATGGTAGTTAGTTATACATTGTATAGTGTATGAATAGTAGTTTAGGGAGTAATGAAGATCAGTTCATTTTTGCCACACAAAATATCTTAGCTCAGATTCTCTCTCCTCCCTAAACTCCATCTTAGCTTGATCACTAAGCAAGCTGTTAACACACATGAATTTCTTCATGGTATCAGAGCAGGAGACAATTGATCTCGCTCACTGCTGAATCACAGTATCTGTTTCTTCTGCATTCTCATTCAGATCCTCAGAACAAATTGTTTTTTGAAGCTTTTCAAATTAGTAACAATGGCGGTACCAACAGTAACCCAACATTTCAGAGAGGAGAGATTGATCACAATCATCCACTCTATATACATCCATCTGATACACCTGGATCAGTACTGATTTCAGTTCAGCTTACAGGAAGTGAAAATTATGGCATTTGGAGCAGATCTATGCGAATTGCAATTCTAGGAAAAGGAAAATTAGGGTTCATAACTGGAACTTGTAGGAAGTTGTCATTTGATGAAGCTTTACATGAACAGTGGGAGAGATGTGTTGCGATTGTACACTCGTGGCTTATGAATTCAGTTGCTAAAGAGTTACTCAACAGTATCATCTATGGTACAAGTGCTCACCTTGTCTGGGAAGATCTGAATGAGAGGTTCAACAAAGCTAATCGTATGAGGATATTCCAGATTCATCATGAAATTGCAACCCTAACTCAAGGTACTAAATCTGTTTCATCCTACTATTCAAAATTAAAGGAGTTATGGGATGAGTTTGATGTGCTAGTTACTCTGCCTAATTGTGGTTGTGAGAGATCTAGGGAGTATGTTGAACATCTTCAACAACAGAAGCTGTTACAGTTTCTCAATGGCCTTAATGAATCCTATGATCAGGCCAGAAGGCAAATCCTATTAAACTCCACAGTAGTGACAGTTAATCAGGCCTATAATATGATAGTTGAGGATGAAACTCAAAAACCTGTTAGCATGAATGTTATGAATGAAAGGAATGATCCCATTGCTATGAATGTTGGTCGAAATGGACAATATCAGTATCCAGGTGGAAGAGGTAGGAATGATCAGTATGGTAGAGGAAGAAACAATCAGTATAGCAGGAATAATCAGTCCTGAAGAGGTAGAGGAAGAAGATCATTTCCTCCATGTGATCATTGTGGACTGAAAAATCATGCTAAGGAGAATTGCTACTTCATCAAAGGCTTCCCAGATGACTACAATCAGAGAAGATCCTATGCAGGGGAGAAACAACCATATGTCAACATGAATAGTGCAGGAAACACTGATCAACCCTTCATGCCAGGAAACTCAGTGCAATCTACATCACAGGCTGATGGTAAAGTGCTTCAAGTGAATCAAAGGGGCACTACTTCACTGAGGAACAGTATAATCAGATTCTGAATTTGCTTAACAGGGACTCAGATGATCACTATGTGAATATGGCAGGTATTGGTACTTGTTTAATGTCCCATGCTAAGCATAAGGAGTGGATACTTGATTCTGGAGCATCTCACCATATCACACCCAACTTAGAATCACTGAATCAACAAAATAGACTCAATCCATCTAGCAATGACAAAATTCATCTTCCTAATGGTGAAAAGGCTAACATTATGCACATTGGAGAAATAGATATACTGGATCAGGGCACACTAAAGAATGTGTTACATGTGCCAGACTTTAAATTCAGTTTGTTATCAGTATCAAAGTTGACTAAGGATCTCTCTTGCTCTGTCACTTTTTTCCCAAATTTCTGTGTGCTACAGGACCTTTACAGTGGCAGGGTGAGGGGACTGGTAGAGAAAAAGCTGGCTTGTACATAATGAAGGAAGTTGCAGGAGAAACAAGAGGTAGAATAAAAGCTGCTGCTGTGTCTAGAAGAAGTGAAGACTACAAGCTCTGGCAAAAAAGGCTTGGCCATCCATCACTATCAATAATGAAGAATATAGCTATGCTGAAAGGTAGCACAAACAGTTTCACTCATAATGATTGTACTATATGTCCTATAGCAAAGCAGACTAGATTGCAGTTCCCAACTAGTACCTCAAGAAGTGATTTTCCTTTCCAACTTGTACATCTGGACCTATGGGGACCATATAAAACTGCTACCTTTGATAAGAAATCCTACTTTCTCACAGTAGTGGATGATTTTACCAGGTATACTTGGATATATTTGTTACAACTCAAAAGTGAAATAATAGTTGTTTTGAGAACATTCTTTGCCATGGTGAGGAACCAGTTTGGAATCACAATAAAAGTTGTCAGATCAGATAATGGCACTGAGTTCTTCAGTACTCAATGTGCTGAATTGTTACAGGAGTTAGGGGTAATTCACTAGAGTAGCTGTGTTTATACTCCACAACAAAATGGAGTTGTGGAGAGAAAACACAGACACATACTGGATACAGCCAGGGCCTTGAGATTTCAAGCCAATATACCAATTGCCTACTGGGGTACGTGTGTCAAAACTGCTGTATATTTGATCAACATAATGTCCTCTAGTGTTCTAGGGGGAGAAATACCTTATGAGAAGCTGTATAATAAGAAGGTGAACTTAAGCCACTTAAGAGTCATGGGATGCCTGTGCTATGCAACAAATCTATTGAAGAATGACAAGTTTGGAGAAAGGGCCAAAGCATCAGTACTTATGGGCTACTCAGAGACTCATAAAGGGTACATACTCATGGAACTGAATAGCAGACAGTTCTTTGTTAGCAGGGATGTACAGTTTAGAGAAGCAGTCTTTCCATTTGAGACCTCAGGTGAAGCAGACAACATGCTTTTCACAGACTTTGAACTTGCCATGGGAGAAGGAGACTTAGATGCAACTTTGTAATCTGAGAGACATCCAGAGTCAGGCACAACTGTAACTCCAGAAGATGCTACTGATAACCATCCAGAACATGAAGGGGAATTGCTACCGAATGAATTATAGCACAATGAAGATGAAATTCATCCTGAAGTGGAAGTTGGTGAACCAGCTGTTGTTCCAACTTATGTTAGGAGAACAACAAGAGAGAGTAAGGAACCAATCTGGATGAAGGACTATGTCACAAAAGATAAAGGGAAGAACAAAAGTAACAGTTGCTCATATCTATGTCACAAAAGATAAAGGGAAGAACAAAAGTAACAGTTGCTCATATCCCATCAGCAACTATTTGAGCTATGCAAAGACATCTCCTAAGTATCAAAGCTACTTGGCCAAAACTTCCACTCTGGTGGAACCAAAATGTTTCAAGGAAGCAGTCAAGGATATCAGATGGGTTGAAGCAATGAAGCAGGAAATCAAAGCCTTGGAGGACAACAAAACCTGGAAGCTTGTGGATTTGCCTAGAGGAAAGAACACTGTAGGCTCAAAATGGGTCTACAAAATAAAATACAAAGCAGATGGGGAGATAGAGAGATTCAAAGCTAGGCTTGTAGCAAAGGGATACAGCCAAAGGGAAGGCCTGGACTACCATGATACTTTTTCACCTGTAGCTAAGATGGTCACAGTAAGAGCAATCATAGCTTTAGCTGCTTCAAGGAACTGGAATCTCTGGCAAATGGATGTGTACAATGCTTTTTTGCAAGGAGACCTGAGAGAAGAAGTTTATATGGAAGTTCTGAAGGATTCAGAAAGAATGGAGAGAAGAAGGTTTGCAGACTGCTCAAGTCACTATATGGACTCAAGCAGGCATCCAGGCAATGGAATATTAAATTGACTGAAGCTCTTTTGGAAGCAGGCTTTACACAGAGTCATCATGATTACTCCCTATTCACAAAGAAGCAACAAGGAGAAATGGTGATAATTCTAGTGTATGTGGATGATCTACTCATCACTGGAAGCAGTGAAGAACAAGTTGAGTTGGCAAAGGGAATTTTACATCAGAAGTTCAAGGTAAAGGACCTTGGAGAACTAAAATTTTTCTTAGGAATTGAAGTGCTCAGGTCAGCTGAAGGCATATTGTTGAATCAGAGAAAATACATACTTGAGTTGATTTCAGAAATTGGTTAAGTGGAGCTAAGCCTGCTGCTACTCCACTTGAAACAAATCAGAGATTCACCACAATAGAGTTTGATCAATATGTGGGAATACATGGAGATGCAGTGCTACATGACATAAGTGCTTATCAGAAACTGATTGGGAAGCTCTTGTACATGACAATTACAAGACCAGACATTAGCTATGCTGTGCAGACTCTTAGTCAGTTCATGCAAATGGCTAAGAGATCTCATTGGGATGCAGCAGTAAGAATTGTGAGGTACTTGAAGACTGCTCCTGGGCAGGGAATTCTATTCAAGTCATGTTATACTAATCAGTGAAGATGTTGGTGTGATTCAGACTGGACAGCCTGTCCAAATACTAGGAGATCAGTCACTGGATATGTAGTTAAGTTTGGGGATTCATTAATATCCTGGAAGTCAAAGAAGCAACAGGCTGTGTCCAGAAGCTCTGCTGAAGCAGAGTACAGGAGTATGACATCCTCTGTGGCTGAGATCACATGGTTGTTGGGCTTGTTCAAGGAGTTAAATGTGCTGGTGTACAGACCTGTGACAGTATTCAGTGATAGCAGATCAGCCATGCAGATAGCTGCTAACCCTATATTTCATGAGAGGACTAAACACATTGAGAGTTCATAAGGGACAAGATCAAGAGTGGTGCAGTCAGAACAGTTTTTGTAGGCACAAAGGAAAAACAAGCTGATCTGCTCACCAAGGCTCTTACTTATGCTCAACACATGTACTTAATGAACAAGCTTGGAGTATTCAATGTCTTGGATCCTCCAGCTTGAGGGGGAGTATTGAAGCTGAGTGATTGCAGCTGGCAGTTAGTGGTTAGTTAGAGTGATTAGCTGGCAGTTAGTGGTAGTTAGTTAGGAGGTTGTATAGCTGTCATCTTTGTAACTTAAAGGGTGTAGTTAGTTAGAGTAGAATGGTAGTTAGTTATGTTGACACCCAATTTTGTCCCGAAAATTTTAATTAGTGTCTAATTATTTAAGTAAAAATAAATTTCAAAACTTTAAGGTGAATTAATGGAATTTGGAAGAAAAGAGTAAATTTTGCAAAAACATCGCTCAATTTCAGCTTACCCCGTGCAACACCCCTATTTATTTAATTATCTTGGAAAAGAGGCTAATTTCGCACTCAAGCCAATTTTCAGCTCACTTATGTAAAGGCATATATACATAATACATAATATGTATACACTTCCCTTTCACCCAAAGCCCATACCCCGTTTCCCACTTCAGTCACCCGCGACTCGATTCCCATTCTCCCCTTACCCGCGACCCGATTCCAACCCTTCGACCCGCGATTGGTCCTCAAATTCCCTCCAAACCCTCTAATACATCCAAGAATCCGTACTCTCTGGTCCCTATTCCCTCTCTCCAGTACGAGCATTGATCTTAGCCGTGGATTTTGAATGAATCGAATCCGAGCCCTCAAATTTCAAGCACTCAAATTCCTTAGAGATAAGGATGAAACGGTCGGATCCCTGAAGAGATTAGACCATTTCACCCTTGTCTCATAAGGAGAGCAATGGGAACAAGTAAGGGGTCGTTAGGAAAATCAAAGGAATCCGAAAACCCTAGTTCGCAGGTATATAATCTTCTTTATGTTCATTTTAGAAAAGGGGGAGGGTGGAGAGAGTAGCAGCAGCAGCTGGCAAAAGAAAAACCTAGCACATTTATGGGATTTCGAATGATAAAAGATTTTTTCAGTTTAATATTAAAGGTTTTGTTTACTGATTTTTGAGAAAGTCTGGTATCGTCGCTTCGCTTTTCAAGTCGTCGACGACTTTGTTCGAGTCATCGCCCTTGCTCGCGTCAACTTTATTCGAGTCACTAGGTCGAGTCGCGTATTCTTCGTATCCGCGCCTTAGCTCACTGCCCCGCACTAGGTAATATCCTTATCCTGACTTATTTTCTTCTTTGAATAGATTTGTTTGTCGTTATTGATTAGTGTATAAATGTATTCTTGCATAGTTAAAACTGTTTTTTTCAAAACGGTTTGTTTTAATATATGAGTTTTATTTTTCTTAGCCATTGCTTAAAGACTCACTGATTACTAAAATGATGGAGTAGACTGTTTATTCTAGTATTAGGGTGATTGAAGTTAAAGTCATTCTTGCTAAGAAGTCTATGAATCTGGATGATGATGTTTTGCTTGGTTTAAGTTTAAAAAGGAATCTTTTTGCGATGTCGTATGTTCTTATCAATTATTTGTCTAAAATGGTTGAAATAATAAAATTTAAGGCTGGGTTTTCTATCTGTTAGAAGAAAGAGACAGCAGGGATTGTTCTCTAATTCTTGAGAGTTGTTAGAGAGTTGTTTCTTGTTGCTGTGAGACGTAGGAGTTGCAGGTGTTTAGTGAGTTCTATTTCTGGTTTCTGTGAGAAAGAAGGAGAGTTAAGGCCGTGTTAAAAAAAAGGAAAGGTTTCTTGTTCTGCCTCTTCCTGGTCCTCTGTTTTCTGTAAGGGAGTTATGCTGAGAGGGGGTAGTTTTAGGAGGTGCTGAAGGGTGTTTTGGAGCCAAGTTTGCTTGGTTCTCTTGGTTGTTGGAAGAAGGGATAGAAGAGGGAAAGTTTAGGCTTTCCTAGTCTTCTTTTGAGTGTAGCAGGGTATGTGTGGGTTGTTTTTCAGGTTTGTGAGCTGAGGAAAGAAAAAGGGAAGTTCGGGGGTTTAAGAAGAGGTTCTGGGGTTGGCTTTAGTTGCTGCAGTTGTAGGCAGGTATTACAAGTTGGTTAGAGTGGCTGTTTATTTGTTTGTTCAAGGTAGTGTGAGGATGTGCAGGGGCGTTAGGAGGAGTTGTAGAGGGAGTCTTGGTTCATGCTGTTCCAGCTTGTTTGTTTGGTATCCTTGGGAGCCAAAAAGCAGGGCTTAGCAATGGGAGCAGGTTGAGAGTGGTTATGTTCTTGTTTTAGGAAGCATGGAGCATAGGAGTAGGTGATGGGATATGTTTATGGTAGTAAGAGGTGTGGGTGGTGTGCTCTCTGTGTGTGTAAGGGGATTTGGAGTGAAGCAGGTGTGCAGTGAGGTCTGGAGTTTGTTTCTGGGTGTTTGAGGGTGTTTCAAGGGCATGTATGATAGCAAGGAGTTATGAAGGAAGTGTTCTAGGGAGTCATAAGAGAGGCCTGGAGGTTTCAGTTTGCTTAGTGTGTGCAAGTAGGAATGTTAGTGTGTGCAGTGTGATGTTCCTGGAAGGTCATGTGTGTATGCAAGTCTTCTGATATGGTCAGTTAGGAGTTAAAGCTTGTTCTTTAAAATCTGTTTTGAAACCAAGCAAGCTGTTAAAAGTCCTATCAGTTTGCATAGTTTAGTCCTTGATTTATCCTGTTCAGCTTCCATTTTTTTTTTCTCTCTTCTTGTATGCATCATAAATTAATACTCTGTTATAGTCCTCAAAGTTCAGCCTGGTGAGCATGTTTAGGTGTGAATCTGTGTGATCTCGAGTAGAAAATCATGATTATATCTGTAGGAGAAGTTGAGTGTTCTAGTCCAAATTTGTGCGATGGGGTAAGTTGTAATGCAACAGTTTGTTAAGTTTGGTTGTACTGTGTTCTATGTTGCAGTTCATTTCTCTGGTTCTCTTTTTAGTTTCTTCAATCTCAAAGTTTTCTCTAAAAAATGTCCGTCTTATTTTTCAATGTTCCTGAGGTTAGTCATAGGGTCTTCTAATTAGTCTACAATTATATGTTCAAGACTGATAACGCATGCTCTAAAGATCACTTTCTGATTTGTCGATCCTGCTTTTAAATATATTGAAGTAAAGTGGTAACGATTGGTTTGTTCTCATAGGTATCTGGTTGATTGTTTCGTATGTCATCTTGACAGCGTTACTACATAAAGATTATTGTGTGTTTTGCTTGATTGGAATGATTTCTAATCCTTCTTATCCTCTTATTTTGGCATGTAAAATACTCTTGGGAACGAGTTTGAGTTGCTAAACTCACAAATTGGGACGGCTGTTTGCATTTGAAGTTATTTGCTCTGCTTCGCATTTTTGGGACTTGATATCCCCGAAAATGTAAGAAACGAAAAAATGAAAATCACAAAGTACAAGGCTCAATGATTGAGTTTGCGCTTCCAGGTTCTATCTTCTAAACTCCATCCTTCCCCGCTCCCTTAGAAAATGCATGTTGTATAGGATTTCCCTATAGACCGGATTAGTAGCCCGGTAGGATAGAAATGATATTTGAATTGTGAATAACTATTGTAAATCACTTAAATTATTTTTTATATGAATACTTTGTATCATTTCTTTGCGAATCGCCAAATTATTTATGGATGTTTAGAATCATTTGTCAATTAATGAGTGCAAATAAAATTCGATTAAAATCATACCTTCGTCATAATTTGCATTTGAATTATTTATTTATTGATTATATTAATATTCAATTATTTATTTATTTAATCTAATTTATTTATTTAGTTAATTAATTAAATTTTAATCTATTATTTATTTATTTACTTGATCTAATTTATTCAATTTCAATTAATCATTTATTTAATCAATTAAATATTTATTTACTTAATTAATCAATTATTATTCATTTACTCCTTTATTTAATTAAAATTGATAAGTATTCATTTATTTAATTAAGTTATTTATTCGCTTATTTATTTATCTATTTATTCAATCAATTAATTAATCCTTTATTACTATCCAATTACTCATTTAGTTTGTTTTATTTAATTATCTAACTTCATTTAACCTTTGCTTATTTGATTAATTAATTAATTAATTATTATTTCATTATCTAGTTAATTAATCTTAAATTGGATCATTTATTTATCTAAGTATCGACATAATTAAAATCTTATCTTATTTATATTATTCATATTGTCCTTATATAAAATTGGCTTTATATTTTCTTATCCTTAATAAATTCGTGAAAACCGCCGGATTAACCGCATTTAGCGGATTTTCGAAAGTGCTCCCGCAAGGGACCTTCTTTCGAATTTAAAAGAACCACTTACTCGGAATCTCTGATTTTAATTTAATTTCATTTAATTAAAGAAATAATTGCACTCATTAGTTAACGTAGGTTCCTAATAATCCTTAAATTAGGTGGCGACTCCAAAGAAAACCCTTTGGAGTTTCATTTTATTGAAATATACCCGAAACCTATTTTTTCGTAAAGAAAGGGTAATTTTTGGGGTTCAACAGCGTGGCGACTTCGCTGGGGATACGCAAATGGTTCTAACCAAAAAGCTTTCACGAATCTGTTTGTTTGTATTGTTTGAGTTGTATGCTGATATTAGTATGCGTAGCTTATTTAATAATTGTTGAAACTAGCATGATTATATCTATTATTTATTTGCGAGCATGCTTAGTTAATTTAGTTGATTGCTGTGTGTCACGAAAACATGTCACTACACCCCTATTTTCGCACATATAAATTGGCATTCCGTTCATACTTCCCCCATTCCTGGGAACCTCTTGCATTTTCACCCCAAATATCCGCGAGGTGCGCCCATGCGCATCCGCACTTTCTTCCACTAAAGAACCCTTGTGACGAGTTGGTACACCGGCGGCCATCGTAGGAGTTATTCGGCTGCGAGACCGCTTGCCTCTCACCTGTTAGCCTCAACCGTTAACCCACTCTTAGAATGAGCTTTAGGAGCATGCATGCATTTACACCTTAGTCTGGACCCGGTCCTTGGTACCGCCTCCATAGTTAGGAAACCGCCCTTACATCAGCGGGTTCTTGAAACCTAACGACAATGCATATTATGTGCTATGTGATAACGAATTCTCAGTCCTAACCATGTTTTGAGCAAAATCAGATTTAGAATTTTGTCTCCTATGTTGTCTTTTAGGTCAGAAAATGGAAGAATTTAGCGGAATTGAGATTATAGACAGAATTGCAGTCCGGGGAAAGTTAGGCAGATTTGATTGGTTTGTGTTTTGGAGATGGTACGGTGTAGTGAGATCTATGAGGCGAAGCCCTTTGTGTCTTTAAAAGATCAGTGGGGTCCCTCTCCTGAATGGCTTTGCGTGTGTGCAGGCCCATGTTGACTAACCAACTACAAATTCTTATGGAATGAAGTATGCTTGTCGCATACTAGGAGAAGTGAAGCCCCTATGTCTATAAACGACCAATGTGGTCCCTCCTTGAAGACCAGTGCGGTCTTGGCTACCTAGGAAACTGAGAGGCTTGATTAAAGCCGAGGACCAGTGAGGAGCCCTACGAACAAGGTCTGTGAGCCTTGCAAAACCTAGGAAGCTGAGAGACTTGACTAAAGCCGAGGACCAGTGAGGTTTTATTTTGAAAGGCCGATTGGCGCCTTTCATGATTTGCAGTTTGGTATTGTGAAGGCAGTTGGAAATCTCACCCTTGGATGTTATGAAATAATTGGGAGTTGTGCTTGGAGGAGCGTTGATGTTTGCAAAAGGTATAGAGGTTTGTTTCAGGTTTTAGGCATTTGGGTTTAGAAATTTGGTGCAGATGTTGTGGAGAGCATAAGTTGTGTTAGAATTTTGAGTTGGCACCAGCTTTGAGAAGATAGTTGGGATAACAGAATTGCGGTGTCGAGGCGGCGAGCTGATTATTATCAATTATTGTTATTATTTATCGCTTACTCTAAATCTGAATTGCTCAAAACTGGCATGAACTATTTTTCGTTACCACTTGCTTGCGCATCTTAGGCCCACCTCTGGCAAAGAGGCACCTTACAGGGTAGGAAATATTCGCATTTTCATTTACGCTCGACTACTTGTGTTTGCCACATGTCAACTTGTTTAAAATGCAAAGCGCTACGTGATGCGCGCTACGTGATTTGTGTGCAATTTTGCCAATGACATGCAAACTAACATGGCTACTTTTGAACTTTCCCTTTTGTTTTGTATATCCCCCAAGCAGAGGTTTGATTTGTGCTGATTTAAGCTGGCTGATCATTCCTATTACACAAGGACAAAGGACCAATCTGCATACTGGTACACATTTCCACAACTGACAATGACTGGAATAGATGATGAACCTCGCGATACCGAGAAAAATCTTACAACTCCTGAATCATCAAGAGGAAATGTCATTATTGCTCAAGACGAACTGATTCTTGAAATGGCTAAGGAACTACAGATGTTAAAAGATGAGCTGGCTGCGGTAAAATGGCAAACTCCTAAAAACACGCCGCTGCGTGGGCCCGATACATCACACTCTCTGGTTCAAATGAGACAATCTCTGGGGCAATCTCTGAACTCAATTGATGGGGTCGCCAATATGAACACACCTTTGAACACCCACAATTCTTTAAAAGCACCAGTCCACCAAAGCAACTTGCCACTTGTCCAAGTTCCACCTCCAAATAACGCTCAATCTAGCCAAACAATTAACCGACCACCCATCTACCCATCACATCAACAACACCCATCATACACCCCGCACCCTGCCAATACTTATTATCAGACAAACACTCTGTATCCATACCAAACCTCCACTTACCAAAATGAACCCATCCCGCAAGCTTATACTGAAAATCCACCCGCACCCTTAGTCCAAGTGGCGGTATCTGGCGGGCAAGATGTTCCTATTGTGCAAATTGATGATTACACCAATCTTCCTTATGTGAAGTTTTAAAATGGTGTTAGAAGAGCCGAAAAGGCAGTCGATGGGGTTGAAGATTTGGAGAAAAAGGTACAAAGTTGGGTGATGAGTGCTCTTAGCAAAGCATCAAAAGGCAAGGACAAGGAAAGTCTAGAATATGAAGACTTGTGCGTTCATCCTGGGATTGAATACCCAGAAGGGTACAAAGTACCAAAGTTTGTTAAGTTTGATGGCAAAGGCAACCCCGAGCCCATTTGAGAAGGTAATGTGAAACCTTGGGAGTGGGGAAGAATGAAGAGCTCCGTATGAAATTATTCATTCATAGTCTTGAAGGCGAAGCTTTAGACTGGTACTCCGAGCAGGATCCCTCAAAATGGATTAACTGGAGGAGTATGGCTCACGACTTCACGGAGCGTTTTGGTTTTTATGCTGAAATACCATTAGATCGGTTGGCTATTGCAAGGTTTAAAAAGAAGACGACCGAGACTTTTAGGGAATACGCGGTACGTTGGAGGAGTGAGGCGGCCAAAGTTAAGCCTCCCATGAGTGAGGAAGAGTTTGTGGGACATTTCATTGAGACATTGGATGAATTTTACTATGATCGAATGGCATCCATGACTAACTTTACTTTTGCCAATCTAGTGAAAACGGGGGAGATGTATGAAGCTGGTTTGAAATCTGGTAGGATCACAAATTTGGCCGCTTTGCAAGCTACAAATAAAGCAATCCAGTCTGGGTCTGGTAATGGCTTTAACAAAAAGAAGAAAGAGGAAGTGGGAGCTGTTGTGGGAGACATCGAGCGTCGACCGGCTGGAAAGTTGAATTTTGACAATTCGTCTGTTTTTCCTACCTACCAAAGCCCATATTACCCAAATTACCCCACTAACTACCAGATGCCACCTGTTCCTTATCCGGTTTACAATGCACAAGCAAATTACTACCAATCTAGAGCACGTGCACCTAATCAATACCCTCGTCAGCCAAATTTTCAAGCACCCCAGAATTACCAGCCTCGTCCTCCTGTTCGTCCCAATGTGCAAGGGTTTAATCAGAATTACGAAAAGAGAGCAACCAAAACCTATACTCCCATAGCCGAGTCATATGGCCAGCTTTTTGAGAGATTAAGAAATGCGGGAGTTGTGCAGCCTATCCCTGATAACACTCCAAACCCACCTCCAAAATGGTATGATGCAAATAAGCATTGTGCTTATCACTCAGGGGCAGCCGGCCATGATATTGAGAGATGTTATACTTTCAAAGACAAGGTCGAGGGGCTAATCAAAGCAAGCACCATTCAACTCACCGGCACTCAGCCAAATGTGCATGATAATCCTCTTCCCAATCATGGTAACAATGCAGTTAATATGATTTCTCTTGAGGAAGAACCAAATCTGAAGGGCACCATAGTCTCTATCTATGATGTAAAGGTTGATAATATTGCTTTTAAGGTACCTAGGCAAGAACTAACTCTATTGCCAAAGAATGAGGGAACTTTTGGCCTAGGTGGCAACCCCGCTGAAGGAAAGATGGAAAAGGTTGAGTCTGAGAAGAAGCCGACTAGTGTCATGCTACAGCCTCTTTTACCATTGAACCAGTCATTTGTCCAAGCACCAGAAATGGCCATGCAGAATTTGATTGAAGGTGTTGGCAGCCTATTCTTGAATGATGGATTGAAATGCAGTGCAACTATTGAAGATTTTGAGAAAGAGCCACATGTGCAGAATGCTGAACCAAGTGATGTGATGGCTAATTGGACTTGTGGTCCAAAAGAGACTTGATGAATGAACTCGTTATTTTTATTTTGGCATCACAGTCAGCTTGAGGCCCTGAACTGTGTTTTGCTTTATGTTTATGTCTATGTCTTTCAAATAACTTTTTTTTAAATCCTGCATGTTTACTTTTATGCTGTATGCCTCCCTAAATTAGGTTTTGAATAAACAAATGCACTGCATTCCTACCTTATTATTTTGCTATACTTTAACTATTTATGTGCTTTATTATTTGTTTTTGATTAATATACTTACTACTGTTTCAAATTAAAAACAAAACCTGTTTGAACTTGGCTTGTGACCTATAACGAAACAACTGAACAATTTAAGGATGATGCATTGGAAAGTTACTCTTGCACTCTTTGGATATTACATTACCGTTAGAACTTCAAACTGGGGCAGCTTTATTTGCCGGTAATTGGAGCCGAAGCGTTTTATCTATACAAATGGAAGACCTTTATTTTAGAAACCATTCAAGAAGATAAGTTGGAAGATGTTGAATGCGCAAAGAGAAGGTTTGAATAGTTTACTTCAAATCGGGGCAATTGGTGTTGAAGAAGCTCTTTCCTAATTAAGAAGAAGCAACGGAAAAATTTGCGCCAAGTGGGCAATGTCATTATGTGGAAGAACACTAATCCTGGCAGATATTTATAATCAAGTTTGGCCAAAGGTAATCAATGCAGATGCTGTCAAAAGATGCTATGTTTGAGGCAATCGAAAGTTAGCATGGTTTTGAATGTAATCTTTAATGTAATGCGAACTACGCGTGACCTGAATCCCAAGGCGGGATACGTAGTAACTCACATAGAGTTTGGTTGCATTGATATAAGAATTTCCCCTATTTCCTCTTTTATGTATGTTTGAACTACTTCTGACCTGATTCCTGGAATGGCAACAGGATAAGTAGGAAATCCCCGTCGGATTCGGTCAAAATATTGTAACACTTTAGGCTTGTTTATCTTTTATGATGTAATGCCGAACTATGCATCTGGGCAGATGCGTGGATTTTCCAATTCGGATACGGCTTCGTACTTAGATTGCCATACTTTCCCAAAAATCTTTATGTAAGCAGAACTACGCACGGTCTGATTCCCGTGGAGGGATACGTAGGCGCTCTTAACGGGCTCGACTCTATAATATTAAAATTTTCAGTCTCCCCTAAGGCAAGCAACTGGGGCAATTTTGTGAGATAATTTGAAGATTTTAAAGATAGCAACTGGGGCAAATTTTGCAAGATGAATTGAAGATATAGAAGATAGAAACTGGGGCAAATTTTGCAAAAAGAGTTCGAAGGCATAAAGATTATAACTGGGGCAGATTTTTGCAAAATTGGTATTACCTGTCAAAGGATGAAATGGCAAAGTTCTAAAAGTATTCAAGACTAGCTCAAGTTGCAAAGACAAAGGACGTTCAGTTTGTTTCAAGATATGTCATGAGTTTGAGTTAAAGCAGAAATTTTAGATGCATTATAACTTCGGTCGTGTATCAATGATTATTTATTTTATCAAATTACTTTATTTTGCCTCTATCTTCAAATATTATACAATATTGAGTTCATAAATCAAGTCTCTGAGTATAATTTGCAAGCCCAAGTCTAAAGAAGAATGAGGGAGCAGCGGCAGCGAGTTCAAGATGAATCAGCACAAATCAAACACCCCTCCCCAAAACTAACAAATTTCCTTTGAGAGCAGGAACATGAAAGCTTGCAATGAAAGGATCATTCGCATTGTGGATGAACAATTTATTGAACGCGCGTCCAAAGTTGCCTTGCAGATTGTGTCGCATTGCCTTTTTCATAACTTAAAGCATTATGCTTTGTCATGAGTTATTGTCGAACAGGCTCCATTTCTACCCCTATGACTTTCATCCCTAATAGGCGACAAAGCCGAGGCTGGTTTTGTGTTTTCAAAACTAAGCCAAATAGCGCATCGCTTTGTTTTAGTTGATAATCCGCACAAGGCCATCCTTGCTGGATTATCTCGCCAATTGATTTATCAATGGCTATCGCACTGACTATATTTCCGCACTACTCTGCTTGGCACTTGCTTTAAAAAAGTTAATTCCTTGTTTTACTCTTTCAGGTTGACCACCAGGCGGGGCTTCTCCCTTGTTGGACTTTCACGCCTATTGATTCGCTAAATCGCTTTTGCGTTGCTTTACATTTTACGCTAAATTGCTTTGCACTTGCTTTCAATTATGCCTTTGCACTTGCTTTATATTATAACTTGCTTTACTTTCAGGTTAACATGTCAGCCCTGAGACCCTCCTTGCTTTGTGCCGGATCGGATCACCAGCTGATTTGTAGACAATCAATTCCAAGACCCTCCTTGCTGCGTGCCCGACTGGCTTGCCAGTTGATTTGTCAAGATTGTTCAAATTGCTTTGCACTTGCTTTAAATTATGCCTTCGCATTTTCTTTGTATTACGTCTTGTTTTACTTTTCAGGTTAACAGGTCAGTCCCGAGACCCTCCTTGCTTTGTGCCGGATCGGTTCGCCAGCTGATTTGTTCGACAATCAACCCCAAGACCCTCCTTGCTTCATGCCCGACCGGCTTGCCAGTTGATTTGTCATGCTTGTTGAAAAGGATTTGCACTATGCCTTCACACTTGCTTTATTGTTTCACCAGTTGATTGGAAGACAATTTATCAAAGATATTGCACCTTGCACTTATAAGTTACGTCATGCCTACCGTAAGCAATCAGTGGCCTTATTATCAAGTCTATCATGAGCAAGCGAAGACTTCATTAGCATTGAAGCCTACCATAAGCAATTGGAGGCCTTATTTTGAAGCCTATCATAAGCAATTGAAGGCTCTTTTATGATTGATCCTACCGTAAGCAATCGGGGGATCTTATTATCAAGTCTATCGTGAGCAAGCGAAGACTTCATTAGCATTGAAGCCTACCATAAGCAATTGGAGGCCTTATTCTGAAGCCTATCATAAGCAATTGAAGGCTCTTTTGTTATTGATCCTACCGTAAGCAATCGGGGGTTTTATTATCAAGTCTATCGTGAGCAGGTGAAGACTTCATTAGCATTGAAGCCTACCATAAGCAATTGGAGGCCTTATTCTGAAGCCTATCAAAAGCAATTGAAGGCTCTTTTGTTGTTGATCCTACCGTAAGCAATCGAGGGTTTTATTATCAAGTTTATCGTGAGCAAGCGAAGACTTCATAGCATTGAAGCCTACCATAAGCAATTGGAGGCCTTATTTTGAAGCATATCATAAGCAATTGAAAGCTCTTTTGTTATTGATCTACCGTAAGCAATCGGAGGTCTTATTATCAAGTCTATCATGAGAAAGCGAAGACGTCATTATCATTTGAAGCCTACCATAAGCAATGGGAGAATAATGATCAGCCTAGAGGTTCTCCGGGCGGAGCGCCTCATCAGTTGATTGAAGAAAGAACTTGTTGATAGCAGCACAACCAGCATTTACAATTTTATATTATCCCTTAATTTCTTATTCCAATTATTACAGTTTATTAGCAGTTGCTCGCTTACTGTTTGTTAAGTCTTTACAGAATTTTGGCAATACCGCAGCAGCATTTGGAGCATAACGTGGAACTTTTTTCTTAGCAGTGAACTGGGGCAATCGTTGATATGAGCTAGACTCGTCAATGAGGATCTGAAGAATCGCACTCGAACAAGCAAATTCTATCCTAATCTTTCATTCCAGATTAGGAGTCAGTCTGAGTTCTATCCTATTCGGGCGGCCTTTTCAGTCAATCGTGCGAGTTTTCGTGTCTAAATGTTGTCGAACTACATATGGCCTGATTCTCTTTCAGCCCGAGATATGTAGGCAACTCGGAAACCGGAGTTCGGCCATGTCCGTAAGCCTCGCATTTTAGTCCTTGGAATCAAAAGTCTTGGTTTTATAGGGACAAAATTGGTTTCTCGTCAACTTCTTTACCCTAAAAACTCTTTCATCCTTTTCCGGGTAAAGAGGGGCAGCTGTTGACACCCAATTTTGTCCCGAAAATTTTAATTAGTGTCTAATTATTTAAGTAAAAATAAATTTCAAAACTTTAAGGTGAATTAATGGAATTTGGAAGAAAAGAGTAAATTTTGCAAAAACATCGCTCAATTTTAGCTTACCCCGTGCAACACCCCTATTTATTTAATTATCTTGGAAAAGAGGCTAATTTCGCACTCAAGCCAATTTCCAGCTCACTTATGTAAAGGCATATATACATAATACATAATATGTATACACTTCCCTTTCACCCAAAGCCCATACCCCTTTTCCCACTTCAGTCACCCGCGACTCGATTCCCATTCTCCCCTTACCCGCGACCCGATTCCAACCCTTCGACCCGCGATTGGTCCTCAAATTCCCTCCAAACCCTCTAATACATCCAAGAATCCGTACTCTCTGGTCCCTATTTCCCTCTCTCCAGTACGAGCATTGATTTTAGCCGTGGATTTTGAATGAATCGAATCCGAGCCCTCAAATTTCAAGCACTCAAATTCCTTAGAGATAAGGATGAAACGGTCGGATCCCTGAAGAGATTAGACCATTTCACCCTTGTCTCATAAGGAGAGCAATGGGAACAAGTAAGGGGTCGTTAGGAAAATCAAAGGAATCCGAAAACCCTAGTTCGCAGGTATATAATCTTCTTTATGTTCATTTTAGAAAAGGGGGAGGGTGGAGAGAGTAGCAGCAGCAGCTGGCAAAAGAAAAACCTAGCACATTTATGGGATTTCGAATGATAAAAGATTTTTTCAGTTTAATATTAAAGGTTTTGTTTACTGATTTTTGAGAAAGTCTGGTATCGTCGCTTCGCTTTTCAAGTCGTCGACGACTTTGTTCGAGTCATCGCCCTTGCTCGCGTCAACTTTATTCGAGTCGCTAGGTCGAGTCGCGTATTCTTCGTATCCGCGCCTTAGCTCACTGCCCCGCACTAGGTAATATCCTTATCCTGACTTATTTTCTTCTTTGAATAGATTTGTTTGTCGTTATTGATTAGTGTATAAATGTATTCTTGCATAGTTAAAACTGTTTTTTTCAAAACGGTTTGTTTTAATATATGAGTTTTATTTTTCTTAGCCATTGCTTAAAGACTCATTGATTACTAAAATGATGGAGTAGACTGTTTATTCTAGTATTAGGGTGATTGAAGTTAAAGTCATTCTTGCTAAGAAGTCTATGAATCTGGATGATGATGTTTTGCTTGGTTTAAGTTTAAAAAAGGAATCTTTTTGCGATGTCGTATGTTCTTATCAATTCTTTGTCTAAAATGGTTGAAATAATAACATTTAAGGCTGGGTTTTCTATCTGTTAGAAGAAAGAGACAGCAGGGATTGTTCTCTAATTCTTGAGAGTTGTTAGAGAGCTGTTTCTTGTTGCTGTGAGATGTAGGAGTTGCAGGTGTTTAGTGAGTTCTATTTCTGGTTTCTGTGAGAAAGAAGGAGAGTTAAGGCCGTGTTAAAAAAAAGGAAAGGTTTCTTGTTCTGCCTCTTCCTGGTCCTCTGTTTTCTGTGAGGGAGTTATGCTGAGAGGGGGTAGTTTTAGGAGGTGCTGAAGGGTGTTTTGGAGCCAAGTTTGCTTGGTTCTCTTGGTTGTTGGAAGAAGGGATAGAAGAGGGAAAGTTTAGGCTTTCCTAGTCTTCTTTTGAGTGTAGCAGGGTATGTGTGGGTTGTTTTTCAGGTTTGTGAGCTGAGGAGAGAAAAAGGGAAGTTCAGGGGTTTAAGAAGAGGTTCTGGGGTTGGCTTTAGTTGCTGCAGTTGTAGGCAGGTATTACAAGTTGGTTAGAGTGGCTGTTTATTTGTTTGTTCAAGGTAGTGTGAGGATGTGCAGGGGCGTTAGGAGGAGTTGTAGAGGGAGTCTTGGTTCATGCTGTTCCAGCTTGTTTGTTTGGTATCCTTGGGAGCCAAAAAGCAGGGCTTAGCAATGGGAGCAGGTTGAGAGTGGTTATGTTCTTGTTTTAGGAAGCATGGAGCATAGGAGTAGGTGATGGGATATGTTTATGGTAGTAAGAGGTGTGGGTGGTGTGCTCTCTGTGTGTGTAAGGGGATTTGGAGTGAAGCAGGTGTGCAGTGAGGTCTGGAGTTTGTTTCTGGGTGTTTGAGGGTGTTTCAAGGGCATGTCTGATAGCAAGGAGTTATGAAGGAAGTGTTCTAGGGAGTCATAAGAGAGGCCTGGAGGTTTCAGTTTCCTTAGTGTGTGCAAGTAGGAATGTTAGTGTGTGCAGTGTGATGTTCCTGGAAGGTCATGTGTGTATGCAAGTCTTCTGATATGGTCAGTTAGGAGTTAACGCTTGTTCTTTAAATTCTGTCTTGAAACCAAGCAAGTTGTTAAAAGTCCTATCAGTTTGCATAGTTTAGTCCTTGATTTATCCTGTTCAGCTTCCATTTTTTTTCTCTCTTCTTGTATGCATCATAAATTAATACTCTGTTATAGTCCTCCAAGTTCAGCCTGGTGAGCATGTTTAGGTGTGAATCTGTGTGATCTCGAGTAGAAAATCATGATTATATCTGTAGGAGAAGTTGAGTGTTCTAGTCCAAATTTGTGCGATGGGGTAAGTTGTAATGCAACAGTTTGTTAAGTTTGGTTGTACTGTGTTCTATGTTGCAGTTCATTTCTCTGGTTCTCTTTTTAGTTTCTTCAATCTCAAAGTTTTCTCTAAAAAATGTCCGTCTTATTTTTCAATGTTCCTGAGGTTAGTCATAGGGTCTTCTAATTAGTCTACAATTATATGTTCAAGACTGATAACGCATGCTCTAAAGATCACTTCCTGATTTGTCGATCCTGCTTTTAAATATATTGAAGTAAAGTGGTAACGATTGGTTTGTTCTCATAGGTATCTGGTTGATTGTTTCGTATGTCATCTTGACAGCGTTACTACATAAAGATTATTGTGTGTTTTGCTTGATTGGAATGTAAAATACTCTTGGGAACGAGTTTGAGTTGCTAAACTCACAAATTGGGACGGCTGTTTGCATTTGAAGTTATTTGCTCTGCTTCGCATTTTCGGGACTTGATATCCCCGAAAATGTAAGAAACGAAAAAATGAAAATCACAAAGTCCAAGGCTCAATGATTGAGTTTGCGCTTCCGGGTTTCTATCTTCTAAACTCCATCCTTCCCCGCTCCCTTAGAAATGCATGTTGTATAGGATTTCCCCATAGACCGGATTAGTAGCCCGGTAGGATAGAAATGATATTTGAATTGTGAATAACTATTGTAAATCACTTAAATTGTTTTTTATATGAATACTTTGTATCATTTCTTTGCGAATCGCCAATTTATTTATGGATGTTTAGAATCATTTGTCAATTAATGAGTGCAAATAAAATTCGATTAAAATCGTACCTTCGTCATAATTTGCATTTGAATTATTTATTTATTGATTATATTAATATTCAATTATTTATTTATTTAATCTAATTTATTTATTTAGTTAATTAATTAAATTTTAATCTATTATTTATTTATTTACTTGATCTAATTTATTTAATTTCAATTAATCATTTATTTAATCAGTTAAATATTTATTTACTTAATTAATCAATTATTATTCATTTACTCCTTTATTTAATTAAAATTGATAAGTATTCATTTATTTAATTAAGTTATTTATTCGCTTATTTATTTATCTATTTATTCAATCAATTAATTAATCCTTTATTACTATCCAATTACTCATTTAGTTTGTTTTATTTAATTATCTAACTTCATTTAACCTTTGCTTATTTAATTAATTAATTAATTAATTATTATTTCATTATCTAGTTAATTAATCTTAAATTGAATCATTTATTTATCTAAGTATCGACATAATTAAAATCTTATCTTATTTATATTATTCATATTGTCCTTATATAAAATTGGCTTTATATTTTCTTATCCTTAATAAATTCGTGAAAACCGCCGGATTAACCGCATTTAGCGGATTTTCGAAAGTGCTCCCGCAAGGGACCTTCTTTCGAATTTAAAAGAACCACTTACTCGGAATCTCTGATTTTAATTTAATTTCATTTAATTAAAGAAATAATTGCACTCATTAGTTAACTTAGGTTCCTAATAATCCTTAAATTAGGTGGCGACTCCAAAGAAAACCCTTTGGAGTTCCATTTTGTTGAAATATACCCGAAACCTATCTTTTCGTAAAGAAAGGGTAATTTTTGGGGTTCAACAAGTTATAGATTGTATAGCGTATAAATAGTAGTGTAGGGAGTAATGAAGATCAGTTTATTTTTGCCACACAAAATATCTTAGCTCAGATTCTCTCTCCTCCCTAAACTCCATCTTAGCTTGATCACTAAGCAAGCTGTTAACACGCATGAATTTCTTCACTATTTGTTTCCAGGTTTACTGCAGATCAAAGCTCTAAATTAGTACTAGCTTGTTGAGACATTATAAGCTTGGTTTTACATATAAAAGAGGAACTCTGCTTCCTTTCCGTAGTACTAATGTTGATTCAATAGATATAACAAGCTACAATAAGAAGAAACTTTATTGGGAACTAGGCGAAAACACTCACTTTGAAAACAAACATTACATATTCCATATACTGCAGTGCAGTACTAATTTTCAAGACACTCAAAAGTTATATTTCTCAATTATAGTCCTCCTCCACCTTTTCGTCGTCCAACACATTCAGAAGCTGGCCTTTGTCCTCCATGACAAAGTTGTAATCCATTGGGACAAGTGAGACAGTTGTGAGCAAAACTTCCTCGAACGCCTTCCAATGTCCTGTTGAGCTCTCTAGGCACAGTTCCCTCAAGATAATTGTATTCCAAGTTAAAGTTTCTCCATGAAGTGCCCAATCTTGGCCAATATTCAGATGGAATTTGACCCGAAAATAAGTTATGTCCAAGGTTTATTTCCGTTAAATTTGGGTACGTTATTAAATTCAGGGGCAAGTGACCACGTAGACGGTTACCATGTACATCAAGACTGTGAAGTTCTGTACCTTTATCAGTAAATTCCACCACTTCCAATGCTGTGAACCGGTTCACTGAAACGTTTACCTGACTAATATCAGGTAACATGAAAAGCCCGTTGTTTATTGCTCCTGAAAATCTGTTATCACTAAGGTCTAATATGCTGAGACGACGAAGTTTATTCACTGGTGAAATGTGACCTGATAGTAAGTTGTGACTAAGCAATAATGTTCTAATCTTCAGTGGAAATTGTGGTAAGCTCCCATAAATCTGATTATTTGAAACATCAAATGAAGTGAGTTGCCATAATCCATTAAGTTGGGGAATCTTTCCTGTAAATTCATTGTTCGATAAATCTAACTGAGTCAAGCTTCGAAGTGATGTAATCGATGAAGGGATCGAACCAGATAGTCGATTATTTGAGACATCAAGAACTTCAAGTTTCCTTAATACACCAATGCCATTAAAAAGACTGCCAGAGAAAAAATTCTCATAAAGTTGAAGCCTTGTGAGTTTTCTCAAATTAGTAATAGCCGCAGGCACTGGCCCTCTGAATTTGTTCCTGCCTAAATTCAATGAAACAAGCTCAGTTAATTTTCCAATTGCTGGATTCAAGAACCCCTCCAATTCATCTCCTTCTAAATCGATTTCCATTATACGACTCGTGGAGTTAGTATCCAGGGGAATTGTACAAAGAATGCCTAAGAAACTTGTCCCCGTCGTCTCACAAGGGTCAAGGTTGAAATTCCAACTGCTGAGGAATGAGTCTGAGGATATTGAAACAGGATCTATTGAATTCTTGATGGCCTCTAGAACTTGAATATCAGATGGTAGTGTTTTTGCATTGACGAAATTCGGGTTTGAAAGGGTAAATATGAAACCTGTGTATAGAAAAAAGAAGAATATGAGCTGAATTGATCTGGCCATTTTGTTTAGACAGCTTTTGAGTGACTGAATAATTTGGTTAGAGCTCCTTATATGAAGTTTCATAAGTAAGAAGTTGAAAACTTTAGGAAGGTCATGGAAAAAATGATCATGCATTGTCATGCAAAATGGATTCTTGCAAGTAGGTTACAAGTGTAGAGAGTGCTTCATTGGTCCTGTTCCAAGTTCCAACCTAATAATAAGTAAAAGCTGATATGTGTGGTTGGCTTCTAGTAAACCTGGCTAATCTTATCCGGTCCAATTCCTCTCGGAGTCAGGATCTAGAATTTTAAGAGTATGAGTTTACTACCGTTAGAAGTGGAGTTACAGCATCCCAAAAGTAGTCAGTAGACAACCTTCGTCGAAAAATTTATTATCATTTTATATGATGAGATCTCAAGGAAAAAAATATTAAAGGACATTTAAATGAGGATTGTCCACTGATGCTTACATTAGGTTAGGCTCTATATATCACACCCCTAAGGGTGGGGTCCTTCTCCCGATCTTGAGTGAACGCATGATGCTTTGTGCACCGGATTGCCCTTATTTAAATGAGAATTGATCCATATTTTTTTTAAGTGTAAGTGAATCACCGTTTGACTAAGTGAACCATTTAAACATTTATAGTATAGGTTACCAAACATCAAATTAGACATATTTTATAAAATATACACATAATATACTTAATTTTGCGGGGAAAGTATGAGTTATGGAGAATCGCAAATAAAGGGAAGATCCGCCCCTCATTTCTAGGTGCCTGCAATTTGAACAATGATAGACAAAGCACAAGTGATGGTAGCTCTATCCGTCAATGTACTTTTATTTCTAGTTAATGAATGAACGGTACTTTTATTATAAACAAAGGAAGTGAAAAATAAGAATCTAAAGCAACCATAAAGGTAACCAGATGAAGAAACAACAAAAATTACGCCTTAGTAGTACTAGTGGCGGAGCCACACATGCTAGGAGTGGGATTCAATTGGATGCTCTTCATCCAAAATTACACTATACAATAGTGTAAAAGAAGATTTTTATAGCATATATATAAAGTTTTGAGTACCCTTAACATAAAATAACTTTTTAATTTTTTTTTACGGCACTGCAAAGGTGGTTAGGAAATATTAGATGTGACATTTTTACATAAGAAACCCCAGGTTATAAATCGACATCGCCTAGTGGAAATTAGTCCTTACTTCAGAATTTCTTGTTCTTTGTAACGCTTCTCCTCCAATTACGTAAATCAATAGTTCAAACCGTGCTTAAAAGTAGGGTTTTTGGTACTGACACTACAACTCAATTCCGAATAATTTGAGGGTCAATGACTCAATTATATAAATATCCACTAACCATATTCATCTCAAAGCAAGATAAATAAAAGAGAAGTTGCACCTCCCAAAAGAAAGTTCTTTTTAGCTAGTACAATGTACATGTCGACAGTTATGAGGTCACAACAACAACAATAACAACGATATACCAATATCAGTGTTATTTTACAAGTAGGCTTTGGGGAGGGTGAAATGTACGTAGACCTTATCCTTACCAAGGTTGAGAGCCTGTTTCCAATAGACGCTTGGCTAAAAATCACGAGGTCACTAACACTCTATAATAAGAGTTAATTTCAAAAACTTCCCGTTAGGTTTGGCTTCGTAACACTGATCTCCCTTATGGTTTACCATATTACGACTACCTCCCTTATTTTAAAATTTTTGTAACAACTCTCTTAACTTATTAATATTAATATAAGGTATTAAGTTTGGACTAATTGAACAAACCTAGAAGCCACTGTTCTAAAACATTTCAAAAATCAACGACGGCAAAGACTAATCCAAGAACATTAGGGAAATAATATGTCCTGAATATACTTTTTAATATCAACCATGGAACATATCAAACTCTCTTGCCAGACACTGAACATAATATATGTATATCATGACAAGTAAAATTAAAGAACTATAACATTTATTCGGCACATGAGTGCAAGTATCCTAGCTTTAAAGGCGTGATCTTCAATTGTTTGACTATTATCAGTAAAATGCTGAAAGAAATGCAAGTTATCATATACTGACCATAAGGAAAGTCAGTGTTATCAAGCCAAACTGAAGTAATGTTTTTGAAATTAATCCCTATAATAATTATTAATTACTCCCTCCGCTCCACTTTATATGATTTTTTGGTATTTTTTCTTAGGTCCAAAATATTTGATTTTTTCAAATACCAAGATGATATTTCTTTTGACTTTCCAAAGTTACCCTTGTTATAAATTAAACACATAAAGCTTTCACAATTTTCTATGAATAAATTTTGAAAGAAATGAAGGTTAATTTAGTAAATGAAATCTTTAATTAATGCTAAAAGGTAGATTATAGTCAAAAAATCAAATAATATGGACTAGAAGGAGTAGTAAATTATACATGCAGTACATTTACGTATTTCCACAAACATTCCACGTTCAATTAATTCCACGTCTGAATTCTAATTCCTTTTTGAAAAGGTAAATTCCTTTTTTACCTCCCTTAGTAATTTGAGGAAATTCTTTTACCTTTTCTATTTACTGTTAGAAGTTTTAGGAATACGAATTAATTTTTCTCAGTATCTCTCCTTGCATATAACATAAAATTCAGTGTAACTTAAGACTTGTTATTGAGTAGTCATCTCGGTCCAAACTCTGTATTGAACCCTCAAAGGTATAAATAAATTTTTTAACTTAAATGTTTGATCTTGTAGTTCTTGATTGAATAATATGGAACTTTATTAGATTAAATAAGTAATATGGAAATTAGCTTTCTTGATATCATGTACTATAGGATTGGAAAAGGGGTTCAATTGAATTTGTTCGTTAAAAGTTATACTGTGTAAGTAGGGTAAAAACTCTTAACCGTCAAAGGTATATTTTTTAGCTGAAAATTTTGATCGTGTGATTCGATTGAATAATGTGGAACTTTATTAGATTAAATAAGTAATATGCGTTTTTGTTACTCCTTTTAACATATTGATTGTCGAAATTAGCTTTCTTGATATCATGTACGATAGGTTACGAAAGGGGTTCAATTGAATGTTGTTCGTTAAAAATTATATTGCGCCAGTAGGGTAAAAACTCAAAGATATATTTTTTAGTTGAAAGTTTTGATCTTGTGGCCCCTGATTGAGTAATGTGGAACTTTATTAGATTAAATAAATAAGTAATATGGGTTTTTGTTACTCGTTTTGACATACTGATTGTGGAAATTAGCTTTCTTGATATCATGTACTAAATTGTTCATTTGAAGTTATACTGTGCAAATAGGGTAAAAACTTAGGAGCATCAAAGGTATTCCTTTTACCTGAAAGTGAGTTCAATTGAATACCTAGTTAAAAATTATACTGTGCAAGTAGGGTAAAAACTCAGAGCCGTCAAAGGTATATCTTTTTAGCGGAAAGTTTTGATCTTGTGGCTCCTGATTGGATGAGGAACTTTAAGCAATATGGTTTTTGTTACTCCTTTTAATATACTGATTGTGGAAATTAACTTTCTTGATATCATGTATTATAGTTAGGAAAGAAGGTTCAATTGAATACATTGTTTAAAATTATACTGCGCAAATAGAGTAAAAGCCAGACCCGTGAAAGGTATATCTTTTTAGCTGAAGGTTTTGATCTTGTGGCTCCTGATTGAATAATGTGGAACTTTATTACTAGATTAAATAAGTAATATGGGTTTTTTGTTACTCCATTTAATATACTGATTGTGGAAATTAGCTTTCTTGATATCATGTACTATAGGTTGCAAAAGGGGGTTAAATTGAATACTGTTCGTTAAAAATTATACTGTGCAAGTAGGGTAAAAACTCAGAGCCGTCAAAGGTATATTCTTTTAGCTGAAAGTTTTGATCTTGTGGCTCCTGATTGGATAATTCTGGAACTGTATCATAAGATTTAAATAAATAATATGGGTCTTTTAACATACTGATAGTGGAAATTAGCTTTCTCGAAATCATGAGCTATAGGTTAGGAAAGGGCCAGGGGTCAATTGAATTCTTTGTTAAAAATTATACTGTGCAAGTAGGATAAAAACTTAGCTAGTGTTTGGACATAGTTTAAACTAGAGAATTTGATTTTTTGAAGGTGAATTGAAAAATAATTTTTGGAACTTGAAGTTGTGTTTGGACATACATTTTACTTGAAAAAAAGTTGAAGTTTGTGAGTGGAAAAAAATAACTCTCAGTTTTTGGGAATTTCAAATCTTGGTTTCAAAATTTGGCCAAGTTTTATATAACAAACAAGTTTTTCCCAAAAAATAGGAGCTTAGAGTCGTCAAAGGTATATTATTTTAGCTGAAAGTTTTGATCTTGTGCCTCCTGATTGAATAATTGAGGAACTTTAGTAGATTAAATAAATAAGTAATATGGTTTTTGCTTCTCAACATACTTGATTGTGTTCAGTTTAGTCTCTTCGTCTGAAAGTTATACTGTGGAAGTGGGGTGAGAACAATTTTTTTGTAGTATATATTTTGTAAACTATTGAATGCGCTTGTTAGAATACCTGACTCCGTCACAGACTGTTGATGGTTCAAACTTTTGATCGGAGTGTTAACATTCAAGAATCTTAATAATAGTGTATGCTTTTAATTGATTCAGGTTATTCAAGCATGGTTTGGTGTGATTATTGTGCAAAAAACATTAGTAAACCTTACTGGGATGCATCCAAAATGTGAGCTTTATCTCATGCAATGTTGTTTTTTTTCCTACATTGTACTCCTCATGATTCATTCTGAATGCTTCATTTTTTGCTACACATTTAGATGTTGCTCGTCATGTGGGAAAGTTCTCGATGAAGATAGTTTTATAAGCGAGCCCAGTTTTATAAGCGAGCCCCTTCCTGTCAAAACTGCCAATAAACAGGTTTGTTTTTGACAAAATTCAGTACAGTAAGTTTTATGCAGTTCCTTATGTGTTCAAATCCTAGTTAGTTTTGATGAAATTTGTTAATCTTCAATTTCATTGTTATTATGTGTTCCAGTAGTTGGTTCTGTGCTAAATTTACATAATTTTAAGATTTGAAAAAACCTCTGTTAGTTTTGGAGTTGTGATTTGAGATAGAGAAAATAAGAATTTGATATACCCAAATTGTTTTCCACATATTGACCCCAGGGCTTTGGTGCAGTGAGCTTGGGATTTGTAGATTAGACCAATGTCAAGTGTATGAACCTACCACAGACAAAAACCTAGTATATAAGTGGATATCGGTAGAGGCACAAAGGCTAAATTTGCAGCAGAAAATTAGTGGTTCCTCAGTTAGTTATAGAGAAAATAAGGGCTGTCTTTGCTTTTGTGCTATAATGTGCAGGAGAAACTACTAAAAAAGACATTTAAAAATCATCTAACTAGAAAGGTATGGATGGCAAAGGAGAAGAAATGTAAAGAAAGATTTTTGGCTATCTTTTTTGCAAGGGACCTGTACTTTTTTTAAACATTTTCTTTTACCTTGAGCATACATAATGCTAAAGCTTGGTATCTTACTCATAGTTAGACTTAGGGATCAATGATCATTATCTGAAAACAGAATTTATACTTCTAGTATATTGTAGAAGTTGTAAGTTGTAACAATTGCTATTTCAAGAGTTTGCCGAGCTTCTTGTGGATTGAAGTCACTACCTTCTCTCATCTTTTACGAGAACAATTATCTCATTATTGCATGCTTTAGCACACACAGGAGACATCTAGATTTTCCTGGGGAACCTTAGAATCCCACTGCTAAAATCACTTCTTTTGGCCTTTTTACCCTATATTATATGATGGATCTCGAAAAATATGAAAGATCTCCTTCCAAGCTCTAACTAAGCCTCTGTAATTTTTGTACTGTGCTAATAGCACGAGGGAGATAGCAATATCTGTACTGCCATATGAAATAAATCAAGATAGTAAGGAATTTGTCATGGAAGGTTATAATGTCATGTTCTGTTTGGCACATATGCAGCTTGAGGTCTATTGTTAGTTATTATTAGCTTAATCTTGTCGTTAACAATGTAACTTTTAGTTGCTACAATCACTCCATTTGTTAATAACCTTTTAAATTTTCCAGGATTGTAAGTTGCTACAGTCACTCCATTTGTCAATTAGAATTAACTCATCTTGCCTATATCCATGGGCAGATGTAGAGTTAAAGTTATGGGTTCATCCAAACCCAATTGCTTTGGCTCCGACCTTGTATACGTGTAAAAAATTCACTCCTTTATGCTTTCTCCTTCTGCATGTTATTTGATGCTTCTTTGCATTGATTATTATATTCAGCCATAATGTTGTCATACGCTTCCGTTGGCTTCAAGGAGGAAGAATATTAAAAAATGCTAAAAATCTGAACTAAAAGAGATATCTCCAGGCCCCTTCATAATCCACTGCATCTTTTTGTCACTTATCGTCGTCGTATATAAGCAGTCATTATAACTGTTGATTTCGTTAGGTTATACCTAAGAACCCAATGAGAGTTGGATTTGTGGCTAATATCCCATTAGCGAGCAAGCAATATGATCCTGAAACAGAAGAAACTTATGAAGATGCAGTTGAAGAATATGATGAAGATGCAGTTGAAGAATATGATGACGAGGAGGTAGAAGAATATGACGACGAGGTACAGTATGGTAAGTATACATAATACGAGGAGGTAGAAGAAAAATTATGATCCTGTTTATGATTATGATGACTATTGAACTAAGTTAGACACTAATTGTGATCAATTGAGAACTAGTTTTCATTTAAAAAATCGAATATTGAGGTTTTAACAAGGTATCATTCGTAATTCCATCACTAGATAACTGAGGAACAGATGAGTAGTCATCTTGGTCCAACTCCGAACCGTCAAGGGTATATAATTTTAAGTAACTGAAAGTTTTGCTCTTCTAGTACTACATGGACAACTGTTAAAATTTTAGTAATGAAATAAGTAACATGGTCTTAAACTTGAGCCTGAGCATCAACTTTCAAGAATTTCAAGATTGTGTATACTTTGTACTGTTTCCAGGTTATTCAAGCCTGCTTTGGTGCGGCCATTGTTCAAAGAACGTTCTAACTGACAGCGTGGATCACAAACTGTGAGCTATATCGCATGCAATGTTAATTATTTCTTCTAAATACTCCTCATGATTCATTCGAAATGCTTCATTGTTCTACACATTTAGATGCTGTTTTTTTTTTTTTTTTTTTTTTTGGGCAAGTAATTAAACTTTTATTACCAAATTTGTCTATTACAGCTCAAGAAAATAAAACAGAATACTAATCCTAATAGCAGCTGGTGGGCATCCCCACCCTGCATCTACCATTGCACCTTACTACCTTCAAATGTAGCTATTCCTTAGATAGAATAGTAATTCAGCTGCTCTAATCTTGTTGCTAGCCTAGCATACATTGCTCCTTTACAGTGGACAGATTGAATTATGGTCTTCATGATGCTCGTTTGGTTCCTTTTTTGTTCTGGAATATCCTATGATTCCTCTCAATCCATATGTGGTACAGAGCTCGGTATAGATGCTGTTTGTTGTGTGGGAGAGTTCTCTCTGAAGTTCATTTTTCAAGCGAACCCCTTTCTGTCAAAATTGACAAACATCAGGTTTGTCTTTGACACAAATGGATTTCAATAGATTTTATACAATTCATTGTGTTTTCAAATCTTAGTTAGTTTTGAAGATGTATTTATTGATCTTCAATGTCATTGTTGTCATTTGTTACCGTAGTTGGTTTAGTAGATGAGTGCAGCTAAATTCACAGTAGTTAATGGGAGAGAGTTTAAAATTCGAGAAAACTGCCCCCAAAGGCTATGGTCTAATGGCTACACAGTTGTGATGTGTGGCTTAGCCGCATGTCACTAGTCTGGACCATTCACAAGACAAAAACCTGGTATTGAAGTAGAGAAGGATAGAGGAGTGATTCCATTGTCCACCGAGTTTTGAACTGTCTACCACTGTCCCTATTTCTCGGTTATCAGACCAAAAAAGAAAGAGATTGAGTGAATCTTTGACAATTTTGGAGTTGTGATATGAAATAGAGGAAATAAATTTGATATAAACAAATTATTCTCCACAGTCAACGGAGCCTTATTAAAAGATAGAAATAATTATGGTAGGAGTAGCATAGTCTCAATTTGCAGCAGGAAATTTCTGGTTCCTCAGTAAGTTATAGATCTAAATAATCGCTGCTTTGTTCTGTGTTTTACTCTTCGCGTTGTTAATTTAAAAGTTGCAGGAATCGTCTACACTTGTCATATTTCTCGTAGATAAATGATCCTACAAAGATCTTGTGGCAATGTACTAAATCTTTTTATTTTTGCTTTTATGTGCACAGGAGATAAAACTTCAAAGGGCCGCACAGTTGGAAAATATGTATGGATGGCTAGCAGAAGTAAATGTAAAGAAAAGATCTTTGGCTTTCCTTTTGCAAAGGGACCTAAATTTTTAAGACAGTTTATTCCTCTTACTTCATTATACATAATGCTAAAGCTTAGTAGCTTAATCAATTACTTATATATAGACTAGGGATCACTGATCTTTATCTTAAGAAAAAAGTTGTTCTTCAGAATGTTCTGGAAGTTGTCTCAATTGCTCAAACTAATAAGCATCTGCATTTTATGACTCATCGTTGTATATAAGTAGTTATAACTATTCACTTGTCATCATCATATATATGTAGTTATTTTAACTGCTGAATTTGTTAACCATGCAGGGGATATCCGCGAACCCAAAGAGAAGTGAGGACATGGTCGATGCATATGGTAATATGCTTGTAGAGAGCAAGAAAATTGATCTTGAAACAGAGAAAACTTATGAAGAAGCAGTCGACGGCATGGCGGAGCTATATATCACGAGAAGTGGAAATATGGTCGATGCACACGATAATGTCTTTGTAGAGAGCAAGAAAACTGATCTTCAAACAGAAGAAACATATGAAGAAGCAGTTGATGGAATGGCGGAGCTATATATCACGAGGAGGTAGAAGATCATGACTACCAATCTATCCAGTTTATGACTATGATGACTATTGGATTAAGCGAGAATGCAACAAGTTTTCAAAAAAAAAAAAAAAAAAAAAATCACGAGACAAGGTATCATTCATGTTTTTCATCACTAGATTACTGGGATATTTGATTAATTATTATAGGATTAGAGGAGGTGAAGCTTTATGACGTGATTTAAAATTGATTGATTAAGTTCTGATATAATTTATCATTTCTACACATGAAATCTCATCTTAACTTGTGAAATACACATCTTGTTGAGATGAAAGGATCAACCAACGGCGAAAAAAGATACTAGTACATCCAGGAAACATAAACCACTGGTATTAAAACTAGTAAAGATATAAGCCTAAACGCGCTCTTAAAAATTCATGACAAGATTTTGCCACGATTTTTACCTAACAGATTGGCCAGGCTGCATTTTGATTAATGAAGAACAACTTTTTCATCATCATCACACATTCTACCATGACGAATTGTACATCAACACGAGGTGAGAATCATTAGAGGCAGAAAATGTGATCACATGTATCCAAATTTTCAAAGCATAATATATCAAAGAATGGAATTACTAATGCCACAAGAACTATGTGGCATCAATAATTCCATTTTAGGATTGTGTTATGACATTTTATAGGTGCATTATTGGGATGATTTTAGTTTTGGGTCTTTTTTTGCCAATTAGAAATGAATCTGAGGAAATTGAAAGATAAACTCATGAATTCTTGATGGCCTCTAGAACTTGAATATCATATGGTAGTGTTTTTACATTGACGAAAAGCAAGTGATAGGGTAAATGTGAAAGCAGCGTGTACAGAAAAAAGAAGAATATGAGCTGAATCGATCTGGTCATTTTGTTTAGAGAGCTTTGACTGACAAAATTATCATGTTAGGTCATGCAAAAAAAAAAAAAAAAAAAAAAAAAAAACAAAGGATTCTTGGAAGTTAGATAACAAGTGTGGAGAGCGTGGACAGTGCTTCACTTGTTCTATTCCAACCCTCAAGTTGTATGAGTTAATCATTGTGAAGTGATGAAAAAAGTACTCCTCCGTCCCACTTTGTTTGTCGTAGTTCGAATTTCGAGAGTCAAACGAGTTTATCTTTGACCGTAATTTTTATATATATTTTTTACATATTTTGAGTTGTAATTTATTGTGACTTATAGTACTTTTCATGTAGTTTTCAAATATGTAAATTTTATTTAAAAAAAGTTAAAGATATTATATCATAATCTACGGTCAAATTTAAGAAATTTGACCCTCGAAATCCGAACTACGACAAACAAAATGGGACAGAGGGAGTAAGTACCTAAAGCACGCATATGAAAAAACAACTATCCTACTGGTGCTAGATAATTATAATCTCTTATTTTTACTTTAGAGCAACTTCTACAATAATTGATGTATTAATCTGATTGCACAATAATTCGATCTTATTGTAGAAGCATGTCGGATGAAAGAGCACTACTTCGAGTTCAACGTTGGATGAACTAATAATTTGGAGGTTGATGCCACTTCAACTCTTTAAGTAATTATTATACAAACACTAGTATTTCCATCACTAACGTTTAGGACTTCACCACTAAATTGATAATTTGAAATCAATAGATAACTTAGTAAAAAAGATTTTGTATAACATACAGTTTGAGTGTTAGGTAAACGATAACATCAATTTTCATAAGATATTCCCACTGATTTGTGTTAATTAACTTGAAGAGCTTCAAGTTAATTAAGAATTAAAGTTAGATTTTTGTTATAAAATAAAAAGAAATACTACAAGAAATATAGAGAGGGAGAAGATGGAGCTTTTCTTATTCCTTCCAAATATGTTCAAGTGTCTCATCCATAGAGCCAAGGGTGTTCTATTTATAGGATACATATACATGAGAGTTATAAAGCACTTCAAAGATTACAACAATTAAGTAGTGACTTAATGGGGGAAGTAGTGATCATTTAGTTGGGGAATAAAGCCATAGGTTATAAGCTTTAATTGGGACTAAATGACATCCACATTTACACATTGATTTTTAACACTCCTTCTTGGATGTCCATTTAGAAGACAATGTGCATCGTTAAAATCTTACTAGGAAAAACCCGGTGAAAAAAAGCCTAATGAAAGAAAAAGAGTACACACATCCTTTAATATGCATTGAGAGCTGCCTCATTAAAAACCTTACAAGAAAAACTCAGTTGGGACAAAACCTTGTTAAGGGAAAATAATACATCGCGTATTTTACTCCCTCCGATGAAAATATTATTTAACATCTTGAAGACGACACATAGTACATCAACTTCTCAAATATTGAGGTTGGTATTGACTTAGTGAATAGATCCACCATACTATCACTGGAATGAATTCTTCAATATTAACTTCATCATTCTCTTGAAGATCATTGAAAAAGAATTATGCTGAATATCTGTTCCTTTAGTTGTATTTTCTTTTTGGCAAAATTATCCATGCAATATTTCATATAATATTGTTGGATTTTGTCATCAAAGAAAGACTACATTATTGTTGAATATGTCGAGCCCTTGATCTCAATCATTCATTGTGTCGGTCAGCGTCATGCATAGCTATTATCTCTTCATGACAGGGGCGGACTTACATTGGTGGTAGCGGGTGCCGTCTTCGACGAAAACTGTGTATATATTGGTACATACATATAGGAAATAGTACAAATATTTAAACTGGCACCCACAGTAACAAAAGCTCCTGGGGTGCCAGTGGTAAGGGTCCTTGATTCCTCCAAATGTGGCACCCAATATCTTGAAATCCTGGATCCGCCCCTGCTTCATGATTTGAAGATAGCAGCAACACTATTTTGTAGGATGTCATAATATAATTGTACCTCCACAAGTTAAATGGTCAGTTGATATCGGACTTTGTGGATCAAGTAGATGTAATGTATTCTTCCAATGTCTTTGTATTGGGGAAAAATTCAATCTTGCCAATAAGATTATCAAAAAAGCTATTACTGGTGGAGTATTGTTGGCAAGATACTTCAATTCACCCATTGCATATAAATATGATATTGCAATATCAAGAAGCTCGCTAACGCGATATTAGCACATGTGGCCTCTTTAATCCGTATTAAAATTTCTGGAACTTTATTAAACAGGTTTCCCGGGAACCTTTAAATGCTTAGGCATTTTGAATCATTTTCATAAATATTTTCCAACGAGCAATATATATAGGCTATAACAACATTCATTAGACGCATATCAAATCTTTCATGCACTGCCAGACATACAAAATACCTTAAGGTGATGCATCCACCAAGAAGAATACAACTTCATATAATTAATACAGGTTTTTGTGCCTCAAATCATACTTTATATTTAACGACTTTATTTCTCTCAATATTCTAGCACAAAAAAACTTATTTGTACACCACTGGCATTACCCTTCAGATGTTTGGACCATAAGTCCGAAACTTCACATCTTTCAAGTGAATTCGATTCTTCTTGAATGCATTTTCTCCATTTTGACCAATAATTTCATGTCTGTTTTCCTAACAGACTTAAGCTCAAGATCCTCATAACCATATAACTATTGAGCTTTAAAATATGTGAAATATATCATCGACAGTAACTTACTGAGATCTCTTCATATTTATTTTTTCAGGTACCTGAACATCTCCTGATGAGGTTTCATTAGGTGTTATGTCGTGGGCTCTTTTAGTGTCATGCATGCTCATTTGACCATCTCAAATATTTGCTCCTTTCCTTTTTCAAGTACTTTTGCCTTTGGAATCGAATGATCTACCACGCTTCAGGCATGCCTTAGACTCATTTATAAATAGATTGTCCTACCAGAACATCAAATCAATTTGGAGCATTAGCAGCTGCAATATAATATTTAATTTTTGGTCAGTAATGCATCTGGCAGTGACTTGCATTACCTTTAAATGAGGATCATTATCAAAATAATAATTTAATTTATTGATTCCTCAGCTGCTTTATTTTTCTCCCCCTAATGTTAGCTAAACTAACATTCATTCCCAACCTTATATGGGATCCATCTTTATGTATTGTGGTGGATCAATTGATAATATACCGTTACATTAAAATTATTAGATGGAAAATATTTGGTTACTGACCCTGAACCAATTATGAAGGGGAATTCATTTTGTAGCATGTCACGCACAAATGATGCTTTATGGATATACCATATCTCATACCTGATTTAGGTAGCTTTATTCTCATATGCATGGTTTAGCCATTAATATAGGCTTTCGATATATAAATTTGCTAAACCAGCTTGCCAATATTATCAAAGATAACTTATCTTGATTGCATAATCTGGATATCTGCTCATAATAAAATTAATCTGAGCAAATACTCAATCTTACAAGTACCATTATTGTAGGTTTATAATAACAGACACGTGACCTTTTCATAGATGTATCGCTCATATAATAATTATTTGGTCCACATGGTAGGTGAACGGCCACATATTCACCTTTTATATATTTCAGAAATGTTGGGATCCTGATTCCAGGTTAAGTTGGTCTAATAATTTATTCATCTTTAGAACAAGCAACACAAAGAGAATTCTTGAAGAATCCTGATTTTTCAGTATATATCCATGCAAATTCTCATTTATATATTTTGTGCATCATATTTGAACCGGGATGGTCAAACTGGTCATGCCAACTCATAAATTTATTGATGTAGTAAACTTTTGGTTTACTATAGCATGAGTTTTGTAACAATAAACTAAAAGTTTATTGTGGCATGCGCATATGATTCTACCACACTTATATTTTGTGTAGTGCAAACTTGAGGAAGAGGCGGGGAGCTTTTCAAGCACACATATCTCACCTAATATTCTTATATTTATGTATTACAAACTGGAGGAAGAGGCGAGTATCTCTTTATTATATACATATATCTTACCCGCTATGACTGTAGTAATATGAAGATATTAAATCTTCCTGTATTTGTAGTCTCAATTTGATAGCCATTTTGGCAAATATATTCAAAACTTAACAAGTTTCTTTGAGACATACTACAGTAAATATTTCATCAATTTCATTCCCCCCAGGTAGTAATAAATTGGCTCTTTCAGAGCCCTCAATTAGTTTTGTACTACCATATATTTCATGACACCATCCATAAGGTTATTATCTTCTTCAAGGAGAAATCATATAATTTTTCTCATGGTCAAATCATTATAGGCAAGATATATATTTCTTGCTTCACTTTTCTCTTTTGTAATTCATAATAAGGCATAATTCCGACGTACGATCTGTACGTGAGCAATGATCATTTGTGCCATAATAAGTTAAAGGACATATTTAGTTTTCTCGAACCTCTTCATGCGGTGATTTTTGATATTTATGTCCATATTCATCTTTATCGAACCTCTTCTAGATATGAGTTTTGATATTTTATCTCATGTTAGCCACATTCACTACGGGAAATGGGTCTATATTTATAATATTTATTACAAATTGTCTCATTCACATTAGGGAATGGACCATAATCATCTGGACTTTGCCTCATACTCATATGATACATTGATGACATTTTTATCTTTAATGTTTGAACAATTATTTTTGAGAACTCTTATTGTTCTCTTATTTATTTCACAATGATGACTATAATTTCGTCCATTGCTACATCCATGACCATGGTCTCTACCATGGTAATTATGTTATCGTATTTCGGACATTAAATTATTTGCCTTCTTTTAGACATAAAATTATTTTGCATTCTTTCAGGCATAAAATTATTGCTGCCACAGCCACATTCATGAATGGAGCATGTGTTGCTCTCACATTCACCTTACGGAATGGAGCACTTGTTGCTCCCACATTCACTTTAGGAATATAGCTTGTCATGCTCCTGCATCCATCTTAGGGAATGGAGCATATATTGCTCCCACATTCACCTCTATAAATGAAGCGTATCCATAGATGGACTTCATGATTTTATTAATAATTCATTATTTGCTTCAGTGATCATTATATCATCAATATGGTGCATTAGGACCGGAACCTAATGTCATAACCAATATAAAATCGTGTTAGGCTAAAATATATTGGGACATGACCCAAATATCTTATCAACATGGTGCACCAGGACTTAAATCTGATGTTTTACCCTTAACAATGGCATAATAGACCAAGAGCCATACTCATCAAATCAATTCAATAATATTTTATGTAAGCCTTGTTTCTTCAAAATATTGCTACTTCAAAAGTAAATTTGAGGCATTAACATTTCTCATAATTAATAATAGATATATCCATCAATATTCATGTTTTGTCAAAGTTGAAAATAAATGAGTATCATACTTATATATAAACCAAAAGGAAAAACCATAACTTACCGTTTACCTATAACAGGATGTTTGCCGAGTCTTCATTGTTCCCTTGTATGGTTATGAATTGCAGCTTCCCCACATTAATGACGAACTTATAAAGAAACATTTTGCTTTGAAAGCAGCAAGTCATTGAAAACTTGCGGTGACAATTTGCTTATATCAATATTTGATATAATTAAAATACAACTTGATGTGTGACCCAAGTTTCAGAATAGTATAAAATATAGTGCTGAAAAATATTTCAATCTTGAAATCAGAAATGCCTTTTATTAATTAGATTCAACTATCTAGTACAAGACTGTCATTGAGGACATCTATAATTTATGGTTCCAACATATAGCATTTGCAATGGAAGCAGCACTACTGCGATTAGATTAACTATATGTCAAGCTGTTGGATAAAGTAAACTGAAATTTATGAATGTGGAACATACCTCAGAGATGTCCTTATTTCAAGATTAACAAAAAATGGTATTAAAAGGATTTTACATGTTCAGAGAGTTGGAATTTCATAACAACCAACCTTACTATATAGAAGAAGCACCAACTCATGAACCCGATATAATTGTGCACACAATGGCAACATGTTGCCTCATACTCAGTTGATTAGAGTCTCATGCTGATAACGTGTTATAAAATAAAAGAAAATACTACAAGATAGACAAAAAGTATAGAGAGGGAGAAGATGGAGCTTTTCTTATTTCTTCCAAATATGTTCAAGTGTCTCATCTATAGAGCTAAGGGTGTTCTATTTATAGGATACATATACATGA
The DNA here is from genome assembly GCA_037355625.1 of Petunia x hybrida. Lineage (NCBI taxonomy): Eukaryota > Viridiplantae > Streptophyta > Magnoliopsida > Solanales > Solanaceae > Petunia > Petunia x hybrida. The sequence continues at coordinate 1,877,144 of JBBBVM010000053.1, read as the reverse complement.
GAGTTACAAAGCACTTCAAAAATTACAACAATTAAGTATTGACTTAATGAGGAATTAGTGATCACTTAGTGGGAGAATAAAGCCATAGGCTACAAGGTTTAATTGGGACAAAATAGCATTCACATTTACAGATTGATTTATAACAATTTTGTATTTTTATTCAAATTTTTCCGCGAAATAGACAGATTTGGCATTGTTGTTATAGTTTTGGCCCCAAAAGAAAAGTGTTACAATTTTGATCCCGTCAAAAAAGTTGCCGGTCCCTGCTGGAGGAAAAATTCCTGGCGATCGACGGGTCATCTCTTTAAGGAACTTATATTTATTTCTTTGATTTTTATTTTAATGTGCTGCTATTTATGATTGTGTGCTTATTGATAATTTGATATAGCCAGGTACACGTGTATAGCATGAACTACCACCGAAAAATGTCCCAGAGAAGTATTAACAAACATTAATGTAGTAGTACTAGTTCTTATGGTTTAGAATTAGTGGGGTATATATTGCAACTTTTATATTAATACAAGGATCAAAGATCTATATTTAGTGTGCCAACTTAGTTTTATAGAACACTAGATCTGTTCTGATGTAGATATGTGTATTGGCATCAAGAGAAGTCCAACTTTAAGGCGGGCTTCCCTTGATGCCAAATACATAGATTTTCGTCACCGTGCTTCCAAAGTTGTGGTTGTGGTAACTACCAAAATGGAATTTGTGGCATAGTTGAAGATTTTCGTTTTAATTCTTAAGATTTTGGCGCACAAAGTTGTTTTCACTAGAATTTTACTGCAATTTATTTGATCTTTAGGTAGCAGTATGCAGATACATATTTTATTTTTGGCATTGGAGGTAGTGGTTCGATGGGTTGTGTCAGCCGTGTTTGGTTCATTATGTAAAGAGATGCAATATGAACATATTATATGTTGTGCTTTAACTGTACGTAAATGCTCTGCAGTGTGATGGACTTTATAAGGTATCAGATTGTGTCTTATCTTGATTTATTGAACTTTGCCTTCTGATGCAAAGTTAACCTCATGGAGCCTCAAACTCATTAGAAAGATAGGATTATTAAACTCATTAGAAAGCTGATTGGCATCCTACGTAATTAGGAAAGACTCAGCAAAAGCCAAATCAAATTTTCAACTAAAGCGAAAACTACTTTGCCGAATAGAACATGAAAGAAGAGATAATGAGTTCAAAGTTCATCCTAAGGTACGTGACAATAATATTGTAGATGACTGTAGAAATTAAATAGATAGAATAACATACTCTTTTTTAGTTCTTTTGCAACTTTGCAGACTCGACATGACATCTGCTACAAGATCGATGCATTAACTTCTTAATCATCTTTTCGCATTTCTCACTCTGTTTGGTAGAAGAAAAGAAAATGATGTAGACTTTTTTCCCTTTCACTTCTTCAAAAGTTGAAGGAGTAACCCTAGAGTCATCTAGCGATACCACCTATCTGCGGCATCCTATAACAAACGAACCAAAATAAATAAAACAGAATTAGGCAACATAAAGTTATATAGTCTATATCATCTTAGGGGTTGTTTAGAGATTCAAATTATACGGGATTGTAATATATGAATAAGTAATACATGAATTAATAAGGATTTTTTACACAAATATACAAATTTTCACTCTTAATTACAAAAAAATAGCAATATTTCTCTAATTACAATGCATAACATTATTTTTCTGACACATTTAACAATAATCTAACACATTTCACTTTCACTTCTCATTTTTCCCAAATTTAAATTCTCTCACTTACTCTCTCTTTCTCCCATCACCCCACACCTACCTCCACCACCCCAACGCCATAACCCCCACCCTAACGCCATCACCACCACCCCACCACCATTACCCCCACCATACCATATGCAATTGAAATTTTATATATATGGTTTGAGCAATATTATGCGTGATGGTCATTTACTGAAGATCTTACTATTTCTGATGACAGTTCGTCTTTGGGCTTTCATGTTCTTTTCTTTGTCTATGCTAATGTGAATGTGGACATCAATTATGATATACTGGAAATTCTTGGTTGACAGATGTTTATTTATGCAAATTTGAGAATCCAGTGTGAAATATGAATGGATTCTGCTGTACTTTCGGACATCTACAGTCAACTTTCACCCATGACTGTAATGGCTTTGCTTAGAGAATCGATTAAGTTTCTCTGAATTGCTAGGTGGTTTGATCAATTTACCATTAATAATACAGCAGCCATCTATGATGAGGTCTCATTAGCCTTTAATTTATGATCAGTGGAGGCTGCAGGTACTTGCTGCAGTCTTTGATGTTGTGTGCTGCATGTGGTGGTCTCATTTTGTCTTCATTTTTTTGTCCTCTTCTCAGGCGAGCATCAAAGAAAGTTTTTCTATAGCATGCATGCACATTGTGCATCAAATTCTCTTCATCTTGGCTTCTCCATACACGTCAAGGCTGAGGTGATTCTCCGACCCGATTTCACGCGGAATCTATCTACATGTGTTATTTGCTCACTTGTTATTTTGTTTTAGCAGGGGTTTGGATTCACTTTTGTCAATCACGAGATTTCAAACCTATCCATAACAAGAAGGGCCACTCCTGAGCAACTGGTCAATTACCATTTTCTATCATAAACAGTTAGATACGGTGCTGAAGAAACAGTTAGATACAATACTGCAAAAACAGTTGAAACGGTGCAGTACGGTGCTGCAGAAACTGTTGAAACGGTGCAGAAACAGTTGAAACGACGCAGAAACAGTTAGATACGGTGCTGCAGAAATAATTGAAACGGTGCAGAAACAGTTAGATACGGTGGTGCAGAAACAGTTAGATACGGTGCTGCAGAAACAGTTGAAACGGTGCAGAAACAGTTGAGATACAACGAGATACATCGAAGATGGGATGAGGAAAAGTTAAATTGAGGGCAATGATAGGAATAAAAGTGAAATTGGGGAAAATGGTGGGAGGAAAATTGAAGTAGGGAGAAATGGGAGAAGCAAAAGTGATGGTGGGGGAAATATGAGGAAAAATGTAAGGATTTGGTATGTTATGGGAAAATATTGCTATGTTTTTGCTATATTTGTAATTAACTTGTGTTTTCCTCTATATAAGATTATTTTGATAAAATGTTGCTATGTTTGGTAATTAAGTTCTAAAACTTGTAGTTTTATGTAAAAAATCCAATTAATAATACGAGATTTAATAATGCATGGATTATTTTTAATATAGTGTTTGGTTCATTATGTTAAATTTACATCAAGTGCTTAAATTTTTGTTATTTATTTATTTTTTCTCTTTAATTATAAAAGAGTAACGATAGGCCAGCCCATCCCATTCCACGGCTCACTTAGAGCTGGGTTGGGCCGATTATTTGAAAGCCCACATGATATGTGTGTCGGCCCAGCTCAACGTGTCATATCCCAAAGCCCACATTGGCTGAGCTGGGCTGGGTTAGGCCGGCCTGGCCCATACTGACAATATTATCTAACGATTAAAAAATAAATTTTTATGTTAAAATTCAAAAAGATCAATGTACTTCTATCACATCTCAATATATGTCAACCTAGGCAGTTCATCCGGTTCTTTTGATGCATAAAAAATAATGGCTTTAGCTATGTACGGAGAACTCCTAAATTCAATTAGCATGTATACATACATTGCCGCTTTTTGTGTGGTATCAAACTTTTAAACAGTTACATTAATAACTCCATAAGGTTTGTATAAAAATTTCTCAAAAGTCGAGTTGTCAACTTAAAAGTTTTGACTATCAGCGGAAGAAGCCATTATCTGAAGGCCCACACGACATGTGGGCCTGTCTAGCTCAACGTGTCAAATCCCAAAGCCCTAATACTGACAACATTATCAAACGATTAAAAAAAATTTCTTATCTCAAAACTCGAAAAGATCAAAGTACATATATCACAACTCAATAATGCCAACCCAGGTAGTTTATCGGGTTCATTTGATTCATAAAAAAATGGCTTTTGCTATGTATGAGGAACTTCTAAATTCATTGAGTATGTCTACTTATGCTGCTACTTCTTGTATGGTATCAATCTTTTGAACAGTCATATTTATAACTCTATAAGATTTGTACAAAAATTTCCCAAAATTTGAGATGTCAACTTGAAAGTTTTGATTCTCAACTGAAAATGCCATTAGGGATTTCGAAAAGAGGAGCAAAGTGAGGCTAGGCGGAACGATTTATTATTACTTATACTAGGTGAAGGTATGCCTGGGCTGGTCTAGGCCCAAGTGTTGCAAAATTTTTTGAGCTGCTTGCTCCACTTTATTTAATTTTTCTAGTCTTTTTAATTATAAAAGAGTAATGGTGGGCCTGCCCATCTCATCCACCGTAAAACTTAGAGCAGGGTTGGGCTGAGTATTTGAAGGTCCACACGATATGTGGGCCGGCCCAGCTCAATGCGTCAAATGCCAAAGCCCACATTGGTTGATTTGGGCTAGGTTTGGCCGGCCTATAATGACAACTTTCCTAACGATAAAAGAAATTTATCTCAAAACTCGAAAAGATCAATGTACTTCTATCATATCTTAATAAATGCCAATCAGGCAGTTTACCGGGTTCTTTTGATTCATAAAAAAGAATGGCCTTAGCAATGTATGGAGAACTCCGAAATTCATTTACTATATTTATATACGCTACTCTTTTTTGAATGGTATCAAAATTTTGAACAATAATATTAATAACTCCATAATGTTTGTATAAAAGTTTACCAAAAGTTGAGTTGTCAACTTGAAAGGTTTGACAATCAGCTGAAGAATCCACTAGGGATTTCGAAGAGAGGAGTAAAGTGATGCTAGGCACAACGATGTATTACTACTTATACTAAGTGAAGGTAAACCCGAGTGTTACGAAGTTTTTTGAGCTGCTTGTTCCACTTGATTTATTTTTTCTATTATTTTTTTATCCAAATTAATTTTTTTTTCAATAATTAAAATACTATATATATATTTTTTTAATCTAAAGTTACCCCTACTAGTGAATAATGTAACATGTTTTTAAGAAGTCATAGCAATTTTTAACGATTAATTTAACGGAGGCATATGCTAGTATTGTCAATAGTTTAACTAATGTTTAAAGTTGATTTTTTGACATTTCCTTTTATAGATGATCTTATGTGCTCAAAAAGACTATTCTCTACTCGATCAAGAGCTTGTTCCCAAAAATTGAGTTTGTCAGCATCCATCAATAACCCCTGCAAGACGAACGATATTTAGCACAACACGTTTTGTTTAGTTGTAAAATGAAAAGAAAATAGTATCTAATTAGCCAAATTACAATTAAAATAACCAATCATAACAGGAAAAAATTTAGAACCTCAAGAACAAATAAGTACTCTTAATTGAACAATTTCAAAGTGTAAAGTTAGAAAAATGCTTTCACATAGTTTGCATATGGCCCCGGCATTTTGGAACACATTTCTTAATTACAAACATTTTCTTATCATATAGAGTTTTTTAAGATTTGATAAAGCATTCTCATTGAGCCTGAAAGTCTTTTTAGAGTTTATTCCCAAAAAGTGAGTTTGTCAGCATCCGTTAATAACCTCTGCAAGACAAACGTGATTTAGCACAATATGTTTTGTTTAGTTGTAAGATGAAACGAAAATAGTATCTACTTATCCAAATTTACAATTAAAATAAACAATCTGGAGGCGAGCTATTTCTAACTTCAAGAACAAATAAGTACTCTGAATTGAACTACTTCAAAGTGTAAAGTTAAAAAAGCATAATTCTTCACATTGTTTGCCTGTGGTACGTTATCTTGGAATGCATTTTTTAATAACAGATATTTTCAAACCATACAGAATTTTTTAAATTTGATAAAGCTTTTTTATGGAGCCTGAAACTCATTAGAAATATATGATTATTAAACTCATTAGAAAGCTGATTTGCATTCAATGTAATCATAAAAGACTAAGCAAAAGTCAAATCAAATTTTCAACTAAAGCGAAAACTACTTTGCAGAATAGAACACGTGGGAGTAGATAATGAGTTCAAAGTTTATCCTAAGATATGCAACAACACTATTGTAGAGGACTGTAGAAAATAAAGAGAAAGAATAACATATTCTTTAATTTTTTGCAAATTTGCAGACGGGACATATGCTAGAAGATCAATGCATTAACTTCTTAGTCCTCTTTTCGCATTCTTCTTACTCTGTTTGGAAGAAAAAAAGAAAAAGATGTAGACTTTCTTCCCTTTTACTTTTTCAAAGGTTGAAGGAGTAACCCTGCAGTTATCATAGCGATACCACTTATCTGTGACATCCTATAAACAACGAAGCAAAATAAATAAAACAGAATTAGGCAACATAAAGTTAAATAGTCTATGTCAGCTTAGGGCTCGTTTGATAGAGATTCAAGTTATACGGGGATGGTAACATTTGAATAAGTAATACATGAATTAATAATACAGAGATAGGTAATGCGGAGATTATTTTTTATATAGCATTTGGTTCATTGTATTAAATTTAAATCAAGTGCTTGAATTTAAAGTGATTAAATTTGGTAATTTATTTATTTTTTTATTTAATTATAAAAGAATAACGATGGGCCGGCCCATTCCATCCTACGACTCACTTAGAGCTGGGTTGGGTTGATTATTTGAAGGACCACAAGGTATATGTGCCGGCCCAGCTCAATGCGTCAACTGCCAAAGCCTACATTGACTGAGTTGGGTTGGGCCGGGCCGGCCCATACTGACAACATTACCTAACGATAAAAAAAATTATCTTTAAAGTCAAAAAGATCGATGTGGTGATATGATAAATGAGACGTAGACATGTGGCATTTGGTCACAAACAATAATAAAAATAAAAGCTTTTTACCTAAAATAAAATATCTATTTTCACATAAATCAAACCCATCCCAGTTCATCTTCTTTTAAGTCGCCCACCCCACCCCCACACTATTTCATCACTTATTAGCTCTTTTTTATCACTTCTCCATCATCCCATATACTAATCCATTATCTTCAGATTTTGCAATATTGTATGCAACATTTTTTACTTATTAGTTATATTGGGGATTGTCACTATAAATTCATTGTACTGGCCATGAAAATTATTGGGGTTATGACAAAGATGCAGTGAGAAACTTTGAGTATGACAGGAACCTTCATTGAACCATGTTTTTTTCGATGTCCGATATGAAAGCTTGTTAATAGTGTCTCAGGTGAAGGGTTGTTTTCCCACATGTTCATGGCTCTATTATCTTTTGGAAGTTGGTTATGTAGGATCAAGAGAGAATCGTTTGGGTTTCTAGTGGTGGCCCTTGGCTGTGGTGAGCGGTGGCAAAGTGGTGTTTGAGGAAGAAGATGGTGGTGAGAAAGAAAATTAACTAAAATAAAAAAAGAAAATTGTGATATTTTTATCATTCACGTGCCTTACATAAGTGAAATTCAAACAATGTGCTACATCATCACTTTGTGCCTATTAGGCACAAATTTGTTTGAAGTGGAGTGCCTAATAGGAATACACTTTAGTTGAGGTGCCAAAATGAAACTTTCTGCCAAATTTAAGGTCCTCCTTATGTATTTGGCTTAAATAGAGTGAAAAAGTAATAGACAAGAAAGTAATTAGTTTTATTCCTTGAGAATAACCGGACTCGGTGAGAATCATTTGATCGTACAATACCTAGTCCTAATTATGGTAAATATAAATACTAATAAGTCTGTGGGCCTGTCTATTCAAGGGGTGTGGTATACAATAAACCCTAAATAGGAGACTATACACCCTAAGGCGGCAGGATGTATACCTTGCGTCCTACGGCCCGTTCCAGCTGAGCGTCCGTGGCTCGAGGAGCAAGCGTGTATCCTTTGCGCCCGGTAACTTGTAAGCTAAGTAAAGTCTTGCCAGCTGGACTCGTGTCCCCGTAATCGTATGTGGCATATTTTTTCCCATACAGTCAGTCCTTCCACTTACTGAATGTTGTCTTAAGTAGTCATGAAGTGAAAGAAGGTATGCAAAAAAAAGGATGTGAAAAGGTTTTACACTGACTCCTTGAACCCCGCAGTCTCTTTGACAGAGACCGACACTTGATTTCTTCTGGAACTCCACGCACATCCACTTGATTGGCTAATGTCGATTCCATGCACCTTTCCATAAACGTCTTTTACTGCGCCGAGTTGTTTTATATCTCCAGGTCATAATTACGTTGACCGTTTTATGCTCTTTCCTTATCTCTTACCTCCTATAAATTGGGGCTTCATGATGGATAAAAACCATGAACTGCATATCATCTCTCTCAAATCTTCCTCATGAAAGAATAACTCATCTTCTTCTGAAATGTTTGCCTTTGATCATGGTTTGATATTCCCAGAACAACTCCTTCGTTCGAAATTGATGGTGTCTGAGAGCAGAGAAACTTTTACAGTTATATTTCTTTGTTCTTCCATCTATTGTAGGATGAACGAAGTCCCCATGTCATAGAATTTGATCAGGATTCTAATGATTTTCTCCGAAAAGTCTTCTTTATGGCATGTGCACTGACTAGGATGTACTCTTTTCCTAACGTTGTGGTTGTTATGATATTCCTCTTATCATGTGGAGCTTCTCACCAGTGGAATGCCAACCAAGCAAGACGCCTGCATCTGCTCGTCTTTTGGCTCCGTGGGACCAAAACTCCACAGATAGCGCTACTTGACGAGGTAGGGTCTTTGCGATGGTATTCTCTCCTTCTCTGGGTGGTTGATACGTAACAAATTTCTCCAAAACCGTAGCATTTAGGGTGCTTGTTTAGCTCTGCCCTTGTTTGCAGTTCAAAGGTTGCATTAGCTTCCAACCGTCAAGAGAAGAGGGGAGAACATGGTGTTCCCGCGCCCCCCAGTTGTTCTATGTTGGTGTATTTTCATGTGATTCCAAATGAAACTGTCGGTTTAGGCGCTGCTTCTTCTGCCGTCCTACTTATGGAATCCTTAGTTGGACTGATTTTGTTACGCTCGCAGTGCAGTGTCACAAAGATGTTGCTGCTTGGGGTATCAAGTTGGTAATTTCGCCTTTTGTGTGCCGAGAGAAACTTCGATGCAAGAGCTACAATCTAGATGAAGAATCTCCGGCCGTACAAATTCGAAGGAACTTGCAGCTTTAGCTTTATGGATCCTTTTAGTTTATGAGGAATACTTGTAATGAACAGTATCGTATTCGAAAGAACTTGATTGCATATTGTAAGCCACAAGCCCTTGGCATTAATAAAATCGATCATTTATCAATATCTCTTGTGTACTTGCATTATTACATGTAGTGTAGTCAAGGAGCATTATGTGGGTGCCTTTCTAGGCGTTTGTCTTTTAAAGACGGGGCATGTTTGCGTCCAAGCTAGAACGTCTATGCTTGTCCACTAGAGTGCTTAAGACTTTATTGACAATATGTGGGGAGGAGGAGGGAGGGGGGCATCCCTACAGACATGTTGGTGCAATTTGTCGAATTGACGATTTCAATTTACGAATAATGCATGGTGGCTGAACTAGAAATGATCTAGCTTTCAGTGAGTAGTGTACTCTACTTTTGTAGCGAAAACTGAGTGTATTACTTCAACTTAAGTTGTACCGAGGCTACAAATATTTGGATCATAGATAGATCGAATTGTAAAACTGTGTAAGTAAAATAGTAGTTTTATTGATAAAAGAGGGCGCAGAGCCAATAGAAACTTAACAACGATGGGGCTAAGTGCATGTATAGAACTAATGATAAAGGTAAAGAGTAAGAAAGAAGAAAATACATGTTTAGAGTATATAGATCTAGTGGACCTTTCAAGAGCCGTACTTCAAAGCCAAGAGATGTTGCATTTGTTTGGAATGGTTGTTCCTTCCATGTCTTCAAGAACGTACGCACCTTTTCCAGTTATGCCTCGGACCTTGTACGACCCTTTCCAGTTTGGGACTAACTTGCCAGCACTGGCTTTCTTGGTGCTTTGAGATACCTTGTGGAGAACCAGGTCCCCTATGTTGAGGGAATGCAAGTTGGCATACGCATTATAATACTGCTCCATTCCTTGCTTCTGGGCTGCCAGACGTACGGTTGTTATCTCCCGGCATTCGTCTAGGACGTCAAGTGAAGCTGTTAAAGCCTCGTTATTAGATTCTTCTTCGGCGAACGACCATCGCAGACTGGATTCTCTTATTTCTACGGGGATCATAGTATCTGTTCTGTATGTTACCGAGACTGGACTCTCTCCCGTACTGGCTTTTGATGTGGTGTGATAGGCCCATAAAACTTGTTGAAGTTCCTCCAGCCACTTATCCATGGCTTTCTTAAGCCGTTTCTTTAGGATTTCTACTATAGTCTTGTTAGAAGACTCAGGTTGACCATTGGCTGCAGGATGATAGGGCGTTGAGATTTCCTTTTTTATTTTCCACTCTTCTAAAAAGGCTATGACTTCGGCCCCTATGATTTGAGACCCATTGTCAGAGGTGATTTCCATTGGAATGCCAAAGCATCACATGATGTTTTTCTAAATGAACTATATCACTTCGTACTCTCAGACTCGAGAGTAGGCTGCTGCTTCAACCTATTTAAAGAAACAGGCCGTCATGATAAACAACAATTTGACACCTTGGGCGCTTTGGGCATGAGCCCTACGATATCCATTCCCCATTTCATGAAAGGCCATGGGGCTATTACTGAATGTAAAAGCTCTGCTAACTGATGAAGTACATGGGGGGATTTGTGACAGCTGTCGCATGCTCTGACAAACTTGCTCGCATCGTCTTCCATTTTGGGCCAGAAGTAGCCCTCCCTGATTATCTTCCAAGCTAAATACCTCTACCAAAGTAGTTTCCGTATCGCCCTTCATGTATTTCTCTTAATACATTGTCAACCTGCAATAGCCTCAAGCATTTAGCCAAATGACTGTTGAACATTCGGCGGTACAACTCTCCGTTGATCTAGAAGTAACAGGTCGTTTGCACTCTCAACCTCCTGCTCTTTTTTCTGTCTTTAGGGAGTGTTCCTTTGTCCAGGTACTCGATGATCGATCGTCGACAATCCCATACGAGTCATGTAGTGTTAACTTCGTGGCGCTTAACATCCGCATAAGTTAATTCACTAACAGTTCCCGGGCTGTCTGCATTCATATTTGCAGGGGCCGCTATATTGGCTAGGGCATCAGCCTCTGTGTTTTCTTCTCTTGGTACTTGATCAAACTTCTACTTCTGAAAAATTTTCAAGCGCTTCTCCACCTTGGCCAGGTACTCCTGCATGCAAGCATCTTTCACAAAGAAGGCTCTGTTTATCTGGTTGACCACCAGCTGAGAGTAACTAAAGAGAATGATCTCCTTGGATCCTAATATGTAGGCTAATTCAAGTGCACTTGAATTACGGCTTTATATTCTGCTTCACTATTTGTAATCGGTGAGCAACCGACAGCCTTTCGAAATATGTTCTTGGTTGGGGATTTGATCACGAAACTGAGACCGGCTCATTTGACATTCGAAGCTCCATCGGTGTGGATCACCCATTCTCCTAGGGTAACACCTTCGATCATTTTGTACTCAACTTCAGCCTTTGGCATCATATCATCACTGAAGTGAGCAATGAAGTCTGCAAGGACTTGTGACTTGATGGTCGTGTGTGGCTGATAAATGATATCATACTCTCCTAACTTTACGACCCATTTTACTAGCCTGCCCGAGATCTCGTGTTTGTGCAAGATGGTCCGCAAAAGGAAGGATGAGACTATTATAATCGTGTGACTCTAAAAGTATGGTCGCAACTTCCTTGCTATAATTACTAATGCGAACACCAATTTTTCTAACTGCTGATAGCGAGTCTCAGCGTCCAAGAGGAGTTTGCTGATGTAGTATACTGGGTATTGTACTCCTTTATCTTCTCATACAAGAACTCCGCTCACATCAACTTCAGATAACGCAAGATATCACAACAACAGTTCTCCCGCTCGTGTCTTAGTTAGAACGGGGGATTAGAAAGATACTGCGTCAGATTTTAGAGCGCCTGACTGCATTGATCCGTCCATTCAAAACTGTTATTATTCTTCAGGACATTGAAGAACTGGTTACGCCCTTCTGAGGATCGGGAGATAAACCGGCTGAGCGCGGCTATCCTACCGTTGAGCCTCTTCACTTCTACTTCACTCTTCAACACCTCTGGTATGGCCTCGATAGCTTTGGTCTTGGTGGAGTTCGCCTCTATCCCTCTATTTGAGACGATGAACACGAGAAACATTCCTGAGGATACACTAAAGGCGCACTTTTCTGGATTGAGCTTCATACCAAACTTGTCCATGATGTCAAATTCTATCTCCAAGTGTCTGATGTGATCTTTGGCAAACTCTGATTTGACCAACATGTCGTCGATGTATACCTTAATAGTTTTGTCGATCTGCTCCTTGAACATCATGTTCACTAACCTCTGGTAAGTAGCTCCTACATTTTTCAAACCAAAAGGCATTACTCAGTAATAGTAAGTCCCCCGTCCGCGATGAAAGAGGTTTTCTCTTGATTGCCCGAGTTTTTGAGGATCTAATTATACCCCGAGTATGGATCAATGAAGCTGAGAGCTTCATGGCCTATCGTTGAATCGATGACTTGATTGATTTTGGGTAGCGGGAAAGAGTCCTTAGGGAATGCTTTATTCAGGTCCATGAAGTCGATGCACATTCTCCTTTGTCGTTCATCTTCGGGACAACCACAACGTTGGACAAAAATTCAGGGTACTGAACCTCATGAATGGATCTGTTGTTCAACAATTTTTCTACCCTTGTCACGGTTGATTGTCCATTTCTTTTGCTTGACTGGTTTGAAATTCGGGTCGACATTTAGATTGTGCATTATGACACTGGTCGAAATTCTAGGCATGTCGGTGTGTGTCCAGTTGAGCGCGCTTGAAGTTAGCGAATTCTTGCTTTGCTTCCGCTGAGCTTGGCCCCCACATAAAATTTCTTATCTAGGAACCTCTTGTCAAAGATTATTGGATCGAGGTCATCGACAGTGTCCTTGGCGGTCTTCTCTTCATCATCTGAGTCTCGGGGTATGACGATTGGCTCTCGGGGTCCAGTTCTGTCGTGCCCATCAAACCCAAATGATATGTTGGTCACTAAGCAAGGCCCGAGCAGTTTGTCTAACCTCTTTTGTTGTTTCTTGACCTCTTTCTTTACTATGCATGTTACAGCGGCCACATAGCAACTTCTGGATAGCTTCTGCTCCGCTCGAATCTCTCTCACTTCCCATGAGGTAGGGTACTTAAGGACCTGATGAAGTGTAGATGCAACTGCGCGTGCTTCATGAATCCATGGTCTTCCCAAGATAATATTATACGAGAGATCGCATGTCATCACCTGGAAAGATGTTACTTTTGTTACCTCGGGAAGCTGGACCGACAAGAGAACTTCTCCCATTGTTAAAGACTCGATAGAGATTAACTGGCTTAGGATAATAGAGGTAGCAAGTATTTTGGTCTTGTTGGCTAAAAGCCTGACCCATCTAAAAGAGTTTACACTTGGTAGATGTCCTCTTTCCTTGGGTCAATGAGTTAGTACTTTATGCGCTAAGCTATAGCTCTGGCGAGCGTAGTGAGGTAGACCTCTCTTAGTCCTGGCGGCTTCTAGAGGTTACCTTAGATTGACTCGACCATACTATATAAACTCCGTGCTATATTTGTATCCTAAGCTCCGAACTTGTCTTCCCTTGTTTGTGAGAAAGTCATATATCGCCTTTATTTGCTTTCTTAGTGCAGTTAGTAGTTATTAGTAATATTTCCTCCACTACCTTAATCGCATCACATTTTTTCTTATGGATCGACCCTGACTCCTAGTTGTGTATTATTATTGCAACGACCGTTTCATATCTCATTAGAGGTGTGAGTTGAGCGTTGTTAAAATTGGCGCCGTTGCCAGGGAACAATTGCCGTATTAAAGTAGCTTGAGGAGTTGAACTAGTTGACTTAGACTCAAACTTTGTGAATTTTTGTCTTGTGAATTGTGAATATTTATTTATGTGTAGTGTTTTATGCATGTAAAATAGTTAGTTTAGCTTCGTGATAGTTCTATTGAAATGATATCATGGAATCAAGATTGGTCAAATGTTGGAAATCTATATTTGAATGATCCTTGTCCTTATTGTGGAGGACCACACAATTTTCAAAATTGTGAAATTGTTTCCGAGAACGGGTTGTGTGCACCTTCTCAATCCTTTGAATGGAATATGTGTCATGAGTGTGGTGCCCAACATGGCCATTGGGGTGGTTGTCCTAATATTCTTTGTTCTTCTCCTAATAATTTTTGTAATGATACTAATGATGTTTATGAGTTTGATAGGTCAAATGCAAGCAAGAATATGGAACTTGAGCCCGAATGGCAAGGAATTCAAAAAAAGTTTCAAGAGGAGATGGACTTATCCACTTCACAAGAAGAATATGCTCAAAATGAGAAATGTGAATATTTGATACAACGAATACTTGAACATCATTGTGAGGATGTCAAAACCATCAAAGATATAAAAGAGAAGGTCCACCAAAATGGCTTAGGAATTCACTACCTGGAGGTTCAATTGAGCCAATTTGTTGACACTTTCAATGATCAACAAGCTAAGGATGTTGCCAAACTTCCACAAAGTTTATATGGAAGATGAGCTTGAGTTCCAAAAAGAAGAATATGTGGGAGAAGAAGAAATTCTTGATGAAGATGATGTCAAAGAAGTTGAAATTGCATTTGAGCCATGTGACGAAGTGAAAAATCTAGTGCATGTGTTGATGAGGATGTCAAGAATGGTGAGAAAATAGTATTGGAAATAATTGGGCGTCATTCACTTCATTTCTCAACTTTATGTGTGGATGAGGAATTTCAAATTGAAGCATATACACCATTGGATGACTTGGATGGTGGAGAACAAAAAACTTACATCATTGAGGTTGCCATGCCAAGAGGACAAAATGATATTCCTCACTTGAAGGACAAAAGGTGCAAAATGAAGCATCATGTGTTTGGCACTAAGAGACTCATACCACCACCCCAGGAGCACAACTGAAAACTTAATTTCAAATTAAAAAGGCAAGTCATCTTTTCAAAATGGAGAGAAAAGTTGTCAGAGATCACCTTATTTCTAGTAGTGAAAAAAAAGAAGAAGATATTAAGCTCTTCGAAAATCTTCTAGAACTTTGACTAACACCCCGAAACATCAAGGTAATGATGTTAATTCATTATCTCAGTTTATTACGTGTGTTTGAATATATTTTAACGGAAGAAATTGGGATATTAGACATCTTTCTAACAAGTTAAATTAATAGTTTAACAAGTTTCTTTCCCTTTGCCTTTTAATTCTTTTGTTATTTTATGTTTTCTTTGCACTCTTATTTTGATGTTTTGTTCTTCTTTTCCTTGTGCCTATTTTTTTAAAGGATTGGAGACAATGCTTAGTTAGAGTTGGGGGGAGGACTTTACAAAAGAAAAAAATGGTTCATATTATTTCGAGTTTCAATAACTTCCTTGATTTTTCATTATCATGGTTCTTTTCGAAGCGAGTAATTTTTTGAACCGAGCATTCTACGGATTAGTTTAGTAACAGTAGTCATAAATAATGATAGTCGGTTGTGGATTTTTGCTCCTTAGCCAACTTTTGGCATGTTTGCTACCACCACTACTTAATCTTTTTCATGTGAGTGTTGTTTCAAAAAGTGAAAAGAAAATTGAGTTGGTGGATTGTGTTATGATCTTGAAGTTCAAATTTCGACTCTTCTGTTCACTAACTAGTTCTCATTAGATTATAAATGAGCTTTTGAGTTTAATTACCTTTAATTGGGACTGTTTATACCTAAAATTGTACGTCTAAGTTAAACAATTATTTATGGTTATGGTCATAAGAAATACAGTTACTACAATGGAAATGTATGCAAGTATAATGAAAGCAGTAATGAATAAACAAGATGAAATAATTAAAAGAAAGACAGTAATTCTTATTCCTTAAGAATAACCAGATTCGGTGTTGAATCGCCTCGTATACAATACAATGTAAAGAAGGGTATTTATAATAGTGATACCCAGTACTAAATAAGGTAAAATACAAAGATTAATAGGGCTATCAGTCTATAATCAAGGTGGTGGAATATACTAAACCCTAACTAAGAGATTGTAAACCCTAGGCGGCGGGATGTATACCCTGCGCCCTGTGGCCGTACCGCCTAAATGGTCGTTGGCTCCAGGAGCGAGCGTGTATCCTCTGCACCTGGTAACTTGTAAGATAAGTCTAGTTTCGCCAGCTGGACTCGTATCCCTGTTATAGTAGGTTATGTATTTTTGCCCACACAGGAACTTGAATATACTTTTCTTCCTCTCTTTACTTGTGCCATATGTGGTGAGATTTTGTTGTGTTCATTTGTGTTCTTTATGATCTAGAACTTGCCCTAAGTGTGCTTCGAGTAGAAATTCTAGGTGATGCTTGGTATGAAAAATGATTTTAGGCTTTCCTGGGCTTACTAGTGGCCTAAAATGCCTACCCTTACATTAGTTAACCCCTTTGTGCTTAATATCCAATCTTTTGGCATCCACATTATTATCCTGGACCAATTCTAAGTGTTTAAAAGCACTAATTCTCTTTTAGCCTCATCCTTGTAGACATTGAAAGACATGCAACTTTGACAAAACCCAAGTTTGGAGGTGACATGAGTTAGATGGTAAAAGTGTGGAAATTGAAGGGAAAAAAGGAAAGAACAATACAAGTGAGTTGAAAAGAAAATATCTTGAGAGAACAATGAAAAGAAAGGAAAAAAAAAAAAAGAGAAACAAGTAGAAAAACAAAGAAAAGAAGAGAAAAAATATGGTGATGAAAAAAAAGGGAATACTAGTGCATAATCTCCAAATTTAGAAAGGTGTAGTTTCATTTAAAAAGAAATGTAATTTTAAATTTTGTGTGTAGTGCTTCAGGATGTGTGAAGTCATTTTTTACCCAAATTTTACCCCGCATCTGGCCAAAAGCCTACATTACAACCTTAGTTAAGCCCTAATTGATTCCGAGCCAACCATTCCTACATTAGTGGAGAGGTAAATGAAGGGAAAGCTTATGGTATCTCTAGTGTGCATGTTGAACTTTGTTTGAGAAAGTAAGTGAATTCTTCCCATCTTATATCCCAATTGATTGAAGCGCAGTATTGTGTGTTTGTGATACTCTCTTATATGTTGAGGGCACTTGTAAAGTTAAGTTGAGGATTTTGTTTCATTTCTCAATTGAGGTGAGAGAGCAAAGAATTAAGCTCTCGTGACAAAGAGGTAAACTTTGAAAGTCTTGTGTCATGGCATATTTTCCTTCTATTATTTGTATTTTAAGAAAGGTTGTATTCACATAACTTAGCATAATTGTTGGTGCCAGCCAATGTCATGAATGTTGAGTTTAAAAGAGTCTTTGACTTGTTGAGGCCTTATGAGTATGTACTAAAAATGATTGAAATACAATTTTAGATTTACTAGTCTGTGCTTTGTTTGAGGACAAGCAATAGTTTAAGTTTGAGGGTGTGATGTGTGGCTAAAATACCACAAATTAGATACTTATACTTGAGCTTTTGTTGTGCTAAATTGATCAAATAAGTGTACTTATCATGATTTAATTACATATTGCAGGTGGATTGAGTTTTGGAAGAGATTGGAGTGAAAACAAGTCAAAAGGAAGGCAAAAAGAAAAGGGCGGGCTGCCCATTGCCAAGGGTGGCCCGACCAATGTAAAACATAGAGGCTTCAGGAAAAGGGTGGGCCACCTTTTAAAAGGGTGGCAGTTCGTCAAACAGTAACTGTTTAACACAGCAAAATGTCTATCAGGTCAAACTTTTGCACCATGGTGGCTATCAAGAATCGAGGCTCCTTCCAGGCACTGGACACTCTCCAAGCGAGGACCGCTCACTCCGTAAGTCGTTGATCCCGCGCAGGGCCGGGTATTTGAAAACTTTGTAAAGTGTTGAGGGTACTCTTTTTACGTCGTGTATCCACAACCGCCCTAGGATGACATCATATGAGAGATTACAAATCAGTACCTGGAAGGGTGTTATGCTAGTCATGCCCAGAACACAGACTGGCAGAGCTAGTTCCCCGTCAGACGTTTCACAGATATTGTTGAAGCTGGTTATCCTACAGGGGCTCAGATTCATCCGCCGATGATGGTCTGTCTTTTGTAGTATCTCTCATCGAATGATGTTGACATCACTCCCTGAGTCAATATGAGCTCGCTCAATCTGAAAATCGAGCACTTTGATCGGGACTATGAGAGCATCCTGATGCCTCTCTTCCTCTGCTGCTGAGCTGAACGTCGCGAAGATTGTGTTGACGCTTTACTTATCCTTAGGGTGGGGGGATCTTGATTGCCTTGCTCCTTCTTCTATCAAGTCCTTGAGATGTCATTCCTTCAACAAATGCTTAATTTCTAGCATCAGGGCCTTGCAGTTGACTGTAGCGTGGCGTTGCTTCGATGAGAATCGGCAGTAAGGCATTGAGTTCCTTCTAGACCCGCCCTTGATAGTGGGCGGCCAACGTATCCTAGAGCCTAGTTTCCCAAAGTGCTGGTTAACCAGCTCTACAATATTCACCCTCAGCCCAAAGTCTTTAAAGCTGCGAGATTCTACGTTTTTCTCGTGGGATCTGTTGCCTCGGGAATTGCTTTGCCATCCCTGCTTGATTCAAAATCCTTCCTTTTTTTTCTTCCTTCACATTCCCCCTCTAGGAGTAGACTACCTGCTAGCTTCCTCCGTGCGCCTTCAAAGTCTTGAGACTGCTTAGGTTCAAGATGGAGCTTCTCGGTATACCTCTGATGTAGGGCACTCCATGTGGTCACCGGGTGTTGTGTAAGACTCCACTGCAACTCCCGAGTGGCCAATGAGCCCCTAGAGCTCAGACTCTTTACAAAGGCGACCACAATGATGTTATGGAGAACTGGAGAGAGCTCTATGTTTTCCCTCTGTAATCGCTCCAGGTAATCCTTCAATAGCTCGTCATCGCGTTGCCTAATTATAAAGATATCTTCCATATGATTCTCCCGCTTACGAGCTCCGGAATGCGCCTTCTTGAACAAATCCTGCATATGGGAAATGACTAGATCAAGCCCATTGGTAGCTGAGTGTACCAAGCGAGGGAACCCTTAGTTAAGGTTGAGCCGAATCTCTTCATCAGAGCAGATTGAGTTTCTTCTTCGTTAATTTCATTGCTTTTCACGGCTATATAATAAGATACAATACGCTCGTACGGATCGGTGGTCCCGTCATAGATAAGGTTATCCAGCAGGCGGAAGTACTTTGGTACGCGGACCGGTGCGACACTTGCTTTATAGTCATGCTTATAAAACTTCTGCTCATCTACGGTGGTAACTTGAGGTGGAGCACTAAGTACGTTACTGATCCAATCGTGGATGGCCTTCATCTCCTTTTGGATGTCCTGAATGACAAGTGTTCCTTTGAAAAATTGGTTGTTGACTGTTGTGGAGCTGCCGAGGGTAGTATCCATGTTTAGTCTCCGATTGGGTACGGGTGCTGGTGACTCGTTTTTTGGCGCTAGTCCTTGCGGGGACGTCGGCCTCTGAGATGATCCAACAAATATTGCTCCTAACTTTTAGGCCATGACTTCGGCCATGTTGGTTGCATTTTGCTCTACCCGTTCGTTCTGGTTCTTGAAGAGGCCAATGAGGAATTCCTTAACCCCAGAGTTTCTTCCGCGTGGCTGATTGTCTTCCCCATCACTGAAAATAGGAACGGATCCTTGGCAGGGTCCTTCGCCTATCCGCCAGGATCGCTCGGATCCTTAACGGAATCGTCTACTGAGTTGGCAATGTTCTTGGAAACATTGTCGTTGTCGTCTGATATGACTGCGCCTTTTCCACCATAGAAACCTACAATTGCCTGGGTCCCACGGTGGTCACCAAACTGTTTAGGCCTAAATTTGGTCGTTTAGGTAAAACAATTAAATTTGTTAGAGGGTCACAAGCAATACAGTAAATACAGAGGAAAAGTAAGTAAAACTGAGGAGAAAAATAATAGACAAGAAAGTAAAGAGTTTTATGGCTTGAGAATAGCCAAATTTGGTGTGAATCACTTGATATACAATACAATATAAGGAGGGGTATTTATAGTAGAGATTTATCCAAATCTAACTATGGTAAAATACAAAAGACTAATAAGGTCATGGACCTATAAACTCAAGGCGGTGGTATATACAAAATCCTAACTAGGAGACTGTGAACCTAAGGCGGCAGGATGTATACCTTTCGTCCTTTGCCTGCGCCAGCTGAGCGGTCGTGGCTTAAGGATCAGGTGTGTATCCTTTACGCCTGGTAGCTTGTAAGCTAAGTCTAGTCTAGCCAGCTGAACTTGTATCCCCATAATCATATGTGGCATATTTTTGCCCATATAGGTTTATTAGGAGTTAATTATCAAGGTGAATGAGTGGAGTGTTCTAAAAGTTATGCTAGGCTTCCGAAGGCGAAAGAGTAAGACCCATTCTTGTGGCAAAATATGTTATGTGTGATGTTCTGCTTAACAAAATCATTGGAAGTTGGGGGGATAAGAGATAATCTGAGTGACATTTGCATTACTTACATGTTGAACGTTGCCACAAATCAAAAGACTCTTCCCGACAATAAGAAATGATGAGCTGCATCTTTATATGGCTTATGTTGATCGTAATGGTGCTAGACCCACTCTAACGGTAACTGTGGTTTCTAGGCTGGCGGAATGTAATAGTTCAAATAACCAAGAAATGCAAAGTAGTGGATGACATGATTTTAGTCAGTGATTGGATGGCATACCTGAAGAAGTTGAAGAAGACAAAGGAGGGGTAGAAGAAGACAGAGGAGGTGAAGAAGAACATGTAGAGAAGGATTCTGTCATGTATACCCTTGCTAACACAAAGTAGCCAGCAGAGATTCAACTTCTTCAATGCCATAGGTTTTGAAACTGGTATGACTTTCACCAATAAGAAAGATTCGGTTGTGCAATTGAAGCTTGCTGAAATTAAAAAAAATCATTTTAATAACAAAGTATTGAAGTATACGGCAAAGTTTTTTAATGCTAGATGTGTAGATGTGAATTGCAAGTGATGGATAAGAGCAATTAAATATAAAAGTAATGATATGTTTTACATTACCGTTTACAATAACCTGCACACATGCGGTGTCCAGCATCATTCTAGCCATAATTTACACGCCTCTGCCGAGATCATTTGTGAGTATATGAAATGTAAATATATAGAGGGAAATGATCCAAAAAAAGATATCAGGACTGCCCTTAACATTGATTTGGGTTGTCAGGTTAGATATTGGAACTGTCTTAGGGGTAGTCAAATTGCAAAGGCTTTGACAAGGGAAACATATGAGTATGGTTATGCAATTCTAGATTCATATGCTTATATGGTTAGGAGTAAGAATCCGGGAACCAAGACAGATCTGAGGCTTTCTAGCACTGGCATGTTCTTGTATCTTTTTATCTCTCTTATGGAGCATGAATCAGGGGATTCACTTAAGTAAGAAAAGTCCTAGCCGTTGACGGCACATATTTGTCTGCTGGTATGGAGGGGTGATGCTGTCAGTTGTGGCTCAGGGTTCAATGAATCACATCTTTCCTATAGCTTTTTGTGCAGTAGACAAATAGTGTGACGTCTCATATGAGTACTTTTTTGAACAATTACTCACCATAGTCTTAGATAGTAAAGAGTTGTCCATTATTTCAGATAGACATAAGAGCATCGCGAAGGTGGTCGCCCAAGTGTATCCTTCAGCTCAATATAGAATTTTCATGAGGCACCTTGGTGAAAACATCCGCACAAAGTTTCAGTTGGAGCAGACTTTCAGCGTTATTGCGCTGCAACATAGGCATACCGGGAAAAGGAGTTCGAGGATGCTATGAAAGAAATCAGAACTATTGATTGGAGGATAGCTGATTATCTTGAAAATGATGTTGGCCATCATAGATGGAGCAAATTACATTTCCAAGAAAACATGTAAACTAACAATAACATACAGTCACATATTCAATTAGACGTTCGGAACAACAATATTCAGTTTCGAACATCAAAAGATTACATACCGAACATCTTAATAATGTTCTAATTATCTCTCATCATGTTCATGATTTTATACTACATTGTTCCAAACGTCCTTATAGGCGTTTTGAACATCCTTATGATGTTCTGAACATCTCTCTTTATGTTCATGTTTTTCTACTATGATGTTCCAAATGTTCTTATAAGCATTCCAAACAATTTGTTTGAATGTTCCGTACTTCTTTAAGATTATTTTAAAATTTGCTTTTTATACATAGCTTTGCAGTTATGACAAAAAACAGAGTCTGTTAATTCAATGTTGAAGGATCAAAAAGAATACTCCATTGCTGTCCTCGTTTTCGTTAAAAAAATAGGTAAAAACTTTGCAGAAAAATTCGCTTCACCATCAGTATGAGACTGGAAATCTATAATCAAAAGTAAGTTGTGCCTTTCCAGCTAAGTCCAATATAATAATACATTGCAGAAAGTAAGTGCCATGACTAGTTCCTAAAGGAAATAGACCGACATTTTTATAGAACACAAAGATATCCTTAGTAATAACAAACTATTCACGATTTCAAAACTCTAAAGAGCAAGGAGCTAAAAGATAATTTTCTGCACCACAATCAACTCATAGCTAAGATAGACCTTAATACGAATCCGGCGCCAAAATGGGTCAAAATTTTAAGAATACAACAAAAATGGGGTGCTCAAATATATTGTAACAAAAATGGGTATATCGGCACAATTTGTGCCGACTTACAACAATCAAGTAGACGGCGTGGCTGAAGAAAGTAACGGAGCAAATTTTTACGCAAGTCGACATTTGTTCTGCCAACTTAGTAAGTCGGCAGAACAAATGCCGACTTACCACTTTTTACAAATCCACATATCGGCATTTGTTTTGCCGACCTGCAACTTTGTATCCCTGAAGGAACTTTATCATCACTGTATTTTTGTCTGTTCATCAAGCTAAATACTAATGGAAAAGATGATTGTGTTAGAGTCTTTGTAGAGGTCACTGAAGTTGTCTTCTTGTTAAGAGGAGCAACTCAAGTTTAGTTCTAATATTTAAGTGTTTACGAAATTTTCAGTTTTCTGGAATGGTTTTAGCATGTTTAGTTTGTAATTGAGCAGATGAAAATAGTAAGTTCAGCAACTTATAAAAAAAATAAAAAATAAAACTAGTAAGTACTGCTTTTAAATATTTTGGAGGGTACTTATAGTTGTCCGCTGCTTGGGTAAGTTCTCTCGACCAAAATGAGAATGACTTACTGTCTAGAATATAAGTGGAATGTTGCACTTAAATTCTCAAATTTTAAATGTTCTGCTCTTTGAGATGGACTTCTCCTGAATTATCGGCATTTCATCAATGTTGTCAATGCTTGATGAACAGACAAAAGTATAGTGATGATAAAGTTCCTTCAGGGATACAAAGTTGCAGGTCGGCAAAACAAATGCCGATATGTGGATTTGTAAAAAATGGTAAGTCGGCATTTGTTCTGCCGACTTACTACTAAGTTGGCAGAACAAATACCGACTTGCGTAAAAATTTGCTCCGTTACTTTCTTCAGCCACGCCGTCTACTTGATTGTTGTAAGTCGGCACAAATTGTGCCGTTATACCTATTTTTGTTACAATATATTTGAGCACCCCATTTCTGTTGCATTCTTAAAATTTTGACCCATTTTGGCGCCGGATTCCCTTAATACTGATACATCATTTAATCAACACACCCTACTTCTTTTACCTAAAAGATTTACCATTAAAAGCCTTAAAGATTTGATTTTTGACCAAGTTATCCCTACAACAACGCTCATAAACTAAAAATTTAGGCTTTCACACAAATAAGACTTTATATATCATTTCGGACAGTGATTCAACAAACCAGAAATAGAACATGGATACTAAATTTATGCTACACATATAACATAAAGATTCCAACTATCAAATAAAATAAAGGAAAATTTACGCCACATGACTACCCTAATTGCTTAATTACAAAAAATAACAATACTTTTACACTATTTACACAACATAACAATAGTTTTAAAAAATTACCCTACATACCAATTCCACTCTTCCAACCCAAAACCCTAATTTCTTTTTCTCTCCTTCTCTCCCTTCCTCCTCCCATCCACCCACCCACCCACCTGCCACTGCCCTCCCCTCCCTCTCGCCGGAGCAGCCCCATCGCTGCTGCCCCGCCATCACCATACTTCCTGACGTTGCCCCATCATTTTTTGTGGTGTTTCTCTACGGCGTTGTTGCCGCCAAAGTGCAGAGGCGCTGCTCCTTGCGGCGGCGGCGCTGCACTGCAGCGGTGCATTGCGCCGATTTGGATTTTCCGGTGGGTTCTCCGATTTTGTTCTTTTTTTTTCTTTTTGTATGTGTATAAATGTGTATGTATTAGTATATTTTGTATATATAAATATACCTTTTGTATTTTTTGTGTATGTATTAGTATATTTTGTATTTTGTATATATAAATATATATATATATCTTTGTATATTTTTGTATATGAATGTCTATATCCACCTTTTTGTATGTGTATGTGTTTGTATATATGTGTATGTTGTTGTATGCTTGTGTAGAATGGATAGTTATTTGTATTTGTGGTTTTTGTATTTTTTTGCATGTGTCGTGTATATCTTTTGTATGTTCATGTATATTTGGTTATTTATAGTTTCAAAACAGTAAATTTTTAAAATTTTGCAATGTATATATTTGTATTACATCTTGTAGATCAAAAAAAAAAATCCGGTGGTGGCAGCGGGGGCCGGCGGCGGCTGCCTGGTGGCCGGTGTGACTGGTGAGTGGTGGCAGCGACCTCCAGGCAGTAATGGGTGGGAGAAGGTAAGGAAGAAGGAGATGAAACCCCAAATTGTAGGTATTTGTTGAATTTTGTATATGAAATGTAAAAAAAAACTATTGTTATATTTTGTAAAGTGATAAACTATTGCTATTTTTTGTAAATATGGTTAGGGTTGTATATTTATGTAAATCTCCCTAAAATAAATATACAAAAAAATACAAAACTGACTTTCAACGGATTTAGAGGGCATTTGGATTGGCTTATTTTAACTGCTTTTTAGCAAAAATAGCTTTTAAACACTTTTTAAAATTTTTGGGGTGTTTATCAAAATTAAAAGTGCTTTTAAGCACCTACTTTTAAGTCAAAAAATTGTCAAAAAAAGCTAAGCTAAAAGTTGAGTTTCTCCAACTTTTAGCTTTTGACTTTTAGCTTATAAGCACTTTTCTAAAAGCCAATCCAAACACCCTCTTAAAAGTATTCAAATTTTCAACCAAGAATTTTGAGATAAAAATCGATAAAGAAAATGAAAATGCGAGTGAGTATTCCCTTTTCAATGTTGATTTTAAATCCAAAAACTTGTTTGCCTTCTCCATTGTTCTTTGGAAAGGGAAATATTTTCTGAATGTATCAACTACGCCAGAAGACAACCTAAATAGTTAAATTACAATAAATAACAATACTTTTTACTTTATTACCCTACATATATTATCCCCCCCCCTTCCCCTCCGCTCTCTCTCTCTAACATCTAGGAAAAATCTTAATCTGTTCCTTCCTTCTTCTCCTTCTCTCTCCTCTTCTCCACCCTCCGCCGACCACCTTGTCGCCGGCATAGCTGCATTGTCTCCATCGACCAGATCTGCCATCATCACCGGTGTCCACCAGAGAAAACATGGGAGTTGTTGCTGCTGTTCTTTTGCATCGCCCGATCTCGTTGTTGCTGCTGCAGTGCAGTGGTGCTGCTGCACTACATCGGCGGCTGCTTCAATCTATTTTATTTTTCTGGCAGATTGCTCTGATCTGCTCCTTTTTTTTTTCTTTTGTATGTGCATATATGTGTATCTGTTATGTTTATTTTTATATATTTTATATATAAATACGTCAATGTCTATTTTTATTTTTATATGTGTTTGTATATATGTGTGTGTTGTTGTATGTTTGTGTATGTCTTCAGTAGGAAAGTTATTTACATAATTTTTTGTATATCTTTGTATGTTTTGTGTATATTTTTGTATTTTTATGTATGTTTGGTTATATGTATATTCAAAACATTAATTCTTAAAAATGTTTCAATGCATATATATATATATATATATATGTGTGTGTGTGTGTGTGTGTGTGTGTGTGTGTATGTGTATGTGTATGTGTGTGTGAGAGTATTTTTGTATGTTTCGTTTTGTAGATCTAAAAAATTAAAAAAAAAATAATTACGATGGCGTCGCCTGTGACAGTTGTCTGGCGGTCGGCGATGGCTATCCGGCGGCGATGAGTGGTGACAACAGTATCATGGGGCAGTGATGTGTGGAGAAGTTAGGAAGGAAGAAATAACACCCTAATTAGTATGTTTTTGTTGAAACATGTAAATGTGGGGTAGTAAAAGTGTTGCTATGTTTCGTAAATTTTATACTATAGGTATTTCTTGTAACTTTTGAGATTAGTGTTGTATATTTCTGTAAATTATCCTTTTCTTAATTTGGGTGTGTTGCGAAACTGAATCACAATTAAGACGCTTTGAATTTTATCTATTCTCTTAAGATGCCAATTGCTTTAGCTAATTTCAAATGAAATCTCAGTAAAAAGACGTCTTGATTAACTAGAATTCATAAAATACCAAAACATTGCTGGAAGTTCCAATTGGTTAGTAAAAATAAGATTTTGGTGGAGTGAGGGGCCAATTTTGCAACTTGCTAATTTTTAGATAAAATACAATTTAAAAGCCAAATATGCAATTAATTTGTAAAAAAAGTAAAAATTTCGCACACAAGCCTTTTTTGTCAGTGGTCTTTGGTTTGATACCACTTTTTTTTTTTATTGGTTTTGCATGAGAGGCTGCATTTTGGAACTTCAATCCTTATGGGCTGAACTTCACATAAGTTCACTTCACACAAGTTCAGCCTACAAGGGTTAAAGTTCAACTTCAGTCAACCACAAGAATTGAAGTTCAACCTAAAAATTTCACCCACATGCCACTTTTGTCACTGTATTTGGTTTGAAGCCACTTTTTTTTATTGGTTTTACATGAAAGGCCGCTTTTTGGAACTTCAATCTTTGTGGGATGAAGTTCAAATCTTGTGGGTTGAACTTTATGCCTAAGTTATGAAGTTCAACTTCAATCCGTAAGGGCTGAACTTTTAGGCATATATGCGTAAACTTCAACCCTTATGGACTGAAGTTGAACTTGTGTGAAGTTCAACCCACAAGGGTTGAAGTTCCAAAAAATGGCCTCTCATGTAAAATCACTAAAAAAAGTGGCCTCAAACCCAAGACCACTAGCAAAAGTGGCCATTCGTGCACTTTGCCCAGGTTCAACTTCAGCCTACAAAGATTGAAGTTTACGCATCTAGGCCTAAAAGTTCAGCCCTTACGGGCTGAAATTGAACTTCATACTGTAGGCATCAACTTCAGCCCACAAGGTTTGAACTTCAGCTTAATGACTTCAAACCAAAAACACTGACAAAAGTGGCTATTCATGCACTTTGCCCGTAAAAGACATGCAAACGCTGCAAATTCAGTAAAACTTAGATTTTACTAAAAATAATTTAATTTTGCAAAAAAGACCAAAATTACAAAAATAGCTTTTTTATAAAATAACCACCAATTGGACCATAATTTCAAATTTACTTGGCATTAAATCGTCAATAGGGTATTAACGATCCTAAATTATCAAGAAATATTTTAAGATTAGTTTTGGAACTATCAGGATAAAATTGAGTGTTAGCAACCTTCTACCCTAATACTCGACCTCCATACCCCTCTATCTATGGTCAAGTCCTTGGTGATCTGAAGATGAGCTAGATTTTACCTAATCACCTCGCCCCAATTCTTCCTCGATCTACCCCCTACTTCTGCTTAGACCGAGTACTTCCATCCTCTCGCACCTCCTCACGGGGACATTCATGCTCATTCTTTTACATGTCTGAACCTTCTCAGTCTCACTTCTATTTTTTTTTCATATTAAATAAAAAAGATAGCTAAAATGAAAGATAAATAAATCGGAAAAAAAAAGCAAAAATCCTAAAGATTTAGCTAAAATTATTAAAATTTAATTTAACCTGAGGCAAATTAAGTGATTACAGCAGTCCCTGTTTGGTTGGAGACCTAAAGAATTTTCGGGCGAAAACTATAATCACAACTAATTTTGACTTCTAAATTCTTTGCCGAGAACGGGTTTTGCAAAATGGTGACGTACCTTGACTGCAAGGCTACCTATATATCCTCGGACTAAGGAATCAAGCCAACATAATTTCTCGAGTGATTTACATAGCTATACAAGCTAACCATCTTTTTTACAAAAAAATGTCAACAATTTTCTATTTTTGAAACATAACAATATTTTTTTCAATACATAGCAAATACATATAAAATGACGCTAAAAACCATAAATCTTCCTCCTACCACCCCCAACCACCAACCCCCATCACTGTCGCCGCCTCCAGCCATCGGGTGGCGCCGACGTCGTCGGTGCAGAGAAAATACAGTAGATACACACACATACGATTATGAATATTTGTATATTCTCTGTATGGTTAATGTATGCACAGTGTGTGCGTGTTCATCTCACCGAACCATACACACCATATATAAATCGATAACTCAAGCATATGTTGTAAATTTATTGTATGACATGTGTATATTTATTGTATGTCCGGTATATATTCACTGAATATAAAGTGCATACACCGCACATACAATGAGAATACGCATCTCATACATTTTCCTACTATTAACAACCGCCAAACGTACACCACAACCGCCTATAACCACCGTGGATCCAACAATCCAACCGAAAAAACACAAAATAATTATAAAAAAACAGCAGCACCACCGGGTGATCACCGTCGGTAATGCAACCAATTAACATATCTGAAGAACCAGACTAACACAAGCAGCATCGGCGATCAGAGAACTGTTTCGCCATCGCCGACGCTGCTCTGTGATATATCACGTTGTTGCCAGCATAAAACAAGCGACATGTGGTTCTCTGTTACAATAGGCGGCGAGACGGGATTGTTCTCCTAAAACTAGGGCGACAGAGGTGGGGGTTTGGCCACGGCGATAGGACCATTGTGACGGGAACAACATGATGGACGCTGGAAACACTGTCATCGCCGTAGCAGACAAACCTCTAGTAGGCGGCACTGGCGATTTGAAGAAGAGAGAGGGGAGAGGGAAGAGAGGGGGCAAAGAAAAGGCTAGAGTTCTCCAAATTATACCATGTTTGGCAGTATATCAAAAAATATTGCTACGTTTGGTAAAGTTTTAAAATATTACTACGTTTTTTTTTAAAAAAAAAATTCCTACAATGACACTGGGTGTAATTTATCCTAGTTCCTTGCATGTGATAGCTGAAACTACTATATTCTGAACATACCAATGAACACTTTTAGACTTACTAAGACTAAAGCTAGACACTTCTAAACATCTTTCTTGGTAATGCATTCTTACTTGAACCATTTTTTTTTTTGGAGCTTTCAATTCAACTCGTATTCAACTTTTAAACACTTCTATAGGTTTAATTAAAAAAAGTTTTAAATTTTTTATAGTAGAACTTTGTTTAATATTTTAAAACTTTGAATTCAACTCGTATTTCTTAATAAAATTTTTTATAATTAAAATGAGTATAGTGCATTGAAACAAATGGCTCATGCTTTGTTCACTTAAAGGACCTTTAAATAATAGCAAAGTTTGGGGCTTTCACCCTTGAGGGCCTAAAGCAATATTTTAAAATGCGAGGAGGTAAGGAGAGGAATTTTGATTGAAATAAATATTTTAAATAAACTTATATCATATAAAAAGAGTGGATTTCGGTAGAACTTTTATAAATTTTAAAAATTATATAAGGTTAAGAGTAAAACGTACGTCGGGCTAAGAAATAACTCAAGTAAGACTTCGTAAGTTCCAAAGGTTAATTTTTAACCTCACTATTTTGTAGAGACATCGGAAAAGGACTTCAATTGCTCAACAAGAATCAGTACGCCAACAAAAAAACATAACATGAGAGTATGAGACTGAATAGCAAAGTGGAGATTTTGCAGCTTTGTCTATTTCTTTTGTTGATTTTGGACATGTATTAATATTCATAGGAACTGTTTCCTATTTATTTGCTGAATTGCTCAATATTTAGTGGACATGTATTAAACTTAACTTTCTAACATTAAATTCATGTTTTATCGTTTGCTAGTCATTTTATTTTGTAAATTTGTAGGTAGTAGCAAAGTTAAGCTTTTAAAAAATGACCTCAAATTTGTAACCTCATTGACAAGGCTGTTGAATTGGATCAAGAAACTAAGCCTTCAAAAGTTGAACCAGACAATTTGGAACTTTTTAGAAGAATGTGTACCGGCATAGATAAAAAACCCCGTGTTGATCCGGATGTGTCCAGTAAAGATGTTTCTTATTTGATTAATAGATCTTTTCTAGTTTGGAAATTTGATGATGTCCTCAAAATTTTATATGATATTAATAATATTCTTTATAATAATCAAGTAAAATTGACAGATTTCCTTAGACATTTTGCCAAGTGGGAAAATGATATTAGAGACTCTAGAGATCAACGCATGATTTATTGTCTAGACTATAAGAAAACAAATTTTTATTACAAGCCTTTTAGTTCATTTCCTTATACTCGAAATTATGGAGAACATTCAAATGGGGTATTAACCAGAGTCATTATCGAAAAAAGACTCCAAAAGAGGTTGTGTCTGAAGTTCTGATGATATTTCCTAACCTCATCAGATATGCTTACATGGAGATTTAAAGATTTGAGGATAGATATTGTGCACTAATGCGATGTCGTCTATACGTAAGATATCATTCTGTCTTCATTTGTTGTCTTTATTTGTTCAAGTTTAAATTTTTTTTTAATTGTTGTATAAATGTTAATTCTTTAGTTTACAATGTTAAGCTTTCCATTATAGCCCATTAAAATTTCAAGTCTCAAATCATAAAGCCAAGTCCTGAAGTATAATATGCACATTTATGACGATGAAATAAAAAGTAACAACCTTGATTAGCAAATTAATGACATTTTATAGAAGTAGCAGACTTTTTTTTTTTTTTTTTTTTTTTTTTTTTTTTTTTTTTTTTTTTTTTTTTAAGTGCAAACAAGATTATATTAATACTAGAGGAAACTTGAACATAGGGAGCTCCTAAGAGCTGCAAGATTGCCATGATCGGCAGCATACTTACAACAGGAAATGGAAATAGAAATAGTCCTAGTAGTACATACACCATCAAGGTCTTTCAAAATACTATCGAAAACATAATTAGGAGGCCTAGCCATTACAAAAAGATTTTTCCTACTAGCCATCCTAACTCCTCCCTTAGCTAGCTGATCTGCTACTTTGTTTTGTTTCCTAAAGCAATGCCTAAGCTCCACCAGTGCCATCTTCTCCATTAATCACCCGTAATCATGTATAATAGCAGTGTGTAAGCTTGTTTCACTTTTAAGCATTTGAAGAACTTCTATAGAATCTGTTTCAATTATAAGAGGAGAAGTTGTTTTCACAGGCTATCCATAAGCCATACCTGAGGGCAAGAAGTTCAGAATAAATGTGATTTGCAACAGGGATATGCATATTAAACCCTATAATCCAATGGCTTTTATGATTTCTAATAACTCTCCCAATGCCTCCTTCATCCTGAGAGGAGGTTCCATCAATATTGAGCTTGTAGCTTTTAGGTTTGGGTGGGAACCAGTGCAGCTCAAGGTCAATAGTTTTAGCATGACTCGAGAGGCTTTTTCCTAGGGTGGCAAATTCAACTGTTCTAGCATGTATGGTCTTGTAAGACATATGGTTATTTAGGTTGTAGACTTGCTAATAGTTCGAAAACATGTCACACAACCTTGAAAACTTACTTAAATCCTTCATTAAGAGCGCCCTAGTCCAAATGCAATTAAAGAGTACACTTCTTTGATAGATAAATGCAATATTACAGACTTCTAATAGCCCTTTATGTAAGGAGTATCAAACTATTCAACCTTGAATCACAAATCAGCACTGGACCTTCTTTACATGAGCATAATATCTTACCATACTAGCCCTTTTTCTAATTAAAAAAAAAAAAAAAAAAAACCTTGCCAAGAACGTAAAAATTCAAACTTTAAGCACTAAATAAGGAAGATTCAATTTTTATATAAAAATATAAACTTTCTCAATGGTTCGAGCCTAAGGACAACATCCAAACCTTGGGAGTTACCATGGAATCACAAGAACTGAGACAACTAACAGAGCTAAAGGTCGGATCTTTTAGGCAAATAAGGTTATCTTAAGAAATCAAATATTATAAACATGATAATAAACTCCAAAGACACAACCTTGATCACCCAAATCTAGCTAAATGGCATCCCCACTGTGAAGGAAAATTCTGAACTTTTATTTAAAGACTCTTTTAAAAGAAAACTATTCTTATCAAGGTTCACAACTAACATAGATTAGAACTGCTAACTCTTTCAGCATGCTAACAAAGATAAATTCTGATTTTTTACACAGGCTATTATTAGTTTTAAAAGACATGATTTTTTACAATAATTATCTCTGGTACGTACATTTAAAGGGATGTTTACGAAAATACCCATTAAAATCAAAATATTTACTCACCTCTGGTCCTCTACCCATAAGTTTCATATTTACAAGTCCTATCCATAAACTATTTACATGCCCTACCCATCTAAACTTGTATACTATTATTTATGTAGTATATACTTTAAAGGTATACACTCATATCTAAACTTGTATACTATTATTTATGCAGTATACCTTAAAGGTATACATCCATAAGGTATAACAAAGGTATACAGTAGTAAATGGGTAGGTTGGTAAATACTTTTAATTTCATGGGTATTGTAATTTTTAATAGGTATAACTTGTAAATATTTTGAATTTCATGAGTATATAGTGTAAAAAATCCTTTACTTTATCAACTGAATATTATGTAGATGTAATAATAATTTTAATGTAAATCTAATTAGTGAATACAAATAATTTGGAGCCACTAAATACATGTAACTAGGATGGCAAAAAATAAAAATAAATCACTCTGATAAGAGCTCACATGTGTGCTCCACTTTTTAAGAACAATAAATTAGTTATTATGAAAATTAGTTACCCATTTTAAACAAATTAAAATTGTACCATCAATCGGAGAGTGAGATTATCTCCTTACTTTGACGTGGGAGTTCAACTCCTTAGCTCTCTCATTTTGTAAGACACGAATTATTAAAGTAAATTTGCTATCTTTCTTGGAAAAGAATAGCTTATTATCACGAGATCTTTTATTTTGGATTACCATTGTATGTGTTGCTCCCAAACGCACACGCAAGTATACGCGGTCGCCAAGTAATAAAGTGACAAAGTCGAGTATCGTTCCCACGAGGACTATGCAGACTAGTGCTTAATAAACAATTCCTGAATAAACTATCCAGGGGTCTTGTTCCAATGGTTGTAAGAGTTTTTATACTAAAATGCAGTAATTAAAGTGCTGGAATGTAATCAAGCAATGGGGCAAAACTTTGGTTGTTAACAATATCAAGAGAGCGATCCAGGGTCAGAGTTACGAACAATCCAGTTGATGTATTCAATTGATTTCACTTCTTAAATCCCGAGTTACTAACTGACAGGTTAATTGTAATTATGAAAACCTTTCAGTTCTTCACAATCTATGCAAGCTACTTTAATGCCTGTATGTCTACGGGTTAAATCACATGCACGCATTAACGATCCTGTAATTAGTTAAACTAGGCAAGCAAGTATATGTCTATCCTACCCGCGAATTGATTCCCCGATGCCCGGGTTCACAAACTAGTTCTATTCTTCCTTATTACGTAATTAGGTTCTCTCTTTCAAGTTCAACCCAAAAACCATAGATGATGTATAACTATCGAGCTCTAACAATTATACAAGTTAAATCAAGGAAGAATAAGTAACCCGTTATGGGATTCAATCAATGGAAATCAATCTTCAACAATCAACTTTCATGTAAACTCTAACCCCAGAACGTTAGGAAATTAGCCATACATATTCATAATCACAAGGCAAAGATTTGGTGTAATAATGAAATACTTGATGTAATAGATGAAAGATTTGGGAATAACCCTTGTTCAATGAAGTGTGTAGCTCTCAATATTGCTCCAAAGTCAAGAACCCTTTACAAAAACTAAGTAATAAACTATTTATAATGTTTCCAAACCCTTGGTAATAAGTTAAACCCAAAACTAGAAGGAATAGGGAGTAAAATCGCGCACAAGGGGCGCTACAATGGGCGCCTCGCGCCCCGAAAAGCGTGACACCAACCAGACCACGCCACCAGCCTTCGTGCTTTAGCCCTGCGGCGCATGCCAAACGCGCCAGCCTCTGCGCGCGGTAGGCTGCGCGGCGCGGGCTCTAAAGCGCCAAGCCAAAATGTTCTTCTTTCGCTCCAAAACTCGGCTTGTGTCGTGCCTTTGTGTGCTCAATCCAATCTTCAAACATCCTTCAACCAATTCATGCTCAATCAAGCTCCGAAACGCTCCAAATGCATCGCGTAACGACCTACACACGAACAACACAACATCAGCGTAAAACCACATTCACAAGCTACCAAACAAGTGCAAAACAAGCTCAAATGTGCGGAAATATTAAGGAAAAGTAGGCATAAAATGCCGAACATCACCACCCCACACTTGAACCTTTGCTCGCCCTCGAGCAAGTCAAAACTAACTCCCCAACCTAGGTAAAACAGGTCTGCCTATGACTATGGTTGATACCGACCATTGAACCAATGCGCACATGACTACCATGGATCCACAACATGCCAACAATTTACCAAACTCAAAAATATGAGAACAACCACCCCAAAATAGCTCAAATGCACAAACTCAACTCAATGCAACCATGCTCCCACAAAATTACACCTATCTACTCAATCAAAAGCCATCAACTTTACCTACTTCATGCAAACCACGTGCCCTCACCAATATGAAAGAGAGTGCCCCCCAAAGATCACACACGAAAACAAATATCATGAATAGAACGGGGCAATAACAAATTAATTCTCTCACTCTCATGAAAGCTCACATGTCACACACAACGTACCATAGGCTTGCCCGTAGTGTAGGACTCCACTAATGTAGACTCACTCCAATCGGGATTAACTAGGACTTTAGAAAGGTCGTAATGTAGGCTAAGGGGCGGGTAGGATACATATGGTAATAGTGACTACCTCCCTAAGCACTTTAATACATCACATTTAATTTCAAGCACAATCCTCATCAAACCACCCAATCACAAGTATCACACATACCTTCTCAATAAGTAGCATATTTTCTTTTCAATCACACACTAGCAAGGACGGGATATCTTTCTTTTTTTTTTTCTTTTCCACAATTTTTTCAACTTTGCTATTTTTTTCTTTTCTTATCATTTCATTTTTTTTTCAATTTCATTAACTTCCATCCTTGCCAATGTTTTCCACTACTTCACAATTTTCATAAGTATTTCCCTTTTATTAGCTCCACTCAAAAGTCTCCCAACATCCAACCACAACTCCAATCATCTACACAATGTCAATAAAGTGCTTAAGGAGTAAGGGCCAAAAGAGTCAATTAAGAACAAATGGGTAGGCTCGGGGTGTGGGTGCCAATCAAAAAGGGTCAATGAAATCACAACAACAATTTTTCAAGGTATATATGTAGGGGTAGGCAAGTAAAAGAAGGCCTTGTATCATCTCCCGACTAGAGCAAACCTAGGATTTCGCTTTGCACACACACGGGGCAAGTTCTAGACATTAATATGCAACATGGAGCAAATAAGAACATGCCTCACAACACACATTGCACGTAATCCACACAAAAAGGCTCAATCAACAACTCTCAACCAAGCTTCTAGAATGCAACTTGTGGAAATTTAAGCACTCATGCACAAAAGTTAGCAATCAAGTCAAGCAAGCGGACTCAAGCATCTCAAGGGGGTTGTTCCATTTTTTTTCCTTTTTCTAGGCATGCATCAAATTAAAACCAAGGACACCACAAATAGCACATGCAATCAAGTCCAAGTCCACCGGTATCAAACAAATCAAAGGCACCTAGCATTCTACCTTTTTCCTTAGCCTAGGGTCATCTACAACTAACTATCCTAATCCTAAAAATGAAAAACTACCCGGTTCAAAGGTCACCCCGTGGAAAAGAACCGCGGCCATAAGAAAAACCACGGGGCGGATGACATGTACCACTAATAAAACTAAAAGGAAAATCTTTTTGGAATTTTTCATTGGTTTTCTAATTTTTTTTTCATTTTTATAGTAAAGCAAGAAACAAATAAAAATAAAGTCAAGTGACAAAATAAAAAGTCCTAAGGTACATGCATCCTAAATCTCAAAATAAAAACTAGATAAAGGGCAGTACCCCACCCCACACTTAAACTAAGCAATGTCCCAGTGCGACAAAGAAGTAAGTGCAAAAGTAAGAGTACAAGAAAACTGCCCTGAAAGCTGGATGGTGCACAGGAGTGTGGACCTAGGCCTCCGCCTCATGATCAGTCTCATACTCACTGTCTGGATCATTGGCCACAATATCTGAATCAGTGTTCTCATCCTCCCGCGGATCCACCGTTCCAGCCTCAACCTCGCCCAGCAGGACCTTCGAGGTCTCCGTCAACGGGACCTGGCGGTCAATAGTAGTCATATCAACGCCCGACTGACGGGCCATAGCCTCTATCATCAAGTACTGACGCGCGGCCAAGTTGGCACTTGTCTCCCGCCAATCGTCCGCCGTCAGCTTCACCGGTGCTGTGGTGATCACCCCCTTGACCGAGGCAATGTCAAAAGGCCTCCCGAAATCAAGGACAATGCGATCCCCAACCTCATCTGCGGGGACGCCCGCCTTCTCTAAGTACCGGGTCAAGAGGTTCCCAAAATACAACCGACTACATGATTTTTCATACCTCTCTTGTTTCATCATTTTCAACATGTAGTACCCAATGTTCACCGGCCTCCCGGTCATGAAAAAGTACACCATGCACGCCCGAGTCTTAGTGACCTCGGAGTAATGGGAACATGGAAGAATCCGTGCATTTATGAACCGCATCCATACACGCGCCGGCTTGATAAACTGTGAGAAGTGCATAAACTTATGTCGCCCAGACGCTCCTCGCCCCCACTTATGCGTGGAGCCCTCACCACACAAGGTCTCCCGCAAGGCCGTGTAATCCGGTTTCTTGATGTAATTTCTCAACTCATCATAATCGGGGTCCGCTACCCCCAAGAAGGCATTCAATGCCGTTGGATCTAACTTCACCTTCACTCCCCTAACCGTCACCATGTTATCATCCCTCCACACCTCATCGGGCTCCCAGTTAGCATAAAGTTCTTGGACCATGTCCAAGTTGGCGTGCCCCGGACTCTCAAACACTGAGTCCCACTTGAGGGCAATGATCTTCTCGGCCACATCTCTAAACTTTTGTAGCACTGGCCGTTTATCAATGGCTTGCTCGGGGATGTACCCCGCAAGCCGCACATTTTTATACCATGTTTGGCAATCTCCCTTCTTCACGAAAGGGAGGCCATACCGAGTCTTGCCTCCGGGACGTGGTATCGGCACCGCGTCCTTTGGAATCTTGGCCTTAGCCTTTGCTTTTGCCTTGGGCTTGGCCGGTGCCTTACCCTTTTGCTTTGAGGAGGAAGGCTCGGCTTGAGGTTCTCTCCTCGGGCCCGCAGTAGATGAAGAACTCGCCTTTTGAGATGTGGCTACCATGGTACCTACACAAACACAAACATCAATGTTAGATGTATAGCTATGCACCAAAAACAATTCAAGCTCAAGGGTACCACCCCACACTTAGCACACACTCTATGTGGCAATCACTTGTTTCAATGGCACGAGCACCCCACACTTGAACAAAACTAGCCTTGGCAAAATATGCCACGTTTTGAATTTTTAAAATCAAGCTAGTGTGGGTGCCTCATGATCAAATCTAGTGTGTATGCAACACCTAATGTTCATTGTAAGCCTAAGGAATGCATTGCTACTCAAGAATTCACAATGTCATTGATATTTCATCTTTGAGGCTTTTTCACAAACACCTAGTGTGCACAACTTTTGAACTAGCAATTTCAATGGATTTTGTAATGTGCCAACCCTCCCAAATTGTTGGGAGATCTCTTTTTACAAGTCACAAGGTCTATACTAAGCATCATAGACAATTAAGCATATCAAGATTGAATTTTTATGAAGAAGCTTGTAACTAGTTAAGAGAATCACCCATGAGCAATAATGAAGACAACTTACATGTTATTGAGAAGGAAGAGTAGTAATGTACTTACTTGATGGTGTTAGAAGTGAGTGCACAAGATTTGGGATGAGTTCAATTGTTGCAAGTGAATTAGTGTGTGTGTAGAGAGTGTTTGTAGTGAAAATAAGGGAGAAAAGATGTTAGGAATCGGGGTTATAGGGCATGGGGGATTAAAGAATTTCGGGTCAAACCCGTTGACCCGTTTTGTAAACCAAAATTTGGCCCTCCACGTTTAGGCCCGCGCCGCAGGCCAACAGCGCGCACGTTTTACCACTCACTGCCTAGCCTTGCGCGGTTGCCTCCGCGGCGCACGCTTGTCGCGTGCAAGAGTTGGATGGTTCTGCCTAGCATGGCGCGGTGGGAGGCGCGGGGCGCTCCCAACCGCGCCTAGCTTCTTTGTTTAACCTTTTTCTCGCGCTTTGGGAGGCGCGGGGCACTCCCGAACGCGCCCAAGAACGTTTTTTCGCACCGAATTTCGATTCCAAGTACAAACCAAGCGTGGGACATGTCTCGAGACGTCCCATCCCCCTCAATGCATTCATTTCACCTTATTTAGCTCACCCGATTCCTGCAAAAACGACACACAAAAACAACAAAAACGTGACACTATAAAAACAAAAGAAAACTAAACTATTACAAGTACAAACTCGGGTTGCCTCCCGAGAAGCGCCTTATTTAACGTCGTGGCACGACGGGTATAAATCAAGGGTCCCTCAAAGTGATTGAAGTGCGGTGATTCACCGTACCTCCCCAATAGTGTTTCACCCGTTGACCATTAACCAAAAATGTGCTTTCAGAACCCGGGGCTCTCAATGCAACCGCTCCATGTGCGGTAACCCGAACAACTTCAAAAGGCCCCTGACCATCTCGACTTCAACTTGCCCGGAAACAATTTCAACCTCGAGTTGAACAACAATACACGCTGCCCGGGCTCAAAAGAGCGATGCTCAATGTGCTTATCATGCCACTTCTTTGTCCGTTCCTTATATAATTTCGCATTTTCATACGCATGGAAACGGAACTCTTCAAGTTCATGCAGTTGGAGCATCCTCTTCTCACCCGCTAAAGCCATATCAAAGTTGAGCTTTTGAATAGCCCAATACGCCTTATGCTCTAATTCAACCGGCAAGTGACAAGCCTTCCCATAAACAAGCCTATATGGAGAGGTTCCAATAGGCGTTTTGAATGCAGTTCGATAGGCCCAGAGAGCATCATCTAACTTCATAGCCCAATCCTTCCTCGAGGCATTCACAGTCTTCTCAAGGATTTGCTTGATCTCTCTGTTAGACACTTCCACTTGGCCACTAGTTTGGGGATGATAAGCAGTAGCCACCTTGTGGCGAACCCCATACTTAGCCAATAATTTATTGAACAACCGGTTACAGAAATGCGTACCTTCATCACTAATGATAGCCCGCGGTGTCCCAAAACGAGTGAAAATATTCTTCTTCACGAACTTCACCACCACACTCGCATCATTTGTAGGAAGTGCAATGGCCTCCACCCATTTAGATACATAATCAACTGCTACAAGGATATATTTATTGCCCATAGAAGGTGGGAATGGACCCATAAAATCAATACCCCAACAATCAAACAGCTCAATCTCCAAAATATTGTTCAAAGGCATCTCGTGACGCCTAGTAATGGTACCCGTTCTTTGGCAACGATCACATTGCTTCACTAATGCATGAGCATCTTTAAATAAAGTAGGCCAAAAGAAACCAGATTGAAGTACCTTTGCAGCTGTTCGATCTCCACCAAGGTGGCCACCATAAGGAGAGGAATGGCAGCTCTGTAGAATCGGCTCTACTTCTTCCCTTGGAACACATCTCCTAGCTAGTTGATCAACACCTATCTTGTACAAATAGGGCTCATCCCACACATAAAATCTGCTCTCATGAAGGAGTTTACGCTTCTGCTCAGCAGTTGCCCCAGGGGGATACACATCACTCACAAGAAAATTTACCATGTCAGCATACCATGGTGTTTCAGCTTCTTCTAGAGCAAAAAGTTGCTCATCAGGAAATACCTCTTTAATCTCAGGCCCCTCATCTACATGATCTCTATTCTCCAGCCTTGACAAATGATCAGCTACTTGATTCTCAGTCCCCTTGCGATCTCGAATTTCAACATCAAACTCTTGCAATAGGAGAACCCATCGAATAAGTCTCGGCTTGGAGTCCTTCTTTTCAAACAAATACCGGATTGCGGCATGATCAGTGTAGACAACAACACGAGTGCCAACCAAATAAGATCTGAATTTATCAAAAGCATAAACCACGGCTAGCAACTCCTTCTCAGTGGTAGTATAATTGGACTGGGCTGCATCAAGCGTCTTGCTTGCATAATAGATGGAGTGAAAAATTCTTCCTATTCTTTGGCCTAGAACAGCCCCAATAGCATTATCACTCGCATCACACATCAATTCAAATGGCAAAGACCAGTCAGGAGCAATGATGATTGGTGCGGTCACCAACCTTTTCTTCAACTCTTCAAACGCCTTAATACAAGCATCATCAAACACAAATTTCACATCCTTCTCCAACAATTTGCACAAGGGAGTGGAAATTTTGGAGAAGTCCTTTATGAACCGTCTATAGAACCCTGCATGTCCCAAGAAACTACGCACCCCCTTAACAGAGATAGGTGGTGGTAATTTCTCAATAGCCTCTATCTTCGCCTTGTCAACCTCAATCCCTTGCTTTGACACCTTGTGCCCAAGTACTATGCCTTCTTGAACCATAAAGTGACATTTTTCCCAATTCAGCACCAGATTTGTTTCTTCACAACGGCTCAGCACAGCATCAAGATTCTTCAAGCATTCATCAAAAGAGTCACCAACCACTGAGAAATCATCCATAAACACCTCCACAAATTTTTCCACCATGTCAGTGAAAATAGCCATCATGCACCGCTGAAAAGTCCCCGGGGCATTACACAACCCAAATGGCATCCTCCTAAATGCATAGGTGCCATATGGACAAGTAAAAGTGGTCTTCTCTTGGTCTTCAGGAGCTATCACAATTTGATTGTAGCCCGAATAACCATCCAAGAAACAATAATACTCATGGCCTGCTAGTCTATCCAACATCTGATCAATAAAAGGGAGTGGGAAGTGATCTTTCCTGGTGGCCTTGTTCAGCTTCCTATAATCAATGCAAATTCGCCACCCTGTAACCGTTCTTGTAGGAATCAACTCATTGTTCTCATTCTTCACCACTGTCATGCCCCCTTTCTTAGGAACACACTGCACCGGACTCACCCACTTGCTGTCAGAGATAGGAAAAATAATACCAGCATCCAGCCACTTGATGACTTCTTTCTTCACCACCTCCTTCATGATTGGATTTAGCCTCCTCTGCTGCTCTATGGATGGCTTATGATCTTCTTCCAAGAGAATTTTATGCATGCAGAAGGAAGGACTAATCCCTCTAATATCAGCAATAGTCCAGCCAATAGCTCTCTTGCGCTCTCGCAATACCCGCAACACCTTCTCAACCTGCACATCAGACAACAAAGAAGAAAGGATCACGGGCAAAGTATTACCTTCACCCAAATAAGCATAACGTAAATGTGCGGGTAAAGGTTTGAGCTCAAGATTAGGAGCTTTCTCAATAGACGGTTTAGCAGGAGCTAAGGTCAACGGTCTATCAAGCTCCTCAAATTTCTTCCACCCTGGGATGAATCTACTCTGCATATTAAGAACCTCCACAAATTCTTCAGTATCTTCATCCTTCAGGATATCATCATCATCACATAAGAGTGCCCTTTCCAAAGAATCAACATTAGAAGCCAAGAATGACCTCTCATCAGCAGTCAACTCATCATCTATTACTTTTACCATGGACAACTCTTCATAATGAGAAGGAAGCTGGGTAGCTCTGAACACATTAAACACAGCTTCCTCCCCATTTACCTTCATGATCATCTTGCCAGCTCTGACTCTAATAACAGCATCCGCAGTAGCCAAAAATCCTCTTCCCAAGATGAGAGGAACCTCAGGATCAGCTTCATAATCAAGAATAATAAAATCAACGGGTAATATGAACTGACCCACTTGTACAAGCACATCCTCAATAATCCCCTCAGGGCATGTCAAAGATCTATCAGCAAGCTGCAGGGTCACAGTAGTGGGTCGTGGCTCACCCAGGCCTAGCTTCCTAAAAACTGAAGAAGGCATCAAATTCACACTAGCACCCAAATCACATAAAGCACGACCAACCTCATGTTCCCCAATTTTCAAAGGGATGGTAAAACTGCCCGGGTCCTTCAATTTCTGCGGAAGCTTGCTTCTAACTCTGGAACTGCACTCCTCAGTAAGTGCAACTGTCTCAAACTCAGTCAATCTTCTCTTGTTAGCAACAATATCCTTGATGTATTTAGCATATTTGGGAACATCCCGCAAAAGCTCCACCAAAGGAATATTTACCTGAATTTGACTCAATATCTCCAAAAATTTCTTGCATGCTGCATCAACTTTCTGCTTCTGAAGTCTCTGCGGGAAAGGTGGTGGTGGTCTCACAATAGCAGACTCGGGCTGCTTTTCGGTTACCTTTTCTGCTTCTTTTTCCACTTCCCTATCAACATTTGGCTCTAACTCACCAACAGGCTTCTTTGGCTTTGGGGGAACTTCCTCCAGTGCTCTTCCATTCCTCAAAGTCACTGCTTGCACAAATTCTCTAGGATTCTTCTCTGTATCACTCGGTAAAGCACCCCGAGGTCTATTATTTTGTGCTCCAGCAAGCTGCCCCAATTGTCTTTCAAGATCTTTCTGTGCATTGCTCAAATCTTTTATTGTTTGTGCCTGAGATGCTGACTCATCAATGAGCTTTTGCTGCCCTGCAAGAATTTTCTTGAGCATATCCTCCATAGTATTAGACTGCTGTGGTTGAGCCTGAGACTGCGATCCCTGCTGTGGTGCATTGTTTTGAGTAAATTGGGCTCTCTCATTACCCTGAAACTGCTCACGGGTATCCCTCCAAGAAAAATTTGGGTGATTATGCCAACCCGTGTTATAATTATTACCATACTGATTTCGGTTTTGGCCCTGTGATCTGTTCTGATTACCCAC
Source organism: Petunia x hybrida (assembly GCA_037355625.1). Classification (NCBI taxonomy): domain Eukaryota; kingdom Viridiplantae; phylum Streptophyta; class Magnoliopsida; order Solanales; family Solanaceae; genus Petunia; species Petunia x hybrida. Next base: position 1,833,799 of record JBBBVM010000053.1, on the reverse strand, counting down.
ATAATACACTGATTCTGGGTTAGAGGGACAAACCTCAGTGCTATGATCCTCACCACATACCTCACAAAAGGCCTGAACTTGCTGCACTGGAGCTGGTTGTGGCTTTGCTTGGAGAGCCAGCTTGCTGATTTGATTGGAAATCGCATCCATCTTCGCTCGCAACTCTGTGATTCCATCTAGTTGAAGTACCCCAGCAGCTTTCTGCGTAGCCGCTCTGCTAGCCCCCTCACTAAGTATATTAGCTCTGCCATCACCCTGCCAATCAGGATTGCTCTGTGAAAACTTATCAAGTAAGTCATAGATCTGTTCAAAATTTAAGGCCAGCACTTGGCCTCCAGCAGCAGCATCAACCACAATCTTAGTATGTTGGTTCAATCCTTCAACAAAAGTGTGTGCAATAACCTCATTAGTTTGATTGTGGTGAGGACAATCTCTCAATAACGCTTTAAATCTCTCCCAGGCTGCATATAATGATTCGCCTTCAAACTGCCTGAAGGACAAAATTGCACTCCTCAACCTGGCCGTCTTAGCCGACGGATAAAACTTAGCCAAGAATTTCTTAGCTAAATCCTCCCAAGTAGTGATAGACCCAGGCTTTTCAGCCTTTAACCACTTCCTTGCTGTCCCAATCAATGAAAATGGGAACAAAGTCATTCGCACATAATCAGTAGGCACACCTGTCGGTGTATAAGTATCACTGATCTCCAGAAAGTTCTGCAAGTGTTGCTGCGGATCTTCATGCAGGAATCCACCATATTGCCCCGTCACATGCAGCAACTGAATCATGCCGGGCTTGATCTCAAAGTTTCCAGTAATAGCAGGCTTCACAATACTTGACTCTACTCCTTTCAGACTAGGAAGAGCCACATCTCGCACTGCTACTGTTTGTTCTTCAGCCATTTCAACAGGAAGGGATGCAAGTACGATTGCTAATGCTTCTCGATCTCTCGCTTCTTTCCTTGTCTTCCTCAAGGTTCTTTCAGGCTCGGGATCAAAAGGTGCGAGTGATTCGTCCTTTTTGTTCCTTTGCATTCAAAACCTATTGCCTGAAACAGCACAAGAAACTCAACAAAAAATTAAACCTGAATAGCAATTAAGTAATTGTTCAAAAGTAATTAGTCCGTAATTAGTCCCCGGCAACGGCGCCAAAAACTTGTTGCTCCCAAACGCACACGCAAGTATACGCGGTCGCCAAGTAATAAAGTGACAAAGTCGAGTATCGTTCCCACGAGGACTATGCAGACTAGTGCTTAATAAACAATTCCTGAATAAACTATCCAGGGGTCTTGTTCCAATGGTTGTAAGAGTTTTTATACTAAAATGCAGTAATTAAAGTGATGGAATGTAATCAAGCAATGGGGCAAAACTTTGGTTGTTAACAATATCAAGAGAGCGATCCAGGGTCAGAGTTACGAACAATCCAGTTGATGTATTCAATTGATTTCACTTCTTAAATCCCGAGTTACTAACTGACAGGTTAATTGTAATTATGAAAACCTTTCAGTTCTTCACAATCTATGCAAGCTACTTTAATGCCTGTATGTCTACGGGTTAAATAACATGCACGCATTAACGATCCTGTAATTAGTTAAACTAGGCAAGCAAGTATATGTCTATCCTACCCGCGAATTGATTCCCCGATGCCCGGGTTCACAAACTAGTTCTATTCTTCCTTATTACGTAATTAGGTTCTCTCTTTCAAGTTCAACCCAAAAACCATAGATGATGTATAACTATCGAGCTCTAACAATTATACAAGTTAAATCAAGGAAGAATAAGTAACCCGTTATGGGATTCAATCAATGGAAATCAATCTTCAACAATCAACTTTCATGTAAACTCTAACCCCAGAACGTTAGGAAATTAGCCACACATATTCATAATCACAAGGCAAAGATTTGGTGTAATAATGAAATACTTGATGTAATAGATGAAAGATTTGGGAATAACCCTTGTTCAATGAAGTGTGTAGCTCTCAATATTGCTCCAAAGTCAAGAACCCTTTACAAAAACTAAGTAATAAACTATTTATAATGTTTCCAAACCCTTGGTAATAAGTTAAACCCAAAACTAGAAGGAATAGGGAGTAAAATCGCGCACAAGGGGCGCTACAATGGGCGCCCCGCGCCCCGAAAAGCGTGACACCAACCAGACCACGCCACCAGCCTTCGTGCTTTAGCCCTGCGGCGCATGCCAAACGCGCCAGCCTCTGCGCGCGGTAGGCTGCGCGGCGCGGGCTCTAAAGCGCCAAGCCAAAATGTTCTTCTTTCGCTCCAAAACTCGGCTTGTGTCGTGCCTTTGTGTGCTCAATCCAATCTTCAAACATCCTTCAACCAATTCATGCTCAATCAAGCTCCGAAACGCTCCAAATGCATCGCGTAACGACCTACACACGAACAACACAACATCAGCGTAAAACCACATTCACAAGCTACCAAACAAGTGCAAAACAAACTCAAATGTGCGGAAATATTAAGGAAAAGTAGGCATAAAATGCCGAACATCAGTATGGCTAGCATATGTTGCTTTGTTATGACGGCTAATTAGCTGTAAGGCTAATAGAGTTTATGGTTATTTATGTTTTCTACCCTTATATATATGCAGGATTTACAACATAGAAGGAGGGTGTGGGCGAAATGTGACTACGACCCAGTTTATGATTCTGGTAACAATCGAGTTAAATTATACATTACTTGTGATTAGTTGAGAATGCAACAAGTCTTCAATTTTAAAAAAAAAAAAAAAACGACAATGCGGATGGGACAATATAATTCGTATATTTCATCCTCAGATTACTGCGGATCCTTTATTATAGGATTATCGGAACTGAGGCTTTATGACTATTAATTAATATATTGATTGATTGAGTTTTTCATAATATATCCAAAATAATATCAGCTCTAGTCATATGTGTCAGTTGCAATGTTTTCGAAAGAGGAAAATCCAAGTCGCTGTATGTTTACCCTCTCATTGTTATAGAGTGTAATCAAACAAAAGAACAACAACAGTAAAAAAGTAATTTCAGCTTCATGAAAATACTCAGGGACTTGTGCATTGGCAAAATGCTTTTACTCGGATAACTTTTTTAGATACCATAACACATTATTACATGGGTGGCTTGTTGAAAAGTGGTAGTGGTAAGTACTGAAGCAAAGATGAAAGGATCAACGAGGGGCGAGAAACACTTGTAGAAGAGGGAATATAAATCAATTCTCAGACTAGTAATGAAATAAGCTTAATCACTTTCGCCACGAATTTCACTAAACAGATTCACCATGCTGCATTTTGATTATTGAATGTGTTGATAAAAATGGCATACTTGGTTATTGGATTGGCTATAGTTGTGTATTTTACAATTTTTGAACTACTTTTTTCAAAAATTGCAATTTACACAACTTTGATCATTCCAATAACCAAGTATGTCATTTTTATATCTCCAATTGCAACTGCCATTTCGAAAGGATAAACCTATTTTGGGCGTTAGTATTTCAAATTTTGTTCCATGCCTTTACCACCTCAAGATCACAAAGGCTTTTTAGAATAGAAGTTAGGATTTTTAGTTTTGGGTTCTTTAGTCTCCATATCAGGAACGAATTCGAGGAAATTGAAACTTGATCAATTGAATTTTTGATGGCATCTAGAACTTTATATCAGATGGTAGTGCTTTGCCATTGACAAAAATCGAGTTTGATGAACCTTTGAGCAACTGGTAAAATTGTTTTCGTGTGACCTCTCCTAGAGGTTAGGGTAGGTTGCGTACATCACCCCTTCCCAGATCTTGCATGACTGCCATTTGAAAATCGAGTTTAAATATAAAAGCTGTTTAAAAAACTTAGGCACATTTAATCACCAACTTATTACTGCCTCACTTGTCCTATATTTTAATTAGTTTACTCGTTTTATTAGCTTTCATGCATGTTGTGTTCTTTAACTATCCCTGAGTAATAGAAAGTAACTTTTAGTTGCCAAACAAAACAACAGCAACAAGAAAAAAGTATAAATAAAATCGAAGCGCAATTGTCAAGTTGCTTGTAGCCACGAAATTACTCGAGACTTCTGTATTTTACTCGGATAATTATTTAGACCCCATCACATTATTACAACTGAAAATTCTACAACAGGCGAAACCCCACTATGCTATAGCCTAGAATCCTCACGAGTACCTCTGTTGAAAAGTGGTGGTGGTGGTGGTGGTAGCTAGTATGTACTCAAACTAGTAATGAAATAAGCTTAAACGCTTTTGCCGCGAATTTCACTTAACAGATTGGCCAAGCTGCACTTTAATTAATGAAAAATTTTCATCATCATCACCTGTTTCTTCCACAATGAAAAATGTACATCAAAGCCAGGTAAGAATCATTACGAGCAGAAAATGTGATCTCTTAACAATATCACAACCGGTTTCGCTGTCAAGTCTTGTGGATCTTGAAACCAAATACCCTGGGGGATATAATTTTGTGTTAGTTTTTGCGGCTTGAGGTGTCCATACATCATCAAGAAGAGATGAGGAAATGTTGTTCCAAAGCAAGCTCCATCAATATCTTGTGCAGAAGAACTCATATCCGAGGATATAAATATGTTGGCTGCTCATGGCATCGATAAGTATCAAAGTGCAACTTATGAGCAGGCCTAATTTCAAAATTGATAAGCAATCACGCCCTAATGCAATTTAGAAGAGCACAATCCCTATAAAGAATTGGATGCAGCTCAACACAAACGTGGATTTTTTTTTTAATCAAAGCCACCGATTGGGTGGGGGGTTAGGCATTGACCCCTACCTCGTATATTAGAATCCAAAAACAAAAAACATGTACAAGAGGTATATATATCCTAACCTCTCCGAAATTTACAACGGACAAGGGTATACCCTTTCTTCTATTTCTAAATTCCCTGGCTACATTAATCTTGCATAATTTAGACACATCGTGTGCTAGAACATTGATGAGAGGACTCCTCTCATTTACAATCATAAGTTCACAAAAATAAATCCAGAATATAACAATCTCAGACCACTCCATCATAGTTAAGCTCTGAATTCTTCATTATTCTTATCCGGAAATTTGGAATTTGCCATCTATCCAGGTTAATCATTCCTTTAACTTTTTTAGGTATTGCTTCAGAACTGAGAAAGAACTCTGGTTGTTGCAGGGAGTATGATAGAGCAGCTAACCTATCAGCAGGTTGGTTAGCTTCTCTATAACAATGCAAAACAGAAAATTTCATCTCTAACCTCAACTTTTTGATCTCTTGAACAGCTTTGTTCATTTGCCATGGAGTCTTGTTCTCTTCGTTGATGCACTTCACCAGCAGCATAGAGTCAACCTCAACCTCTAGTTGTTGGATTCTATTATTTTTGCGCCATTGAATACCACAAACGTGGATTTGACTAGGGAAAACATAATCTCTCAACTACACGTGTGTGTATGTGTGGATGGATGGATGGATGGATAGATAGATGGATGGGTGGGTGGATGGATGGATATCTGATTGACCAAGAGGAAGGCAAGGCTGTCCAGTGCAATAAACTCGCGGGCATCTTCCAAAGTCGTAGTTGTCGTACTTCTCCAACTAAAAGTTTGGCACAGATATTAGTTGCCATCATCATTTCATGGACAAGTTACACAGTAACAAAAGTGAATGCAGACGAGACAATAGACAATGTGGAAAAGAGATTACCTTGGCAGCCATTCCCTTGGTAGTCAAAATGTACTGAACATGGATCAAACCATACAATATCTCTGCTGCCATTCAACCAATTCATTCTGCTCCTCTGTGAACAATGAACATATCACGTATTCAAAGTAGGAAATATTTGACAGACTGCAATCATCTTAATATGGAAGATGATACTGTACCTTGGATATACGACAATATTTTGCGCTGCCGTAAAATAGGGACGGAAGTTTAGCTGTATCAGGATGGAGCAAGTTTTTCCAACTTTAAAAAAAATAAAATAAAATAAATAAATAAATAAAGGGTAAATGAATTAAAAAAGCTTGGCCTGCCACCATGTCCAAGAATCTGCTGGTAATCTAGAGAGTTTCAACTTGGGCACTATTATCTGAAAAAAGCTCTATCTTTTCAATTAATTTGGCTAAAAGCTCTATCTTTTCAATAAATGAAGATAGTAATATTGATGATCTAGCCGAGATTTTGGGTTGCAAGATTGAAAAGCTGCCTACTACTTATTTGGGATTACTACTTGGAGCAAAATTCAAGGATACATCTATGTGGAAAAGAGTTATTGATAAGTGTGAAAAAAACTTGCCCCTTGGAAGGAACAGTATCTCTTTTGGAGGTAGGCTGACTCTAATCAATAGTGTGCTTGATGGAATCCCCACTTACTTAATGTCTTTAATTCGCATCCCTTCTAGTGTAGAAAAAAAATTAGACAAAATTAGGAGACAATTTCTGTGGGAAGGCAATGCAGAAAAAAAGAAATTCCATTTAGTTAATTGGGGCGTAGTGATGAAGCACAAGGAAGATGAGGGATTAGGAGTCAGGAATTTAAGACTTCATAATGAAAGTCTATTATGCAAATGGCTATGGAGGCTTAATGATGGTAAGATTGGAAAGCTGCGGTGGAAATCAAGTATGGCAGAGAGGGGCTTTGGGCTCCAAGGGCAGTGAAGAATACTTACGGGGTGGCTGTATGGAGGCAAATAGCTAATCTTTGGGGGGTGGGGAGGTTCAGCAAGAGTACCAAAATTATGGTTGGAGATGGGCAAAGAACCAGACTATGGAAGGACAATTGGGATGGAACAGGGAAGCTGAAGGATCAATTTCCTAGTCTGTTCAATATTGTGACGAACAAGGAGGTTCTTCTAGCTGAAGCTTTTACAGAATCTGGTTGGGATTTTTAGTTTAGAAGGAATTTCTTTGACTGGGAATTGGAAGAAGTGGAATCATTCTTTAAAAAAATGCTTTCTGTTGAGCTTGTACAAGGAAAGGAAGATGTTATAAGTTGGAATGGTAGTAAGAACGGAATTTTTACAGTGAAGTCCTTATATAGGAAGCTTATCAAGCCTATTGATGTGCTGGGGCCTAGGTGGCCATGGAAGCAGATTTGGAAGACATTTGCCCCAACTAAAGTGGCATGTCTTGGCTGGATGGTGGCTCATGAAGCATGTCTGACCCAAGAAAATTTGGCAAGAAGGGGTTTTAACATTTGTAGTTAGATGTTATCTCGGTGAGAAATCATGTGAATCCATTAATCACCTTTTCCTGCATTGTCAGTTCACATGGCAGATCTGGAGCATGTTCATGACCATTTTTGGTGTCCAATTTGCTCTTCCTGAAAAGTTCATATGCTTGCTAAGATGCTGGAAATATACATTTACAGGGAGCCGAAGCAAAATAATCTGGCTCGCCATTCCTTTATGTATCGTGTGGACAGTCTGGGAGGAAAAAAACAGGAGATGCTTTGAAAGCAAAAAGAAGCCACTTCAAGTTGTGAAATTTAGATGTATTCAGAAATTATATTATTGGAAAAATGGAAGCTCTGTTTTTAGTTTTGATCAGTTACTAGACTTGTTAGATTTTATAGAGATTTGATGTAAACAAGTCTAGCTTTCTTTGTATCTTTGCAGTATTTCCTTGATACTGCTTTTAATAAAACTTTACGTTACCTTATCAAAAAAAAGACTCAAGACTTGGAACAGGGAGCCTGTTAGATTATGCAGCAGAAGTAAATCAAAATTATCACATGTAGTAAAACTTCAAAGCATCAGATTTAGTGAACAGCCATCATATCAGACTGATATGATCACTAAAACGTCTAAACAAACGTTGCTTAAACTATGCAGGGAGTTTTTTCCTAATCCTTCTAACCAAACATAGTACTATGCAGGATGTTATGTTTGTATTATTATCCTATCTTTCCAACCAAAAGACAACTAATCTGCAGATACAGTCCACAGGAAACGAAACCCAATAGTTTCAAAAGATCAGAAAATTATATCCTGCGACTGAAAAGGCAAGTCCAAATAAATTCTCAGGAAATTCATCATAAAATCTAGACGAGAAAAAACACCTACCATGGGAGGATTCAACATCAAGGATGAGGTCAAGCGCATAATCATAGTAGGGAACTTGACTGCTCAATCCACAGAGGTTAAAATCATCTTGAATATAATCATCGTCAACTTCAACTCATCGCCACGCAGGTTACAAAACCAAGAAATCCATGAAGTATCATCCCCAAAATCACTGCTCATGTATCTAGGCACATTTTAAAAATCTCAGTATACCACTAACATTTTAAGTCACTTTAATGTTCGAGGAAGGAGGGAGTGAGTTGAGAGCTGGTAGGATACTTACCCAACAATAAGCCGACCTCCTGCCACCACTCCTTATTGGCAATGGAGGAGCATGACTGAAAGGAGGAAGTGAGAAGCGAGCGGCAATTACAGAGCAGTGCTGAGCATACTTGCAGCTGTATAATTAAAGGAAAGGTTATAGTTAGAAGGTGATAACATTCTTTTGAAAACTGAAAGTGAAACCATCATTTCCATTGATTCAAAGAAAATTCCTCACCTCATTTCTAGAGCTAGCAGTGGATCAAGAGGGTAAGCAATTGCATGGAAAGGCTGTAAACTTGAGATAACTTACATCTAAGAGAAATAGAGCAAATAATTTGAAGGAAAATATGAATCAGTGACACATTGACCTACATATGGCATATGAGACTAACATGTTAAGGTTAAATGAGAAGCTGAAATACTTTAATCTGTCTCTAAGGATCTCCTCAACTTCAATAAACATCTTCTCCCGATCATCCAAATCACAAATACACTAGGAAGTATGAAGTCAAACTTTAGAAGTATGCTAGAAATAAGAAATTCATCAAACATTCATCTAATCAAAGGTGTGAATTAAGCCTCAGTCCAAAATAACTTAAAAAGCAATATATCATTGTTGTGTCCATCTCTACCCAAGAAAACCGTGAATGACCTTAGATACTAGATTTATCTTCAGCAAATCCTCCCAAACTGGTATATTGGCGTCGGAGATAGAATGACAAGACAACCAAACAGTCTTAACATACAAAGCTTAACAAAAACAGAGAAGAAAAAAAAAAGAGCATGGGCATGGAACTGTCATCAATATGCACAAAGTAGTTGAGTCTTTGAAAAATATATTGAAGTATAGTCCATTGTTCATACTATGAGCTGAACATTTGCAGGTACGGTTAATCAAGCTCATATTACAAAAGACAACAAATATGCATGAACTCTTTGAAAAAAGCCAACACAAGAAAACATTGGCAACTAATGGGTGAAGATACCTGTAACGTGTGAAGAAGATTACAGGTTGCTTCTGGGAAGTCAGGATGTCGCATCAAAGCTTGTTTATAGCTTTTATAGCTGCTTCCACATTGCCACTACAGAAGATTGAACAAAAGCATTATGAATGAGAAAATTGACGTATACAGATGCATGAGAAAAGGACCATCACCAATTTGTAGCTCGTGACAAGACGATGAACCTTTCCTTGTAAGATGAAGCCAAATTTGCATGAGCCTCCCATATTTGTTCTAATGGTAAATAGATCGCATATAGTCATGAATGACTTCTTTAACTCTACCAATCTCTTTGTACTTGTTACTTATAATTACTAGTCCATCAGCTGCCATGGGATCAATCCTGAGTGTCTTTTTGTAGGAAGATATGGCTTCTGCATAGTTACCCTCTTAAGTTAACCAAAAGAGAATAATCACTTGACTAGTCAAAAATCTGACAGGAGAAGGGACTAATTTGCCAAGAAAATAATTCCTTCTAGCTATCTTTGCTGACGCATGCAACCCTTTGAACAGCTTCTTTTGCTTTTATTTTGGTAACTGAGAAATCTCAAGCCCGTAATGTAAGGTTTGAAACTCAGTGGATAAATGGCCTGCCCCTAATACCAGGCTTTTGCCTACTGAAGGTTCGAACCGATGGTGTTTGCATAACCACACATCATATGTTGCGCTCTTACCGCTATACCCGGGGCAATCAAACAGGTTCCACTGACAAGAAAATTATTCATTCTTCAAAACATTGGCATACGAACATTTACCTACTACTTCTATATTATGGCTAAATTGTTAAAAGGAGCTGAAAGCCCAGTTGTCACAGCTAAAGAGTCCTTGTAACACTGTCCAGCAGCACTCATTATGTTCCTACAAGATCAGGAATGATGACTCTGAAGATTACTTGATCTGAGTGCTTACTTACTCTGGTCCTCCCAAAGAGGGCAAAAACAATAGAAAATAATTATCGCAATTGAACAAACCGCACCACTCCATACAAATGCTTCCAGGATTAGTCAGTGCTTGAGGATGGCTAGGGTGGAGTGAAACGTTGCTAGCATGCACCAACCGGACAGATTTAAGAAATAGCAAGATAGAGAAGAAAGCACATATCAACCAATAAATGGATATAGCTAACATGATAGCATTTAATAGCTTCCTCAACCCTACCAGAGTCTTTAAGAGCATTACTCTAAAACCAACAGAGTGGAAAGAGTAGATAGTTAATACCCAAAGGAACTAATTTTGTATGGGAAAACTATACATATGAAGATGAAAAAAATGCCCACCAGATTGTAATATGCCTCCAAGAATCCAGCATCACATGTAATAAGCATTGACCATTTCCAGGTAACCTTGTTCATAGTATACAGTAGCCAAGTTGTTTGGCATGTTTTTTACACGATTTATGATCAGTACAAATAATCCATCACCATCATGGAGAACTACTACCCTGTTGATCGTTTCCCCAAAAGATAAAGAAGAATCCAACTATAGGCTTATGTGACAGTCTAAGAAACCATGAGCTGCAACATGAATGCATTACCATTTCAATAGCCTTTGAGAGCAGTTTCCACTTTCCAGTTATCACCAGGCTCTCAAATTTGTGATATCAGTTACTTTAAAATTGGAATTCTGGTGTTAAATCTATTGGACAAATACCCCCCCTCCCACCCCCCCCCCCCCTTTTTTCCTCTGTGTATGTGGGTGTTTAAGGGTGGGGAAGTTCATGGGCAGTTAACATCAAGCTTCTACATATACCATGTTACTTTAGTACCGCACTGCAATTTTGACAGCAACAACTCCTTCAACAGAAAATGAAAACTCGCAGTTTTTGCTTATGCCAAAATGGTTGTCATGCTAGACATAAAAGCAGTGTGATTTATCCACAAGAAGAAAAGGAAGGAAAGTTTCCAGGAAAAGACATCTAAAAATACACTTACTAAGAGAAAAAACATCTATAAATACAGATGAGTACTGTACAAGTGCAATTTCCTGGTAAAACGCAACATCATACCAGTGGATATGAAGCTAAAACCAAGAAAGGAATACTTGCCAAAAGCCATAGCATAGACTGGCAGCACTACGAGAGCGTGCTGGCCGCACATAATGGCCTTCTGCGGCATACCCAGAGCCTGGAAAATGCAAAGAAGATAAACATATCTCCCATATTCTTGTCGAGGTATTTGCACCACAGACCGCATTCAATGCAGAAAAACTTACCTTATACATATTTCCCAGGTTCGAATATGCATCTGAACAATTTGATTTTAGCTTGTCATCTTCATGGATATAAGAAGATTGAACCACAAAAAAAGTGGGTCAACTTAACATTCTATAATACATGCTGCAATGTTAAGCACTCCATACCTTGTAGTACTGTAATACCTTATTAAAATCACCTGTGTCCATGAAGAGGCTAGCAAGATTGGACCATGCGACGGCAAATGTAGGTTGTATCCGCAATGCCTTCACTTAACAATGGTATGCCTAACGGAAATCTAATAATCAAGACAACAGAAAACAACCAGCAAAGCATCTATAGTCAACAATGCACAAGAGTTGCAGGTCATGACTAAAAGACCAGTTAAAGAAAAAATAATTGGACAATGCAAAGTAAACCTAACTCAGACATATGCGTAATGAATAATGATGTACAAAGTTAAAATCCACCAACCATCCAAAGCAAAACAAAGTTAAGAAAGTCACAGAGTTTACCTCTTGCACCAACCCCTGTGCTTTCATCAGATTACCAAGATTACTATGTTCATCAACCTAGAAAGAATACAAGTGAATTAAGAAAGAAACATAGAAGGAAGCAAAATAACTGAACTTCTAAAACAAAGATGTAATCTCTCGTATACCTGACGAGGATATAAAGCTAGTGCCTGACAGCAGCATTGGGCTGTCTCACTCGGCCTTCCTTTCCTCATATATGCACCAGCTAAATTTGACCAAGCATCAGCAAAATTGGGCCGGAGCAGCAACCAAAACTTTCACTTGTTGTCCAACCATAACTATCTCATGACAGACACCTTTCCTGTATTTCAACACTTTCAAGACACACCTGTCAAAATACTATAGCAAAACAGCAGAAACAAAAAAAATTCTACAGAAACAAAGCTTTACAACGCCACATACTAAATAAAATCCACAAATATTTAACACATACATGATAAAGTTTTAATACATGTCTACTAAATGTTCAACAAATAAATAGAAAATAGTTCCTAATATTATTAATACATGTAAATCAACAAAAGAAATAGACAAAGCTGCAAAATCTCCACTTTGCTATTTAGTCTCATACTCTTTTTCCTTCACGAGTACGAGGATATAGTCAGATTACTTAAATGAAACCAAAAATTTAAAACAAAGGATAAAACATAACTAAGAAAAGATATTTGTCCGACTCAGCAAATATTCTTGAAATTTAACAACATAAACTAAAGAATTAACATTTATACAATACAATTAAAAAAAATATACGATAAACTTGAACAAATGAAGAAAGAATGATATCTTACGTATAGACGACATCGCAGTGGTGCACAGTATCTATCCTCAAATCTTTAAAGATCTCCATGTAAGAATATTCAATGAGGTTAAGAAATATCTTCAAAACTTCAGACACAACTTCTTTTGGAGTCCTTTTTCGACAATGACTCTGGTTAATATCATTTGTGTGTTCTCCATAATTTCGAGTATAACGAAATGAATCAAAAGACTTATTATACAAATCTATTTTCTTGTAGTATTAACAATAAATCATGTGTTGATCTCCAGAGTCCTTAATATTCTTTTACCACTTAGACAAATGTTTAAGGAATTTTTTCAATTTTACTTTGAGTACATAATCAAATTTCCAAACTAGAAAAGATCTATAAGTCCAATTAGAAACATCTTTTCTGACACATCCGGATCAACACAGGGTTTTTTATGTACGCCGGTACACATTTTTCTAAAAAGTTCCAAATCGTCTGGTTCTATCTTTGGAAGACTTAGTTTTCTGATCAATTTAACTGCCTTGTCAATGAGGTCGCAGAAATCTTTGAGGTCATTTTAAAAGCTTAACTTTGCTACTATCTATAAATTTACAGAATAAAATGGTTTAACGGTAAAACATGAATCTAATTTTAGAAAGTTATGTTTAACAATACCTCCTATGTGTTTGGAAGAAGGGTACATGTTGACGAAGTGGACCTTCATATCATGATCAAACATGACACCAAAATACACCAAACTTCAGTGGGCTCACTGATTTTTGTTAAATAATTGACGTCATCTTCCGATGTCTCTACAAAATGGTGAGTTACAAATTAGCTTTTGAACTTATGAAGTGTGTGTTTAAGTCATGTTCGACACATAGCCAATGAGTTACTCTATAACTATTTTCTAATTAGTCAAACAAACAAGAGTAATTTTTGCTTGGCTAATTGAAAAATAGTTCTAGATTAACTGATTGGCTAGGTGTAGAATTGACTCAATTACACAATTCATAAGTTCTAAAGGTTAATTTTTAATCCACCATTTTGTAGAAATATTGGAAAAGAACTTTAATTGTTCAACAAAAATCAGTACACCCACAGAAGTTTGGCGGATTTTGGTGTCATCTTTGATCATGATATGAAGGTCTGCCTCATCAATATGGACCCTTCTTCCAAACACATAGGAGATAATCTTAAAGTTAACTTTCTAAAATTAAATTCATGTTTTGTCGTTTGCTAACCATAATATTTTTTAAATTTGTAGGTAGTAGCAAATTTAAGTTTTTTAAAAAATAACCTCAAGGATTTCTGTGACCTTATTGACAAGACAGTTGAATTGGATAAAAAAAACTAAGCCTTCAAAAGCTGAACCAAACTATTTGAAACTTTTTAGAAGAATGTGCACCAGCCTAAATAAAAAATCTAGGCGTTGATCCAGAAGTGTTCAGAAAAGATGTTTCTGATTGGATTTATAGATTCTTTCTAGTTTGAAATTTGATGATGTTCTTAAATTTTTAATGGTATTAATAATATTCTTGATAATAATCAAGTAAAATTGAAAATTTTCCTTAAACATTTTGCTAAGTGGGAAAAAACTATTAGAGACTCTGGAGATCAATGCATGATTTATTATTTAAACTATATGAAAACAAATTTGTATAGCAAGTCTTTTGGTTCATTTTGTTATACTCGAAATTATGAAGAACACCCAAACGGGTATTAACCAGAGTCACTATCGGAAAAGGACTCCAAAGAGGCAGTATGTAAAGTTTTGAAGATATTTCCTAACCTCATCGGATATGCTTACATGGAGATCTTTAAAGATTTGAGTTTAAATACTGTGCACTACTACGATGTTGTCTATATGTAAGATATTATTCTGTCTTCATTTGTTGTTCAAGTTTATCATATATATTTTTTTAATTATATTGTATAAATGTTAATTCTTTAGTTTATATTGTTAGATATCAACAATATTTGCTGAGTCAAACAAATATCTTTTCTTAGATATGTTTTATCATTTGTTTTAAATTTTTATTTCACTTAAGTAATCGGACTATATTCTCATACTCTTGTAGGGAAAAAATGACATGGGAGTATGAGACTGAATAGCAAAGTGGACATTTTGCAGTCTTGTCTATTTCTTTTGTTGATTTTGGACATGTATTAATATTAATAGGAAATGTATTCTATTTATTTGCTAAATATTTAGTGGACATGTATTAAAACTTTATCAGGTATGTGTTGAATATTTGTACATTTTATTTTGTATCTGGCATTATAAAGTTTTGTTTTTGTAGAAATTTTTTCCTTTCTGCTATTTTGCTATAATATTTTAGCAGGTCCAGGTGTCTTGAAAGTGTTGAAATACAATACTAAGTGTTTTGAAATCCTCGCCAAACCGAGACATCTTTTGAGATGATATTTCCACATTCTTGACTTTGGCGAGATGATAATTCCACATTCTTGACTTTGGTCGGTACATCCATGGCCAGAATGCTTCCAAAGGCTCAATAAAAATCAACCCAATTCATCGGGTTCGTTTGATTAATCAAAAACAATGGTGTTAGCTATGTATGAGGAACTCCTAAATTCATTTAACATATCTACATACGATACTGCTTTTTGTATGGTCACAAACTTTTGAATAGTAACTTCAATAACTCCAACAAATCAGTATAAAAGTTTACCCTTAAAAGAGTTGCCTTCTAGAAGGGTAATAGAGTTACCTTCACAAACTTTTACACAAATCTGCTTGATTTGTTCCTAACTTCTCACTTTTGCATCATTTTAAACACATAAGGGCTTATAAGCCCATGACTTTTTGAGTTACCAAACACTCATTAATGGGCTTGTAGAACCCCAAAATATACCGGTTAAGTAAATTTCGAGTATTGTCAATAATATGATGATTCCAAAAGACTTATTTGGAGTCGCCACCTAATTTAGAAAAATTAGGAACCAATTACTAATTAATGAGTGCAAGCATCCATTTTAAAAGGAAAAATAAAATTTCAGAAATTTGTGTAAATGGTTCATTTCATTTTGAAAGAATGTTTTTGTTTATTAAAAGAGCACTTTCAAAAAATCACTAAAAATGATGGTTATTTTGACGGTTTTCATGAAAATAACATAGGTGCTAATGCTATAAAAATATCAAATTTTATAATATTTGAAGTAAAAAAAATAAATAAAATAATAATAATAGAAAAGAGGTTTAGGAAAAATAGGATAAGTAAATAAATAAATAAATAATAAATGACTTAATGAAAATAAAATTCCAATGTGCTTTTGTTTGCACTCATTATTTAGTAATGATTCTTAAAGTTCACAAATTAACTAATAACTCCCAAGAGCAGGAATAGGGTGCTCACAATGCATTTCTAATATTCAAGTTAATATTTACTCCTAATTGTTGTACGAGGAACTCCTATACACATGAATTCTAAAAGAGAGAGAAAGAGAGAGTTAAGAGGATAGAACCCGAAAATTTGCAAACTCGCGGGCGAGCCTTGATGACCCCATAGTTTAACTTAATGCAATCATCCAGGGAAACTTGAACCGGTAGCTAAACTTGAGTGATAGAATATGCAAAGTGGGCCCCATCATGGACCATTTCTAAAATCCCATAGCAAACTTAATAGGTTCCCAGAGAGGCATTGAGTTTTAATAACTCGTTGCAATTCCGGTAATTATATGCAAATATAAAGAAAAAGCAAAGTTAATACATTCTTATCGAGAAAGTAGGATAATTAAAATTAATAAACCAGTGCAGAACGGCCGTCAAAATCAAGCATAAAGGATTAACTTTGTTTCTTTTGGCACTAGACAACTCAAAGTAAAAGAATTTTATGAACCTATTTTACCAAACTACTACAAGACAGAGGCATAAATACGCTTGACCCTTGCAAATTCACAAAATATATAGAAATTTTTCCTGGATTAATTAACTTAGCTTAAATATCCTTAAAGGAATGGTGTCTGCTTACTAATCTTGAGGTCTCACAACAGAAAGAACTTTCCATATTTTAGCTAAGACAAACAGGCATTCATATTAAGCCTCAGTTCTGATTCGATTCACTCTCAACCAAATAAACATTGCAACTTCACCTTAAATCTTTAGGCTTACAACCTACATCTCACACGTAATTTACATAACAGCCACTTTTCTTAACCACACCTTTGAAGGACATTCAAACTTATGGGCACAAGTTGTAAACCTCAAAATACTTTCAAGCTCATGTGTCGGACGCCACTATATTCATTTCAGATAGACTAAAAAAGAAGACTAGCTCACTTTATTTTATGAACCAAAACTCCAATTTTCAAATGATATCTTTGTACAAAGTGCTACTTCTGAATATCTAGTGAAAATGAATCATACGAATATAAAAGCGCCGAAAACATAATTCTCACGACCCCAAGTCTTGATTTACAGTAAAAACTAAAACATGACTTTTAAAGTCCGCTTTTTATTTTTATACTATAATGCATACTCCTAAACTTTCAGAGTATGATTTCATCATCTTTCTACATGATTAAGACAAAGTTTTCCAAAAGAATGTCTTTATGATGTCAAAAAGAATGGCTATTTAGCATGTCAAGATACAATAGAAATATATATATAAGTAACGAAAACAACGTCAAGATTTCAGAGCTGACCTGTTGCAGTGCAATGAACAAGGACCTTTGAACAAGATTAAAGCAGACCAAATAATAACAGAACCAAACTAGTAAGTAGTAGTATTTTTGAGGAAACAATCTTTTAGCCAAAGGCTGCTATCTTAAGGAGTATTTATAGGGAGGGACTAGGGTTTTAACTTGAATTCACATATGCAGTGGTAAAAATAAAAGAATCTCTGGCAGGGATTTGGTCTTGCCAAAGATGGAGATTATTTTTGAAAACTTTGCTTTTTGTGTAAAAGTGAAAAGAGAAGTAGACCCTGAAGAGGGAAAGAGAAGTTGGCATTTTGTCTGCAGAGACGTTTGAGGAAGGAAAAGTTGGGAAGGTTTTTATTGTGGGATGTAGGATCATTAATTATGCAACATGGAAAGGGAAAGATATGGTCTGACGTTTTGGGAGATGGGAGGGATTTGGTCAAAGTTAAGTATATTGGGATAATTTTAAAAATCTCCCTTTATATTTGGTTCCATAATATTGACCTCTTATATGTTTGTAATATTACGCTTATCTGATATCTCTCTCTTATTTTAATCTTTTATAACGATTCTATTGAACCATTTATTTTTAATTCAAAACTTTAGTATATGACTAAGTTACCCATTCTTTTATATTATACTCTTTGCTGAGAATTACTTTGCAGAAATCTTATGTGGAAAACCAATTTCTTTGAGACCATACTAGTACAGTCACTGCCAACAGACTGAGAGGTTGATGAGATATTGAAGATGGGCATTATTCAGTCTAGTCACTCTCCATATTCATCACCAGTATTGCAGTGAAAAAGAAGGATGGTAATTGAAGGTTCTATATAGACTAAATGGAGCTGAACAAAATTACAATCTTTTAGATGAGCTGGGAGGGTCAAACTATGTCTCTAAGTTGGATTTAAGATCAGGGTATCATCAGATTAGGGTGAAGTCGGTAGGACATCTACAAAACAGGGTTCAGGACTCACCAAGGCCACTATGAGTTCAAAGTGATGCCTTTTGGGCTCACCAATGCACCAACTACTTTTCAATCCTGTTTAACCGTAATTTCGTTTTGTTAGGTTAATTTACAATTAAATTTATAAAGCGGAGTCACGGTCAATAATCGAGATTAAACGCTCTTAATGGAGAAATATAAATGACAGTAATAAATGCGAAAGAATAAAGATGCAATCAATGCAGTATAATAAATGAATAGTCGAACGAAAAAGGAACCGTGCTCAGGCCGTTTAGACTTGATTAAATTCCTTTCCTCGTACTCTTTATGATATTCAGTCAATGGAACAATAAAAGAGATCTTTCGATTATCAGTAGTAGTAAATATTCGCAGGAGATAAAGAATTGAATGCTAGTAAATAGTTTGAATACAAGTGTAGGTTCAGAGAAGCATTAGATTCAATGTTTGTGACTTAGATTACAATATATAGGTAGCTATGTGTCCGTTCACAAGCAGTTGTAACTCCTTAGTCGAGCCGTTGCGTTGTTTGTGGATAAGATTCCCATTTCGAACTGCCTTGATTGATGAGCCGCGACTTTTCTGGCCGTGGCGACTGTTCATCTGTCCGTTGTAACTGTTTATCTTCGATCTTATCCATTGCCTTTATGTCCATTCATAGCCATGTGTCGTCTACATGTCGTCCTACGTGGATGCTTAGTCACCAACTTTGGGGACGATGGATTTAACCCAATACAGATAGTCCCCGCACTACTCGAGCAGAGAATCTGGTCGAGGAGTGGAAAGCGAGTTTTGGGCGGGAAAGAACTTTTTGGGATTTATCCCAAGTAACATATTTGAATCCTCGTATTCGTGTTTGGATGCTGCCCGTTGAATTCTTCATAGGCTCTTGATTGAATGACGTTTAATCAGTATGAGCATTAAATGCTCCGCTAAAGACAAAACGTGCAAGTTGTCAACTCCATTCCACTTTTTACTAAGGAAGTGACTGTTGCGCGTTCCGAGATTGCAGGCGTGATGATTGTACTGCGCCTACTCACGTCTTGCACGTCCCAAGACGAGAAACCGTCACTCCGATTTTTATTTCATTATTTTCTTCAACGGCTGGATCGATTCATTTTTTGTGCGGATGTCCGCTACGTGTGGGTTTTGCGAACCCTATAAATACGATTTCCACCAGCTGAAAATCTCTTTATTTCATTCTAAATTTCATACCAATCTTCAGAGCTTCAAACAGCCTTCCAGCAAAAAATTTGAAACGCGACGAATTCTCTTAATCTTTTAATCCAAATGTCTCCTAAAGCCAAGAGGAGTTTGAATATGGACGCTGCAGCTAGTACTTCTTCGGCAGCGGCTGGTCAACCTACGAGTTCTCCAACTTCGGTTGCCGACGTGATCCCAAAAATTTGGGGAAATCTTGAAAATGACTGTTCAATCAGCTCGTCCAGTCATTACGGCAATATAAGGTCGTGGCCTTCAAGCCGTTTTAAGAGTTCAATCACTCCTGACCTTTTGCCTAAGGTTAGGACAGATTGCGGATGGGATGATGATGTTATGGTTTCTTGCCCCCTTCCAACGGAAAATATCACTTCAGCGAGGCCCGGATGGACGGCCATATCTACATATCCATTCACGATAGGTCATACGTTCCCGTTGCACCCTGTCATAGAAGATATCTGTAAATACTATCTTATCTGCCCGGGGCAGTTGTGTCCAAGCGTTTATAGGATTATTACCTTGCTGCAATGGTTCGCCGACGAGACTGAGCAGGATTTTGAATTTAAACATTTTATTGCTTTGTATAGTCTTCAGGTCGCTAGGGATGGGTATATTAACGCCCGTATGAGGGGGAGAAAAGCTCTAGTGAGCAAATCCGAAGATTCAGGGGATAGGGGTTGGATGCACCGGTATGTTTATGTGCAGTCTAGACTCCTCACACGTGGCGACAAAACTAATCTCCGCGAGGCGTGGAACAAAACTCGTAAGTCCCCGAGTCTTTGTATTGAATATTCTCTGGATTATGTATCTGCACTTTCTAATTTCCACTCTTTGTTGGTTAGCTGACAAGATTCCCTATGATGGTCTGATTACTGAGGAGGAATTGTCTGCTTGGGTTGAACCAATTCTGACAGAGTTCACTCACAAGCAGAGGCAATGGCCTCACTATGCTTCCTTGAAGCATTTGTCTAACCCCAGCACCCATGGTAAGCTGATTACTTGAATTTCTGCTAACTTATGCAGAGCTTATTACGGTATTGATATGCTTCTATTCTCAGGTCTAGGTACTGGTGGTAGTTATTTTCCTGCTCCTCCTCCTGAGGAGGTGGTTGTTGATCCTGTGGCTGAGGTCAACGAGGAGGCGGCTGCTATTCTTCAGACTGCAGCAGCTATCAAAGCTAGGGAGGGTGGCGAGGAGGTTCTTGCGAGCTTGAAGAGAAAGCAAACCGACTCCGAAAAGAGTAAACCCAGAAAGAAGAAAAGGACAGCTCGTAAGACCCCTCAATCTTCTGAGAAAACAGTTGAGGCCACTGTCGCTGCTGCTGAGACCCCCAAGGCTGGGCAGGAGAGTGTCAAAAGCTCGGCGGCTGCCCCTGAATCTGCTGAGCCTGTGGTGGTTGTCCTGTCAGATTCAGAGGCTCCCGACGTGAGCTTGACTCAGAGGAGGAGGGCATATCTTCGGAGTGATAAGAGGAGGGCCGTAAAGACTTCCTCTTATGCTTTCGAGGAGAGTCCCCGAGTTGGTGATGGGGAAGGAAAAAAAGTTGAGGAAATGGGGGAGGAAAGAATGCACGAAGGTTTTGCATTCTTTCCTGAGGCCTCTGATGCAAGCAAAACCGTGGGTTTACACTTTGCAGTCGGAGACGACAAACAAGACGCGGAAACGATGAAGATAAGGTGCGGAAGCAACAGAGTAACACGGATAATAAGAAATCAGGGAAGGGAGAGAACAGAAATAGAAGAAAGATTGGATAATCACAGTCAAAACATTGATTGATTATCCAAGGGAGAAAATGAAACTTGAACCTAACAAGGATTCCTACTAGTGATGAAATCCATTTCGGTTCCAAGCCTAAGAAGGGATACACGAAGCCTCGGGCTTCAAACAAGAATGGCTCGGCCAATTCTATCTCTATTCTCTCAATTCAATATCAACTAAAAACTATCTCTAATGAGCTATGCTAGGAGTTTATATAGACAATAAAAAGGGCAAAATAGTAAAGTGGTCACAGGCGACCAATGAGATAAAGCCACGTAGGGCTGGAGTAGCTTATGTGTTCGGCAGCTCAGCTCGAACACATTGTCTTCGGACGCTTGTTTGCCTCGGTCACGTTTGGAATCGAACACCCTTGCCTCGGGCACACTTGTAGCCCTTTGATCGATTCTCTGTTCGGCGTCGCTCTTCCTTGGTTCGGTTGCTTTCAGCTTCGGGCTCAAACTTGATCGTTAGTTGTGCTCGATCTCACAGCTCCCCGAAGTCAGTGTCAGCACCGGTCACTTGTTGTCTGCTCGGTGGATTTCCATCGTTGCTGCTCGGCGAGGCAGTCTTCGGTATCTTTCATTCCGGCCACACTTTGATCGTGGGCGCCATGTGACTCCTCGGTGGACTTGCTTGATGAATCGAACAGGTGAGCCTGGTTCGTATTGCATCATCCTCCCCTTCTTGAAAGGATTTCGTCCTCGAAATCAAACCGGCAAGACCTGCAACAAGGCAAAGACAAACAAAGCTTCCTACTTCGAAAGTAGGTTAGTATTTACGAGTGGAAAACACACTCTTATGGTAGAGCCAAGCATCAATGCAAATCAAACAGCCTATGTCTCCGAAGGAAACAAGTTCTTGGCTCAAATAGGAACTAAACCGAACACATGAGTACACGAAGAGATCAATAGGACACTTTATATGAAAGATGTGACGATCAAAGGCCCTATCACCTCTAAACTCGTAGTCATCATACCGAGCCCTAAATTCACTTTTATCACCATGGGGCTTATAGACTTCGGTATGCACTATACTCGAGGTGTGATCAACATGTGGAATGGAGTAAGTAAAATGATTGACTCGACAACCGACATCAAATACTCCACTCCCCTTCTTAAAAGCAATCGCATTCACACCAAGAGGTAGCTTTTCACCTCCCAAATGAACTCCAAGACAACCCTTCTCTTTAGACAAACTTCCGAAGAAGGTCTCAAATAATGGATTATCTACGGGGTTGAGCCTTTCAAACCGAGGTGGTTCTCCTCGAGTCGGATGCTCATCACCATCTCCTTCGAACAGAGGGTTAGTGAAAATAAGTTCACTGCCCATCAAAGGTGCATCCGAACCCAGGTCATCGACCACACTTGAGGAGTCATCGAATATAATCCGATCCAACTCATCCACTAAGGACTCCTCAAGGGTATCATCTTCCTCACTACAACACACAGATCCACCATAGGCAATAATTTCAACAAGGGTATGATCAAACAACTCATTTTCCCCTTTATCAAAGATTGGTGGTGTGTCATAACAAGGGTCACAAGTAAGGTCAACTACAACTTCATCACTAAAGAGAGATTCGATGAAGATCGAGCTCACATCATGATGTGGCATATCAATTCTCTCAACTAGTGGTTCACATTCACTCACAAGTTGACCATTCGAATCTACACTAGTTGCAAACACATTGTAATCATACAAATCATCAACTAGCATAGAGTTTTCACATACAATTTCACAAGACAAGGAAGTATCATGCTCACGGGAAGGAAATCGAACACTTACCTCGGAGTGACCTTCGGTTTCTCTCACTGTCTCCGAAGTCTCATAAGTAGTTTCTTCTTCGTGGAGCTCACATGAAAGATCTTCTTCACCTTGTCTATCTACTTCGGTACAGAGTTGAGGTTCTATCGGTTTGCCTCCAAGAGTTCCTGCACAAGAGTTCGAACAAGTAGAAGGAGAAGATAAGAGGTTAATATTAGAATAAGGGGTGTCCTCACTCTCATCGATTCTTTTTCCCTCTTTCTTTTCCCTCATTTTTCTTTCAAGGGCAGGTGTGGGTTTGGGTGGTGACAACTCACTCACATCACTCTTCACAGCCTCTCCTTTTTCCTCTCGAGAGTTGTCACCGGTCACTCCCTTACTCCTCTCTATCTTTTGTCTCTCATATTCGGGTGAGTTTGGTCGGGGACCAAGAATACCCATAGCTGGAGTAGGTGGACCTTTAACATCGACCCGAAGTCTAGGACTCGAAGACTCATCAACCGAGGTCTCTTCTTCCGTTATCGGGGAACCACTTAACTTCGAAGTTTGTGGCTTCGGGTTCACAGTATTGACTTCGGTCGGTTCTTTTCTTGCACTTTTCCCACTGCTCCTTGTGATCGTAGGACTCCTCGATGGCACTCTTTCGATCCTGGATTGGAGTTCTCGCTCTTTTCTCATTTGTAACTTCGAAGCATATGCACTAATGGACATCTTTCCCTTCAACCCGTGAGGTGTAAACGTATAAGCCATTTGCAGCTCTCTGTTGTACACAAGGTACACATCCCTCTCATCGATATATAGCATCTGCTTGTCGTGCACCCATGGATCTCCCAGCCAAACATCAAGATCGGGCATGGAATACACGTCGCACCAAACATATTCTCTATAATCTCCATGAGATATGAGTACTCGAGCTTCATACGAAACACTTACTCCCTTATACGTATAAGGATGCTTCAATCTATAGCATGGTATTTTTAGGATCCGTACCAAATAAGCGCTAATGAAATTGACATCGGTACCTCCAATCTTGAGCAAATTTCCTCCATAACCATTCACCTCAACAGCGAACCTACTTCTACCCAAGTTTCGGATATGAAGATCCAAGTTCGAACTTGAGTATCCCATTCCGTGGGTTCTCCTTATTCCTCCATTAGTGGTAGCACCACTAAAGTAACTCCCACTTCCTTTCACTCTTCCAACTTTAGAAGTTTTGTTGGAAGTCGAGGAAGGAGTTTTAGCATGGAACCCGTGAGAACTTCTCCTCGAAGAAGGTGTTCGGTAGAAACCTCCTCTACCCTCCTCGGGTCCATAACCACCAGTGCTCCTCGAGCCACCCTTTCCATAGGACTTGGAAGCATTGAATCGTGTGCCACGACTATAAGTTGCAAATCTTCCTCCTCCCATGGAACAACCTCCACCACCTCCTATCCCGAAGGAAGGAGTTCTACCACTCTCTTGTGTTCCACACGAGACACCGACGGAAGACATCAAATAGTTTGCTCGGTCAACTTCGTCATCGACCTCCTCGATGTCACACTCATCATATTCACGGTCATCACAATGAGAGTAAGTAGAGTCATCGTACCTCGAAGCGTCACTACCTTCGTATTCTTGACCCGAAGCAAAAGATTCTTCTCGTTCATCTTCACAGGCTTCGTAGTCTTCTTCGTCTTCGTATTCACCATAGTGACCTGCTTCGTCCTCGTAAGAGCCATAGTCCCCGGTGTCATTATAACAATCATCACCTCCGTAGGAACCATAGTCTCCATCATCTCCACACGAATCATACCCTCCGTAGCTACCATCATCCGAAGACATAGCTGCAACAAACAAGAGTAAAGGACCTCACAAGTTCACTCCCTCACGTGTATCACTCGAGTAATGTTCACTCAATTTTCTTTCCACTCGTGTTTACACTCAAGGTCGTTGGCTTTTGTGACCTCACTCTATTGTTCTCACCACTCAGCCTTTTTCCACTCAAGTTGGCCTTGCCTCCTTGTTAGGAAACCGAAGTGATAAATCACAACTAGTAGTTTCCAAGCTTAGGTTCGGAACGAGTTTATATGACTCGATGGAACGGTAGCTATTTAACTGCGCACGGGGAGTCAAAAGAATTTTCTACGAATTTGGACTTCGGTCACCCCACGCACGAGTTCCTATAAGCTCAGATTCGATAGTACGACCTCGAGTAGAAAGAGTTACTCCAGAGATCCACTATCGAGAATATTCGGACACAAGAAAAGTGAAATCCTAAGAGAATCTACCTTCTCCTCGGTTCCGCTTCGGAATTTTCCGAACACGTGACCTCGGTACAAGTGTTTCCTCCTCGGTACAGATAGGGTTTAACCTTATCCACTTTCCCTTTTCTAGCCGACAACTTTTCACCTGGGGTTTTAGATTTTGACAATTTACCCCTTTCTTCTTCAATGGAACAGTGAACTTTTACTCCGGTGTACGGACAGTATCAAGATTCGTTCACAGTCCACTAACAACAGATTAAGCTCAAGATTTGGGTCGTCTCCGGTTTTACAACGTCGGAGATCACTCCAGTTCCAAGCGGAGCTAAGAACACAGCTCACGTCGCCCGTACACTGTCAACAATGTCAACACGCTTCCGGCGTACGGACAGTGTCTATAGTAGTGGAACTTCGATTTTAAGCACAAAAATCGACCCAAATACCTCAACAACCTCCAGTTTTCATCGGTAAACACCAAAACACAACTGGGGTTCGATTTTCAACAACACCACGTCAAGAACACGGTCCAAAACGATGGAAAAACCCTAGTTACAAATGTTGTACGTCGGGTACTCGATCAATTCCTTAGACAGTGGTGAATTCAAATATGTGATTGTCTAATCCAAACAATCAACAATCAATTCAAATTTTTGAATTTTCTTCTTTATACTTTTTTTTTTTTTTTGTAAAATAAGAACACCAACAGAAAGTAAAGATAGATTGAACAAGGAACGTGGATTCGTAGGAACGAAATCCAAGCCTTGCTCTGATACCAAACTGATGCAAGCAAAACCGTGGGTTTACACTTTGCAGTCGGAGACGACAAACAAGACGCGGAAACGATGAAGATAAGGTGCGGAAGCAACAGAGTAACACGGATAATAAGAAATCGGGGAAGGGGGAGAACAGAAATAGAAGAAAGAATGGATAATCACAGTCAAAACATTGATTGATTATCCAAGGGAGAAAATGAAACTTGAACCTAACAAGGATTCCTACTAGTGATGAAATCCATTTCGGTTCCAAGCCTAAGAAGGCATACACGAAGCCTCGGGCTTCAAACAAGAATGGCTCGGCCAATTCTATCTCTATTCTCTCAATTCAATATCAACTAAAAACTATCTCTAATGAGCTATGCTAGGAGTTTATATAGACAATAAAAAGGGCAAAATAGTAAAGTGGTCACAGGCGACAAATGAGATAAAGCCACGCAGGGCTGGAGTAGCTTATGTGTTCGGCAGCTCAGCTCGAACACATTGTCTTCGGACGCTTGTTTGCCTCGGTCACGTTTGGAATCGAACACCCTTGCCTCGGGCACACTTGTAGCCCTTTGATCGATTCTCTGTTCGGCGTCGCTCTTCCTTGGTTCGGTTGCTTTCAGCTTCGGGCTCAAACTTGATCGTTAGTTGTGCTCGATCTCACAGCTCCCCGAAGTCAGTGTCAGCACCGGTCACTTGTTGTCTGCTCGGTGGATTTCCATCGTTGCTGCTCGGCGAGGCAGTCTTCGGTATCTTTCATTCCGGCCACACTTTGATCGTGGGCGCCATGTGACTCCTCGGTTGACTTGCTTGATGAATCGAACAGGTGAGCCTGGTTCGTATTGCATCAGCCTCAGAGCCGAACGAGCCTGAACGGGTTGGAAGCCAACAAAGTGAGCCTGAGCAGGCCAGCAACAGACGCCCAGGCAAGGAGTCGATGAGAGAGGAGGACGAGGAGAAGGGTGAGGAGGTTGGTGATCAGAGGAAGGCTGGGGGGGAGGATGAACCCCAGGTCTTCTATTATAAGGACATGATGAACTTGGCTGCCGACGGGGTGGCGCCAGTTTATTTGCAAGAATGCGACACCCTGGGCCTCGACGAGACAGGTGACGTCGGGGTCTCTCGCACTAGGCTTACCAGGCGAGTATCTTTAGGAGGTACGATTGGGGCGTACTCCGTTAAAGGTATTCGCCACAAGTTTGGCCCCAACTATCATTCGGAACAAGCGAGAGAGCCCAGGCCGTGTATGAGGGAGTGTGACTTCATCATCCCCCCAGACACGGATTTTCTGACGAAGCCTGGCCACTTAGTCAAGGTGACGTCCAACCTGATCGGCCCTCGCGAAGAGTGGAACATGCGCAGCATGAACGATGAGCAGTTGGCTTATGCGATTGCTGAGGACACTGCTCGGGTAATGTTTCCTTCTTTACTTTCTTTATTTTTATCAAAAACCTTAGCTCTAATTACCTGAACAACCAGGATCAAGTTCTGGGCCTTAAGAAAGATCTTCTGAAGGCTCTTCGGGACAACCAAGCCTTAGAAGAGGAAAAACAGGTTCTGATCGGGGAGAAGCGGGTCCTGGAGGGGAGACGTGACTTTTTTGAGGATAAGATAGATAGGTTGGAGAAATCCAACGCTGAAGCTAACGGCAGGATAAGCACACTCCTCGAGGAGAGGGACCGTCTTCTAGATGAGAAGAATAGGTTTGCATTGTCTTTTGAAGACCTGAAAGCGAAGATGGACGAGCAAGGTCGTCAGATTTCCCAACTTGCCCACGAGCTCAATATGAAGGAAGTTACTCTGGAGAGTATCTGCGACGCTTCCGACCTGATGTTGAGGAACATGAACAAGGCTGAAGCTGAATCTCAAGCTGCTCGAGGAGAGCTACAAGAGGCCAGAAATCGGGCTGCGGAATCTGCAAAGGTTCAGGAGCTACTGACGAAGGAGTTGGCAAATTTGCGGGATCGTTATACGATCGACTCCAAACTAGAAGCTCTTGAGGCCAAAAAGAAATTGCTTATCCAAATGCAGCGCGGCCAGATCAACGTCGACTTGGTCCTCGATCAAACCATAGCAGCCATCATCAGTGTTAAGCAAGTCCTGGGCATGGAAGTGGGAGCTGATGACGATGATGTCGAAGGGGATGATGAAGGCAGCGAGGACAATGAAGATGAAGAAGATGAAGACTTGGGTGGGGATCCGACTGATGGAGCTAGTGCATCAGGTCGGGACCCTGGTCAACATGACGATTGATGCCTTGTCTAGTCCTTTTTGTAAATTTGTTGGATGTTGTTAACTTCGAATATTTGTTAACTTTATGAATGAATGTATGTTTTTGGCTGATTTCCTCTTTTGTCTGACTGGTTGAGGCTTGACGACCATTTTTAGTCTTTCGAGTCTCACTTATATGAATGCTGTTGTTGCTTACTGCTTAGTGAGGTTTTCAGAGGTCAAGAATATGTTTCAAATCTTAGTGTCTGAGTTCCCTTTTTGGTGTTAATCTACGCAGATGCTTTGGAATAAAATCTGATCGTAACCGGGTTAAGCTACCCTTAGTTAAGATGACTGAAGTCAGGCTCTCTGGGTTGAACGGGACCAGGTCGTTTAGGCTGACTGAAACTTGACCGTGTAAGACGGTTTTGCGATAAACTTTGCTTATCATATTTGACAGTTAAAAGTTTCCGCAGAAAAAATTTGGGTTGGTCAAGGCTGCCCTGTTATTTCTATTAAAAAGGACAAGTAACCCAATGACCAGAACGTAGGATTGTTTGGTCGTAAATCAGAACACAAGATTGTCTGGTCGTAAAGTTGTGGGACTTGAGAGGATACTAGCCGCAAAATGTAGAAAATGTAGAAAATAATATAGCACAAGTAAAATAGTTCTATTGAACTTACTTGATTTTGCTTAGCCGCGCTTTTAGCGAATGACCTTGCTCTGCTCGAAGATCACCTACGTTAGCCGGGACTTTGGCCTACTGGGGCCCTCGCCACCCCCTATTTTTATGTTGAAATTTCGTAATTTCAGACATGAAAAGACAATGGGTGAAGCGCTGAATCTGAGAACACATATAACCAAAAGAGGAGTGTGTCCATTGCGGGATTTGAACCCACAGCCGCGAAGCACGAGGACTTCGAGCTCTACCAGTTGAGCTAAACGGATCTGGCCTTTTGAAGACCGTTAGTACCATTTAGACAAAGATAAGAAAACAGAGCAACTTAAAAGAGAACGAAGGCATGTAAGTAACATAAAATGGATAGAAACACTAACCCCTGTATCACTTAGAAGTAGTACCTCTTCAAGTGAGTCACGTTCCAACTACTGGGTAGAAGCGATCCATCTGGTCGTGCCAAACGATATGAACCCTTACCAGCTGATGCAACCACCTTGTAGGGACCCTCCCAGTTTGGACCAAGTTTGCCGACGTTCGCCTCTTGCGTACTCTGGGAGACCCTACGCAATACAAAGTCCCCGACTTCGAAGTTACGTAGCCTCATTCCCCGATTATAATATTGCTCTACCCTTTCTTTCTGAGCCACTACTCGTATCAGTGCTAATTCCCTGCGTTCTTCTAGAAAATCCAATTCCTCGGAGAGGTTGACTGAATTAGATTCTACGGTTGCATGGGCGTAGCGTAGGCTTGGCTTGCCAATTTCGACTGGGATCAGTGCATCAGAACCATATACTAATGAGTAGGGCGTCTCCCCGGTGCTCATTTTCGTAGTTGTTCTATATGCCCAAAGAACCCTGGGGAGTTCTTCCACCCAACACCCTTTGGCCTGCTCGAGACGCTTCTTGAGTGAATCCACTATTATCTTGTTGGTCGATTCCGCCTGCCCGTTTGCTACTGGGTGATACGGGGAGGAAGTAATCCTTTTAATATGCAGATCTTCAAGGAACTTTGTGACCTTCTGACCAACGAATTGGGGACCGTTATCCATGACAATCTCTTTGGGTGCTCCGAATCGACAAATGACATAACGCCACAGGAAATCAACTACTTCTGTCTGACGTATCTTTGAATACGCTGCAGCTTCAACCCACTTTGTAAAATAATCAGTAATCATTAACAAGAAACGCACCCCTCTGGGTGCAGTGGGTAGTGGCCCAACGATGTCCATTCCCCACTTCATAAACGGCCACGGGGAGATGATTGAATGCAAGGGCTCCGCCGGTTGATGGAGGAGATGCGAAAACCTTTGGCACTTATCGCATTTTTTGACAAACTCGTTAGTATCTTTCTCCATTTTGTCCCAATAATAGCCTGCTCGTATAAGCTTTCGCGCAAGTGCCTTTCCTCCCAAGTGATTTCCACAGCATCCCTCATGAACTTCCCTCATCACATACTCTGTCTGGCTGGGGCCTAGACATTTGGCGAGTGGACCTGCAAAAGTCTTTCGATAGAGGGTGCCATCTATAATTGTATATCTGGCAGCCTTTATCCTCAGCTTTCGAGCAGCCTTAACGTCTGATGGCAGGGTTCCATGCAGTATGTAATTGATTATCTCATTCCTCCAATCCCAAGTTAGATTGGTCGTGTTGACCTCCATTGCGTCTTTATCGATTGTTGTGCACAGGAGATGAGCTACGGCCACTGAACCTGCTGCTCCAATTTCTGCGACTGAACCCAAATTGGCCAAGGCATCGGCTTCATGATTCTCCTCTCGCGGGATCTGTGTGGCTTCCCAATTGTTGAATTGTGCCAGCAAACCAGTAACTCGGGCAAGATACCTCTGCATACGAGACTCCCTTGCGACGAAACCTCCAGTTATCTGGTTGACGACCAGGGCGGAATCACTCTTAAGATGAATCCTGTCTGCTCCATAATCTCGAGCCAGTTTCAATCCTGCAATTACGGCCTCATATTCGGCCTCATTATTAGTAATAAAGGGACATTTTATGGCTTGTCTAATGGTTTCACCCGAGGGAGTGGTGAGGACTAAGCCTAGCCCTGACCCTTTCACGCTCGAGGACCCATCGGTGTGCAAGGTCCAAGTCCCCGACTCGGATCCGGCGAAAAGAACTGCCTCACGCTGAGCATCAGGGTACATGGTGGCGCTAAAATCTGCGATAAAATCTGCTAGAGCCTGAGACTTTATGGCTACCCGGGGTTGATAAGATATATCAAATTCACTTAACTCTACTGCCCATTTTACTAGCCTGCCCGAGAATTCAGGTTTGTGCAAGATACTACGCAAGGGGAAGGTAGTAACTACAGCTATTGAGTGACTTTGAAAGTAAGGTCTTAATTTACGGGCAGCGATTACTAATGCTAGTGCTAGTTTCTCCAAAGGTTGATAGCGGGTTTCAGCATCTAATAAAGATTTACTAATGTAATAAATTGGTAGTTGCTTACCTTTGTCTTCCCGAACCAAAACTGCACTTACCACTGACTCAGATACGGCCAGGTAGAGTAATAGTTGTTCACCTGGTTGTGGCGTTGAAAGTAAAGGCGGGCTTGACAAGTACCGCTTCAAATCCTTAAGTGCTTGCTGACATTCAGGGGTCCATTCGAACTCCTTGTTCTGTTTCAGCACGTCGAAGAAGCTTTTGCATCGATCAGACGAGCGGGAGATGAATCTCCTCAGCGCCGCTACTCTCCCGGTTAGCCGCATTACATCTTTTCTGTTATGAAGTACGTCGGGGATGGCTTCTATCGCTTTTATCTGGGCGGGGTTCACCTCGATCCCTCGCTGGGAGACGATGAAACCAAGGAATTTCCCTGAACCCACTCCAAATGCGCATTTCTCCGGGTTGAGCTTCATGTTGTATTGGTCAAGGATTCGAAAGGCTTCCTCCAAATGAGCCAAGTGATCCTCTGCCCGTTTGGATTTGATCAGCATGTCGTCGATGTAAACCTCCACGGTTTTGCCAATGTGGTCGTGAAACATCCGGTTGACTAACCGTTGGTAAGTTGCACCTGCATTTTTGAGTCCAAAAGGCATTACTTTGTAGCAATACGTACCTCGGCAAGTAATGAAGGACGTCTTCTCCTGGTCGTCGGGATTCATCAGGATTTGGTTGTAGCCTGAATATGCATCAAGGAATGTAAGCACCTCGTGCCCGGCCGTCGCGTCGATTAGTTGGTCAATCTGAGGTAGTGGATAAGAATCTTTCGGGCAGGCTTTGTTCAGATCAGTGAAGTCAATACAGACCCTCCACTTGCCGTTTTTCTTCGCCACTACGACCACGTTGGCCAACCAATCTGGATATTTGACTTCTCGGACAGAGCCAATCTTGAGCAAGCGGTCAACTTCGTCGTTTATGATCTGGTTCCTGAATGCTCCTTGCTGGCGTTTCTTTTGCTTCACTGGGCGGTAGTATGGATCCACATTCAACTTATGAGAGATAATCTTCGGGGAGATTCCCGTCATGTCTTCATGTGACCACGCAAAGGTGGTGTGCCGCTCCTTGAGGAAGTGCAAGATACCTTTGCGCAAGTCCTTGTTTAGTTCTGCTCCCAGATATACCTTCCTTTCGGGCATGTTGTCGAAAAGCTCTTCTGGTTCCAAAGCTTCAATAGTTGGCGCGTACTCTTCTCGTGCATCCAATTTTGATATGAATTCCGGGATTTGGTAGTTTGATGCCTCATTGCTCGATTCTGATCCCGGGTTCTTTAATTGCTATTTTGCTTCCTCGGGGAGCTTGACTGCGACTGAGTAGCAATCTCTAGCGCAACGCTGTTCTCCCCGAACTTCTCGTATTCCCCACTCTGAAGGGAATTTCATCACCTGATGATAGGTTGACGGGACTGCCTGCATATCGTGTATCCATGGCCTCCCAAGGATTATGTTGTAGGCCATGTCCCCATCAATGACATGAAACGTTGTGCGTCTCATGACGCCCTCGACCAGGGTCGTCAGTTTAATTTCTCCCAACGTTTTCTCGCTGGAATTGTTGAATCCTGAGAGAACGCGAGAAATTGGTACAATCCCATCGTATAGCTTCAACTGCTGCACGACCCGAGACAATATGATGTTTGCTGAACTGCCTGGATCAACGAGCACTCTCTTGACGTCGAACTCTTCCACTCGCAGCGTTATCACTAAAGCGTCCATGTGAGGAAATTGCAAGCCATCTGCGTCTGCTTCTTCAAAAGTCATCGTATCCTCAAGTCGCGGTCGTTTGGTCTTCGTAATAGAGACTTTGGCATACTTCTTTGCTGTGTATGTGACTGCATCAACCTCAATTCCACCAGAGATGACGTTGACCGTCATTTTTGGAGAAGATACTCGGGGAGGTCCTGATTTGTTTTGCTGGGCCTTCGCGTGAGTCTGCTTCCCTTTTTCTGTCAAGTACTCCTTGAGATAGCCATGTTTCAACAAATTAGCAACTTCATACCTTAGAGCCTTGTAGTCATCCGTTGTGTGGCCGTGATCGCGATGGAATTCGCACCATAAATTCTTGTTGCGTTTGCTGGGGTCACCCTTCATATCCTTGGGCCATTTGACCTTTTCGCTCATCTCCTCGAGCACTGCTACAAGTTCGACTGCTCCGATGTTGAAGACGGGCAGGGTTGGGATTCCGCTAGAAGTTGAGGCAGAATCATTGCTCCTTGCCAGGCCTTTGTTGTTGCGACCGCGTCCGTTTGAGTTGTTGCGTGACCGGCTGGGGTATGGCTCGTGCCGTGCATCTGGCCTATCCGTCTCGATCTTTCCC